>VZTM01035500.1:0-43459 GCA_013400555.1 Jacana jacana
ATGATTTTAGCTTTGGCAAACACGATTGGTGCAACAATACATTCCAAATGACAATTGAAGATATTTGTGTGTAGGCCACTCTAATCTAATTCTAATTCCCTTGCTGGATTTTCTAAAGTCCCATTTGAATTACAACTGTGAAAATGGAAAAAATGGAAAATAATTCTGCCTGTGTAGAGAAAAGTTGTTTTATGGTAGACTATTCAAATCCGTGCTTTATGAATGCTTTATAGTTGACCGACAATGTTCCTGTTGAGCTAAAAAAAAGGACTGTGAGCATAGAATATTCTTAAAGGAATATTTTAAAATATATCATTACAAAGTGATGATGTGGCTGTCAGAGAAAGTCAACCTGCAAGTTTTTTATAACAGTACAATATTAGATGCTAATAAAGTAGTTTGCATTTCAAAATAATATGTATTAGTATTTCAAAATCCTTAGAAAGATGTGTTACTTTTTCTCCCTATTTTGCAGATATGTATTGGGTTGGGAAGTGTTTGGTATGGTTTAAACTCAGCTCAACTGGCACAAATAAACCCCTGAGCTTTTACAAAAAGATTAAATTCCTTGCATGGGTGGTTTAGACAAATGAACATATACTATGGATCCTAATCAAAAGGAGAAAATGTTTTTCAATTTGTTCTTGGCAATTTTAAAAACTCAAGAGGGTTTGAATTTCCAACATGCATTTTTTGTACAGTACAATTAGACTTTGTGGTTAACACACTAATTTAAAAATAATGTTCTCCAGTCTGCAACTAAATAAAATAGTTTAATATACCCGAAAACAACAGATGCTGTATGAAAGCACCTAGGATAAGTGTAATTCAAACATTCAGCAAGAACTCAGCATAATTTTAGCAAAATATGAGATGCTGAAAACATTTAAATACACATAATCTGATTATTATACTCATAATGTGTCTCATTTCACACACCACCATAAATGTAGTTACAGAAAAGAATTTAGCTAGACATACTAGTAACTTTATGTTTGATTATCTGTGCACTTGAAATCATTACAAATAAACAGAAAGTATTTAGAATGTACAGTTTTTTATATGTTAGTCTATTTCTGTAGTCTCTCTTGATTGGATTTCAGGTAACACAGGAAAATCTGTCACTCCTTGAAACCGGGCCAAATGTGCCTCAGTTATTCTTTGGAACATATAGTAAAAGTAGCTCTGGCTTTTTAAAACACTATGTTTCTAAAAAAAGGCTTCTCTGTTTAGCTCATGAACTATAACTAATACTAACCACAAGAAAACCAAAATTTATTATGGAATTTAATTGTCAACAAATGGGCCTCTGCCTATGCTTTATAAATTGTGCAATACTTGTCATCTTCGATGTACAGACACTCGCATTATATAGTAGACCTAGAAAATTACATATTTATCACTTAATGCTGAATGCAAAAAGATGTACATTAATCACAATAATATATTCTGCAATATGAGCATAGATTGGAAAGTGCTGATCAGCAATATCATATAATTTAAAATATATTATTCAAATTTACACTAGAATAGTAAAGATTTGTTTATGTGATTTGGGATGCTGCAAGAGGAGAGTTTGCTCTTTTATTGCTGTATTTCAGGAAGCAGGAGATGCTCACATTTCAGAGTGTTTTTTATTAGAATAAGAAGAATTTAAAGTTCATGTATTTGGTGGTATTATTTATTTGTGTGATAATACTTGAACAGAACTGAGCTGCAAATAGTAAGCACCATGCTTTTCTATCACCAATTGCTGGCAGACAGCTGAGTAAGTAACAGTAATAAAGACCACTCTTAATATGTTGAATTGTTTCTTTCAGTTCATGCAAGCGTATTTTTTCTAAGCAGAGCCGGAGCTCAGCTGCATTCTTCTATTCAACATGCTCTCTGAAGCCATTTTAAATTTGAGTTCTTAGTCATACAATGATCTGCCAATATTGCAGTGTAATGATAGTCTTGCTTGTACTATTGTCTCGATGCATGCAAATGAAGATTAAAATAATGTTATCGACTATTAATGATGCATAACTGTTAAATCTGTAATGTCAAGTGTAAAGCCTCAAACAAGCCTGTCTTTCTCCCAACAATAAAGTAATTTGGGCTTAGTTATCATTTTGTATTCAGTGGTTCATGTGTTATGCTAAAAGCTACAACACATAGCAAAGACTACCACCTACACAGACAACCTAAAATGTGAAAATCTGCACAGACCACGTTTTGATTTGGGAATAAAGAAAAAAAAATAAAATACCACACTCACAGCTTTCAACTAGCTTTTTACAAAGACAAAAGCTGCTCATTATGAAAGGGTATATAAAAGTGAATTTCAAGTAGAACCACCTCAGAAGAGATAAGCTAGCGAAGTGTACCAATGGACTATGGTAAGTAGAAATTCAAGGAATATTCAGTTAGTAAACAACGGATAGGAGCAAAATCTTCATAGAAAATTCTGCATATAATCTAGACGTTATTAAAAGCCCCCAAATTTTCTGAATGCTTATGCACCATCCCATCCAAACCATACAGAATTTCTTGAGACACTCAAGGAATTCCTTTTAATCTTGATCTTCAGATGACGAAAATGTAAGGTCAGAACTAGGCTGGTTTGCATAGGCTACCAAGGAGGGTGTAGGAAGTTTTCTTACAGCAGAACAGTAAACATAGAGACAGCTGATTTATACACAGTCAGCCCCAATTAAAAACTGAGTTTTGCTATGTTCAGAAAGAGGGGAGGAAGACTGAGTTCATATTTCACAGTGAAAAATGTATTAATAGGAAGTGAACAGGTAACCCTTATTTCTGTTGCCAATAGATAGGGCAAATTTGACATTTTAGGATTTGCCGGTGGAATTCAAATCCGAAATTTGGTGGCTGGATGCCTACATTTCCTCTGAGAAAATATGGGCTAGATGAAAATCCAAGATGAGATGTAAACACACCAACACTCATTTAACAAACCAAATTTTCAGGCAATTGTGAACCAACAAATTTAATTGCAAAAAGACACCATGGCAATTGCCTAATGCTAGTGCAAGATGATGAGAATACTGTGCAGAGTTTCCTTTATACACATGAGGTGGCAGCTGCAGAAATGATGCAAAAATATGCAAGAATGAGTTCTCAAATCTCATCTCAGGATTATATTAGGGAGACAAAGATTAAATCATTTATAATGAGGAGTGACATTAGCTAAGATACGACATACCACATAGGGCAAAGTTACGAGCTAGGGAAAGTCTACATCAGTGTCTCAGAAAACAAGGCAAAAAAAGACTCCTAGATTAAAATAAAAGGTTTGGTTTACCTTGGTGAACCTTTGCCCACACAAAAAAAAAACTTAAAAATTCTGTGTTTTCTCAGTCATTAAACTAGGTGGGAGTGTCAACCTGCTTAAGGGTAGAAAGACTTTGAAAAGAGATCTGGACAGGCTGGATGGATGGGCCAAGGCCAATGGGATGAGGTTCAATAAGGCCAAGTGCTGGATCCTGCACTTGGGTCAAAAAAACTCCATGCAGTGCTACAGGCTTGGGGAAGAGCGTCTGGAGAGCTTGTCTGGCAGAAAAGGACCTGGGGGTGTCAGTTGACTGTCAGCTGAACATGAGCCAGCAGTGCCCAGGTGGCCACGGAGGCCAATGGAATCTTAGCCTTTATCAGGAACAGTGTGGTGAGTAGACTTGGGAAGTGATCATCTCCCTCTTCTTGGAACTGGTGAGGCCCCATCTTGAGTACTGTGTCCAGTTTTGGGCCCCTTACCACAAAAAAGACACTGAGGTGCTGAAGCGGGTCCAGAGAAGGGCAACAAAGCTGGTGAAGGGTCTGGAAAGTAAGCCTTATGAGGAGAGGCTGAAGGAGATGGGGTTGTTCAGACTGAAGAAGAGGATGCTGAGGGGAGACCCTATTGCTCTCTACAACTACCAGAAAGGAGGTTGTAGAAAAGTGGGGGTCAGTGTCTTCTCCCAAGTCACAAGCAATAGGACAAGAGGAAATGGCTTCAAGTTGTACCAGGAGAGGTTCAGCTTGGATATCAGGAAAAAATTTTACATTGAAAGGGTTATTAAGCATTGGAATGGGCTACCCAGAGAAGTGGTTGAGGGACCATCCCTGGAAGTATTTAAAAGACAGGCTGACATAGTGCTTAGTGACATGGTTTAATGATGGGTTGTTGTTCTGTATCAGAGTTGATGGCTGGACTAGATGATGTCAAAGGTCCCTTCCAATCTAGACAATAGTATGATTCTATGATTATTCATAGCCTTTGAGATGGATGCACTAGAAAATACCATAGAAAAGGATAACTTGTGTGTGCCGAGTTAATATCCCTAGAAGTGACACCTAACAAATGGGAAGTAGTTTGACAGGCCTACTGTCAATGATGTCTTGAACTTATATCTATCACTAGGTTGGGTAGAAAACAATGTTTAAGTAATAACAGACTTAGGGGAAAGAAGTGGCTGGAAGCAGTGACATATTTAAAATGCTTGAGACAGTAAGTGAATGTACACAAAATGTGATATTACTAAAACATACTAGACTTGTGCCTTATTTTATATGCAACCTGAAGAGCACAACCAATCCTGCTTTGTTCCATACTCTTCTCCTCTCCAGCAGCTGGGACACAAACTGTTCTTCCCTTACCTCAGCCACCAGCTATTGCCTCTCCTCAGCAATGTGCTGGCACAGAGCCCACGTATATGGGGTTTTGGGGAACCAATGGCTCCAGGAGGGATTTATGCCAAGACAGGGCATCCCATATCCCAAAGGAAGGACAAAGAGTGTTTTCCCTGGCTCCCACATGGTGGAAAAACTAGGGGAAAAAAAGAACCTAACTCTTCTACACACCTTGAGTATTGTGTCACACCTNTCACAGTCTGCAAGAGACTACTTCTTCCCCACAAATGACCCATTGGCCCCTTTTCCAAGAGAATAATATTGTGACTTAAGTACTTTAATACAGCTATTAACAATGTTAAATGATCCCCCTGACAGCAATCACTGCTGAATGATGGTGACTCACTGCTGCAGAAGAACAGCATGAGAATGCATTCCACCAAGCATCCTTGCTTTAGAAAGACCCTGTTCCTTATAAATAGTGCTAAGTGACAGAAACAGATACCATTGTCAGGTAAAAATTACAATTGCTGAAGAAACAGTCTAAGACCACCCTAAAACATTCCTGAAAGGAAATAGTCTGATGTTTCTATGGAACATAGGAGGTTCCACTTAAATATAAGAAAAAACTTCTTTACAGTGAGGGTGATGGAACACTGGAACAGGGAGGTTGTAGAATCTCCTTCTCTGGAGATATTCAAAACCCACCTGGATGTGTTCCTGTGTGACCTGATCTAGGCATTCTTGCTCCAGCAGGGGGATCGGACTAGATGATCATTCAAGGTCCCTTCCAATCCCTGATATTCTGTGATTCTGTGATTCTGTAGTATATATATTTGTCCAATTTTGTAAACTGGAGCTAAAGTGGGCTACAAAGCTTGACTTGATCCAGAATAATTTTTTTTTAACCTTTTCCATGTTAATGGCAGCAACAGTGATGTGAGGAACTGCTGTTCTTCTAAGTAACCACAACTCACTGATGGCTACCTTACTTTCTACTGATATAAAGTGGATCAACCAGATCCTTATGCAGAGTCTGTATTCATGCTAATTGCAGAGCATGGCATACAGACTTACAATAAGTTATGCTAATAAAGTGATTCTGATCACAATGGTCTGTGCCATAAAGGGCTTGGATTCAGAGATACAGGTCACTTTGCCTGTGAAAATTCATACTCTCCCTTTAACAACGGCCTATCGTCCTTCATTTAGCTGTTTTGAGCACAATGGTGTTAGCAGTGTGGCCATCTAATAAGCCATTTTCCAATAACTTCTTGAAATTAAGACACCCACATTTTATGACAGCCATCATTTACCCAATCTTTCTATTAATTTTATAGCTCTTGCATGAATCAGCTCAACATTCAGGACATGCCTTTCATGCAGGTACACTCAGTTGTATCTGCTAGCTTCAGCTCCAACTGGATATTTGCTGCATGAATTGTTGAGAGACACCTGATCTGAAGGCCAACATGACTTTTCAGATTTCTGCCAAGTTGCACCATATTTTTTACACGTTATCTTGGCCTTTATGTCCACCTTTGACAATATGCAGTCTGTTTCTGTGCTGTATCTCATTACACATGCATGCAATGCACAGGCATCCACTCAATAATGTTGCTAAAATAGGAAGCCTCTCCCTATTAAAATATTTAAAATGCATTTATATGAACCGTAACTAGTTACCAAATGAGGTGTGTACGACTCTCAATAAACTTATCCTACTGCCTTGTTTTCTTAAAGCTAATAATAGCATTACCAAAATGTCTAAGCATCTCCTTTGGAAAAGAACAATTTAAATAAAATTCCCAGTAGATGTGAAGGAGCCAAATTTGCATCTGTATACACAGAGTATTTATCTGTACAGCTTTTGTTGTTAATGTTTTTGCTTGCTTAATGATTGATATTTTCAAAGCATTCCCTGCTTGAAGGATATTTTTTTTTGTCAGGAACATTTAGATTTGGGGTTGAAGATTACTGTTCTATTCATATAGTGAAATTAACTCCACTTCTTCAAAGAAAGCTTTTGAAGTGTTTCTTATATATGGTGGAAGTACAGATTGACAGCACAATGATCCTCTTCATTATTCTTGTGATCAGCAGCTGTTAACCTATTTTTATCAACAAGTTCTTTACTCCAATAAATGCTTTTGCAAAATGTGAACGCTGCTGGTGAGATCATTCCACATGAGCAGACTTCTCCTTATGAATTTTTACAAGCACATTCCAAAAATCTCACTTCAAGAAGTAACCAACTGCCAAGCCATCCTCCTACAACACACAAGGCCTCCTCTTCTTCCCAGTTACGTTCCAGGTAAGCACAACCCACTCAGGTCATAGATGGGCATCTCCCAGACACCTTTACATCATCTTGCTGGGCCTTTGTTGGGGTATCATGGGATGCCACTACTGTATACAGAGCTCAGGAAAAATGCTCAGATCTGGCTTTCTCATGTCAGATACAATCTCAGGTATCTTCACTTTCCAGTTCAGACAGGAAGAACGATAAGAGCATTTTCTGCCTGTAGCAAATATATAGATCAATATCACAAAGTCAAACCAGAAAGGATGGACTTTCCAATGTCGAAGATGGTGTTTGAAGCTCTGTTGCCCTCTGCGCATCTGAAGTATGAGCAAGGAAGACCCTGCCTTCCTACTCTGAGTAGTCGCACACTTTAGACATTCACAATCAGGACCTGCTATGCATCAGATAAGTGGTTATGACTTGTAGGAACTGTGGACACAGTGCAATATTATTACCCAAGAAATATTAAGGAAGGACCAAAAAATACAGTGAAACTATTTCTTCAAGCATAAAAAGAAGGGAGATGCTTTGGGCACTTTAAGACTAAGCACTAGAAGCCATGACAGGACATGGGAAATCCCATTCCTTGACCTGTGTAGGGAATACAGCTTGGCCTGTCAGACTATACCAGTGATTTCATCCTCTCTGTGTGGTCTACCATATCGGATTAGATTGGTGTTGAGGGATATGGTGTAGCTGAGAATTTTGTAGAGTAAGGCTGATGGTTGGACTCGATGATCCCAAGGGTCTCTTCCAACCTGAATGATTCCATGATTCTATACACTTTCATTTCACTGATGCATCTCTGCTCTATGATCCCAACAAAGAACTTGAGAATCAAGTAGGTTCTCAACAGACAAATTAATATGGAATAATACAAATTTCTCACAGATGTATTTATGTTTTGTAAATCTGGTATGCATACTGTAGGGCAAGAAAGCAGATAATTGAATTAATCCAACTATTTAATAGTTCTCATACTGTGTGTCTTGTCATTATGTCTCAATAGAGCACCATGAACAAATAGTACATGTATATGAATTTGATCCTTATGCAATGGACACATTTACAATTTTAAAATATTTTTTTTAAATCTAACGTATCTACTGGGCCCCTCTTTTATAGACCTACCAATGAAACCCGAAGAAGGAGGGTTGGGCTGTATCTTCTCTTTAGTGTTCTCCTGAATGATGTCCCAGAGTTGCCATATGAACTTTGGATGGAGAATGTAAAATGGTTGGTTTGGATTCTTCCTGCGATGCTGTACGTAGGGAGTGAACAGATTGTAGTCTGGCTTCTTATACCACTGTAAGGAAAAAAGTAAGAATCTTTATAATCTTACAGTATCCAGTGTGTTTAGAACACTACATCACTACCTGCAAAATAATGTGAACTATTTTCATCCAGGTTCTTCAGAACAGACGCAAGGTAGCAAAGCAGGTGGATGGTTGTTCTAAAAAGCTAGTCCTTGCTCTGGGTTACTTTTGTTTCCTCTCTTCATACAGAGACTCCCAATAAGCAATTCACCGCAGCAGGATGGGCCAACCTCATCTCCCACTCACAGGCCTACGTTACACAAAGAGCCTTGACATGAAGCCTGGGCGAGGGGGTGAACTTTCCTCTGAAAGTGTCCCTGTCTCTGCTGGTGGCAGCAGCAGCACGTGAAGCAGCCTGCATAGGAGACAGGCAGCCTCTGGCATCTGTTGCTAAGGGAGTTGAGCGGATGAAGGTTTACTTTCTACTTTGCAGCCTGCTCAGCTCCAAGTTCCCCTTGCCAAGAACCATCAGATCAACTGGTCTGCTGGAGCTGCAGCACCAGCCAAAGCAGAGACTCCCCCAGTGACAACCAGATGGACGTCTGCTGCTCTCAGCGAGGGGGTGGACAGCAGGGCACAGATGGCTGTGGGGGAGTGGACACACAGGGAAGACTGGTGGGGAGGAGGCCTGAGAAATAGGGAAGGCGCCAAGAGAAACTTTCATTAGGGTGCTGCATTTTGCTTGGGAAGACAGAGGGGAAGGTGGGAAGAAATGGATGCAATTCTTCACCGTTCCTGATAAAACCTCCTTTTGAAATCTAGCAACGTTCCATCCTTGGCAAGCACATAGAAAACTCACTGTTACATGAAAATAGCAGTATTTTATCAAAAAAACACATTATCCATCTATCCTAATGTCTTAGAGCAGTCTATTCCAGGACAAGTGCTGGCTACTAAAAAGCTTTTGATCAATAAACCAATTTTGACCAATTTATGCAGAAATAGCTTTCCCCACTCCTTAAATGAACACAGAATACAGACTTTGGGGTTCCTTATGACAAGTGAGAACCAACAGACTGAAGTTCTAAATACATTTATTTTCTCCGGTGCTTTCAGACTGGTTGGGAAGAAAATAAAAGAACAAACAGACACCTTACCACATTCAGATTTGCAGAGTAGGGGGCAGGATCCCATGCTACTAAGATAACATCTTTGTACAAAGAGCTGTCGACAAAGTGATGGTTTGGGTTGGTGAGAATCTGCAAACACACACACACAAAGAATTGCACAATTGTGGGACCCAAAAAAATGGCAAAATCCTTCTCTGAAATGAACAGTCCCGCCGTCCCCCACGCTGCTGTTTGTTCTGCTTTAATTCTGGTCAATTTTAAGTAACTTGTTTTGTTAAAAAAAAAAGGTATATAAAATAAGCTTAGCTGTAAACAGCACTCATGACGGTTTGAAGTAGCAGTCTGTTGAATTACTACTCTCCATCTGTGAGGGATGTGATGGGACCACTTGAGATGCTGCATAATTGTATATTAACATTACTGCGTATACTGGAACTTCAAAACGAAAGCTCCTGCATTTCAGACCACAGGATCCTCTTCTTGGATGCAGAGCAGCTTACTTTGAAGGGCGACAGCCTTCAAGGATAATGTCTTCCCCCTCACCCCCCCATTTTGATTGCTTTCTCATTTCAACAGCAAAACAGTCTCATTTCAGCTATGAAGACTTGTATACCTAGAAAAATAATTCCAGGAACAGGCATGTGATAGGGCTATTTTTGAAGTAACTGTCATATTGCTCTGATCTACTGCTCTCATAATACTCTCTCCTGCATCTCCTGGTACTCTGCCTGATCCTCCCACCCCACTCAAGTTTCCTTTTCACTCCTTCTGTCTTATCCCTTCCCAGACCCTCCATGCCTAACCAGATCTCTCTGATCCCTGGTGCCTCCAATCTCAGGCAGGATTGAGCTGAATGATTTCAGCATTGGTTGAAACAGCATGAATTTGGCTCCAGCTGTTAAACTAATCAACATTCCAGACAAATAAATTCATACTAATTTTCATTTCCCTTTAGGATCCAATGAGCCATATTTGATTATGCATATTTTTCTTCTGAAAAATATTGTTGCCATAGCAATATTCTTCCTACCATAAACTTAGAGCTTAATGACTTTCCATCAGCCTTCTACAACAAGAACAGAATTAGTCGTGCTGCCATCAACATCCCTAGCTCCATTTCTCAGAGCAGTTTTTATCCCAGAATGTAAACTCCTTTTTTGAGAGTACAGAGTAAACAGACCAAAAGGTCAAGCTTTTAAAAGCTGGGTTCTACAGTTATCACACAAAGGAGCTCTTACTTGCCTTTCAGTAAGCAAGAGTCCTTTGGAGGTGTTGTCCACACAAATTTCACTCTTAGTGAGCCTGCATTCATATGTATGAGATGAGTTTCTTCTGGAATAACAATATCTGTTATGGCTGCACTGGCTTCCTTCATGTCCTTTAGGCTTTCACAGCAGAGAACAAGAGGGAAGAAGAAGGCCGTAGCCGCCTTTTCATCAACTGAATGCAGGAATTTCCAACAGCAGGGGGAGAAGGAGGCTCAGTAACCTGTATGGATAACCCATCTTCAGTATTGGTAGGGAAAGGCATGTCTATCAAGTGGGCTGTGCCGGGAGGGGATGGCTAGTTTCTCAACAGGTGGCCAGGGGGTCACGGGTGGCTTCTGATCTCTTTGAAGGAGCAGAAATGTGGTGAGAATGCATTTCAGAGGGCATTGTATGAACAAAACTTGCCAGAATGTTAGCCATGTCATGTGTTTTCTTGAGAGACTTTGTGGAGAGCAAGCAAAGCACAGCACAGCAGTGAAGACTATGGGACCGTCCATTACCACCCTGGAAGGAGTACACTGCAGCAGCCCTGGGGAGCCAGGAGGACCCAAGCCTGCTGCGAGCAGCAGAGAGCAGCTAATTTACCTGTTTAGTCTCTCTGAATTCTCCGGGGAGCTAACAAAGCTCATATCAGTCCCTGGAGGCATTTCACTCTTCTCCTACAGGGAGCCTTGTGACACTAGTCAACTAAAAAAAGTTTCAAAACCCTCCTCTTTGCCCAGCACAGGATTCAGGCATGGTCAGAAACCAGGATGTTTGGTTAACAGTACAAAAAAAAAAAAAAAAAGAACAGTCAAACAAAAAAAAGAAGAAAAAGAGATTAAAAAAGAGAAGTAAAATAAATTACATTAAGATCAATGATCTCTGATACCTTGATTTCAGCACTAAATCCAGAGAAATATATTTCTGTGTTCTTTTCTCTGAGCAAAAGAAAAGGGGCATATTTGACCAAGATCACTTAAAAAATCAAGTCTCTCCTACAGCCTCACAAAGAGCTACAAAATGAGTGTGAAGGGAATGACAGTGAACAGTTCTCTCTGTGCTGGGAAAGAACATGAACTTATACACACAGAGAAGAGACCCACTAAGGATGGACTTTGCATGGGCAGTTACTCAAAGAAGAGGTAGGAAAAATTAATTCCTACAAATTTTGGTTTCATTCAGTAAGCATAAATATGTATAGAGCATGATAGATGGCCAATCATACCAGTGGTGTTAACTAACTCACCATTTTAATATGTCATAAAATTTCACAGTCATTCAACGGTTGCTTTTTGGCTTCATTTCAGAGAGGAAAGAGGCCTGGTTTGCCCAAAGCCAGAGTTTGGGGTCTTGGGCCTTTTTTCAAAATTGAAAAACTACTCTTAACCATAAGGTGTCACTATAGCTTAATGCACAATTATTTGTTGACACCCATGTGCAGAAAATCCCATTTTCTGTTTCCTTCCAGATGAACAAACTCACCTTACATGTATTATTCAGGGTACATTAAAGTCTTTTACTAGTTCACTCCAAATTTTTCTAGAATTATGACCTGCCTAAAGTTATGTATTAAGACAACTCGGTTCCCGCTTCTTTCACCTTCCAGCAAGGATATAATTGGGGAACTGGAGAATATAAGAAAAGAGCTTTGGGAACCCCACAGCCTGGACTTTGTGAAGATCCCGGAGGCAGTGTGGTGAATGTCTTCTGTACAAACAGCCCTAGCATCCTGCAGAGCCCTTACAGATGTAGGACACATGAGAAACTTTAAATAACAAGTTTTTAAGACAAGGATACCAAGTGACTACTGCAATCACTGACTACTGCCATCACACTGACAGCAGTGTGAACATCCCTGTAAGGGAGAACTTTTACCTACTCTACACCATGACTGCTAAATCACTAGCTGTTTCCCAGATTACCCAACTCTTTCTCAGAAGTTATTAATTTAATGTCATAGGTACAGAAATGACATTGACTTGAATGCACAAAAGGAAGATCTTACTTGAGAGTTAATGATCCGCATGGTTGTTTTATTTCCAACATCTTTTTCATAGCCGCGTGTTGGAGCAGAATTAAATCTTAGAACAGCATCATGAGAATCTAGAGGCATAAATGAGGAAGTACATTGTTTTTCTTAATAATATAGAACAGTAAAATAAATCAATCATCTAAACTAATGTAAAACTTACAGCTTTCTCCTGATCTAAGGACAATAAACATTCTACTGTGCACAAATAAAAATCCTCTCGCATCTGTCATATGTTATTAACATTATTAAAATACACCAGAAAAAAAATTCAGAGCGATCTATTAATTTAGCTTGCAATGCTTAAATGTTTCCCTTAATTGGATAAACTTAGTGTGGGAAGGTTATTAGTACACCCAGTACACACAATTGCTCGCTATTTCTATTGCAAAATTTACAAAGAATTGCTCCGTGCAAAAGCATGTTAATTGCACATTTGAATGTATAACAATGCTTAACTATAAGCTTTTGCTTCACAGTATTTTATAATACCTGAAAATCTCAGACTACCTCAAACCTATTAGTCATACCAGGTACTTATTTTCTCAAGGTCAGTACAAGTCTTAAAGAGCCTCTGTAGGGAATTCGGCCCACAAACCTGCTCACACAGAGAAACCTGGGGTACCCTTGGTAGCAAAGATCTAACAGAGCTGAACTGTTAAAAGTTTCCCCACGAGCTACTGACCTCGGAGTCTTGCAGAATAGAAAGCAGCTATAAGTCAAGTACGGGTCAAGGGCAGACACTATATGCAAGCCTCTACTGGATAAAAGATCACCACCCTCCCAGTGCTTCTGTTAAGTGGATTTCAAGACCCAAAAGGCATGAGAGTAAAACATATCCATTGTCCAGAAACACAGTCTCTGTCAATAGTCCCCTATTTGGTATACTTTTGTCCCTTCTATTAATGGAAGCAGAGACTATGATCAGGAAAAAAAGGACATATTAACCCATAGGAAATGTATACAGCTGTTTATCTCCAGTCACTTAAAAAGTGAAGGACTCAGAAGTTTCCAAAAATAAGACCATGCTTCAATGGAGTTCAGGCCTGATCCCATCAACCTGGGAGGAAGCTCCCTTACACACCTTAGCTCCAGACTTGTTGTACTCCAGACAAGAAAATGTGTGACATGAAGCCATCAGTCCAATCTTAGCCGTATTTAGTTGGTTTAACATGTTGTATGAAAAGATAGCTTTTTGCCAAATATCTACCAAGACCAACTTTTCAGTATCCAAGACAAAGTGGAGGCTTTTTCTACTGTCCCTATGCTGGGACAAGCCTAGCCTCAACACTTAGCCTTCATCTGCCTAACCATAAACACCTTGATTGTGTAGGAGCTAGAGGACATGAAGTCAATAGAAGCTGCAGGTACTCCACATTTTTGAAGAAGGAAAAGAAAAACAAAGGTCCTTTTTGAAACCTGCTTATGAATTTAACATGAGTTTGGACTTGTTTTTCATAACCTTTTGACAGTCTGTTGACTGAGAACTGGGAATTGGGTTGGGAAATGGGAATTCTGTGGTTCCTATTTCCAACATTACTCATGCTGGTTCACAGAATCACAGAATCACAGAATATCAGGGATTGGAAGGGACCTTGAAAGATCACCTAGTCCAATTCCCCTGCCAGAGCAGGAACACCTAGATCAGATCACTCACGAACACGTCCAGGCGAGTTTTGAATGTCTCCAGAGAAGGAGACTCCACAACCTCCCTGGGCAGCCCCTTCCAGTGTTCAGTCACTCTCACTGTGAAGAAATTTTTCCTCATATTTAACTGGAATCTCCTATGTTCCAGCTTGCATCCATTACCCCTTGTCCGATCATTGGATGTTACTGAGAAGAGCCTGGCTCCATCCTCCTGACACTCACCCTTAACATATTTATAAACATTAATAAGGTCACCCCTCAGTCTCCTCTTCTCCAAGCTAAAGAGACCCAACTCCCTCAGCCTTTCCTCGTATGGGAGATGTTCCACTCCCTTCATCATCTTGGTAGCCCTGCCCTGGACTCTCTCAAGCAGTTCCCTGTGCTTNTAGCAAACTTGCTGATAGTGCACTCTATTCCCTCATCCCATCCAAGTCATTGATGAATATATTGGTTCTTCATATCAACTAAACACCTTTCCTTCACCACAGAATATATGATCAGGACACAGCCTAACACCAGTAACATCTGGTCTTAAGTCAACTGATTTTAATCTTAGTATTTGGAGATAACAATTTTAAATATATAATAAGTTTGGGATTTGATTGCAGATCCCTTTCTGATGATGACAAAATAACTGGGTCTCCCATTAAACAGCATGATCATAATGGGAGTGCTTCCCGCACTTGCACAATATTTCCATACCTAGTTTCATTCAAGAACAGTCTTAGAGGTGGAATGGAGATGGGCAAAAGGCAGAACATAAATTAACACTTCTGTCTGCGTTTCTAATAAGAGCACAGAAGAGGGAGCTAAAGGCCTGCGAAGAGAAAGGTTCTCTGCTGCTGCTCTCTTAAAGCCTCTTTTTCTTTCAGGAGGATAAATAGTAAAAGCCTTTTGTCTGCAGCAACTTCCTCAACCAAGGCTGTTACAGCCCATAGCTGAAAAACTAGAACTCATATATTGTTATTTTCTCCATTCCCTAATGATGCTGACTTTGCTGTGCCTCAGTGGATACGGAGAAGATCAGCACAGCTGCCAGGTTGACTCCACAGAGCAGCACCACCAGCTGCTCAAGGTGCCTCCAAATTGGCAGGTGTGCTTGCATTTTCAACCAAGAGACGGTAGCCCTGGTGACAACTTTGGGTGAAGACAGTCTCTCTTAGACCTGTGCACATACAAGGAAAAAGAGCATCGTGAACAGCCTGATCTTTCTCTTCTCAGGGTAGGTGGAAAGGCACGGCATAGAGCTCATCTGTAACACGTGCTGTCTGGACTCTGTTGGGGGAAAGATAACTTCTTCCCCGTGGGACAAAGAGATGCTGGAGCATCCATTTTCCATTTCATTGAAATGCTGGCATGAATGTCTCCAGTATAATGGCACCTCCCAGGAGACGCACTGACCACTAAGACCCATAGGTTTGCACCAAGTCCTTCTGGGATGGCTGTAAGCAGTCAGTTGTCTCCCTCCCCCAGTTTTGGGCTAAATTCTCTTATCACTCAGAAGTACTTGACCCTGGCCTGGAAGACACTTAGAAAAAAAACTACTGTGACTCCTGCTACCCAGCACTTTCCTGTACAACAGGTAGGAGGAGATCTGAAAACTTCAATGCAGGCCTTTATCAAACAGCACCTCCTTCCTTTAGGCAGCATCAGATGACATTTTCCCAAGTAAATCAAAACTCTTCTCAGAGAATAGCATGAGCTTTCTGCACCCAGAGCGTTCCTAAGAGAACGGGTACACACAGGAGCATACAGGCCCCAGGCACCACATCAAGCACCAAAGTCCACACCTCAGCTGCACCCAAAAATGTCACGATGCACACTGCCATATGTAAATACAAAAGTATGTCACAGTGTGCTATGGATTCTCCAGTACAGCACTAATCTGTACCAGTGTAAATTGGGTGTGCTGGGGAACACTGACAGAAGATTGATTGCAGTCAAGGATAACAGATTGGAGAAGCGGGGAACTGTTTAGCCATTTCACCCCAAAGATTTTTCAACTAGTGGGACTTTCTGTGAAACCGGGCATTACTCTGATATGATTTTAGCTGAAGGCTGGCCAGGCACCCATGCTGTGATGGAAGGCTATTAGAGTAGCTTGATAATGATAACAGCTCTAATATATCCCAGAGATTTAAAGGAAACCCATCCGTGTCAAAGAGATGATACAGTCCAGCGAAGCAGGTTCTGGGATGTGAAGTCCTGGAAGATGAGAGGATTAATGAGTGCATATCAAAAGGTTTTTATAGAGAGCTGACGGAGGTAACTCTTCTTGCTCCAAGAGCAAGTTTGAGATACATTTCATCCTTCTTTCATAGCTCTTAGCATACTGCACGTGTACTACTAAAATGAAGAACTACTGAGATGTTAAAATGAGTAGTAATACTTATTTTTTGGGGAAAAAAATAACCCAAAAAACTTGACCTGGATTAATTATATGGTTAAATAATCCTTTTCTGAACAACTGCCACAAAACTCCCACATTTAAGTGGGGAATTCTGTGTAACATTGACAGCTCAGAATATCTGTAACCTCACTGACTCAGTGCAGCAATGGAAAAATGAACGGGAGGAGATACTTCAACTTCAAATTCACTCTTGGAAAAGAGGTCAGTGAACTTGACCTCAGCACATGAGGCTGCTCCAAGGTCTGAATTCTGTATGTCTGTGAACTCAAAAAGTGCAAGAGTTGAAGAGGATGCTTTACTGTTTCTTGGCATGGAGACAAAGCTCAGTCTGGCATAGCAAAACCACAAGCAGTTTCTCTGTGAGCAACCACAAAATATAGACAGGTACAATAAAGCTTTGCAGAATAAAACCTGAACATGGTTCTAATCTGCTGAAGAAATAAACACATGTTGCAGCAAAATGTCAAATATGGCAGATGTGATAAAACCAGTGACTCCTTCACATTACATGCTGCAATATGATATGAAGGCATCACTGTTTTCTTTAAATCAAGTTATGACTTCAAGCCTGATGTTCCTTGCAGCTATATTGTCCTGAAGGGGAACAGCTTCACTGAAGTCTGTAGGCTCACACTCATATAACGCTGGTGAGAGAGAACAACCAGCTTTACAGACCCGTGCTTGACAAGAATGAACCTTTTGAAAGACAAACATGAATACACACACATACATATATACGCACATGAACAGATGCATTTCACCCACCTATTTCATCTCCTAGAGAGGAGTTCAGTATTGCACCAGCAGACATAACTACAGCACAGCTCCCGAAACCATGTGTATATAATTTGCCCAGTGGAATTTGGGGAACGTGCTTTTCCCATCCAAGAGTGGAGAAGGGAGCCTCCTTGCCATCTATTGTTTTCACATTCACCCTTTCTTTTAGCTCGCAGAATAGCTGGTCTCCTGTCAACTTGGAGTTTCGTTTCCCCTTGAACCGCACCCCATGCTTATTGGTGCTCAAATAATCTTTCATCGCCTTCTGCAGTCGAGGGTTTAGCATCTTGGAAGAGACGTCCCCTTTCCAAAGCTTGTAAAGAAAGGATTTCGACATTGTGGGATATAGCCCATCCCAATCATCAGATTCATCAAGCAGCTGGCTTCTTCTGTGCTTTATGCTCCTCCTCCTCATTCTTCTCTGATGGCTCCAGTTGTTCTGTAAAATATTTATTTTTGGATTATCCTCACCAGCTGAGATGAATTTTGCTATCTCTTGAAGGTGGTTGTGTGGCCGAGGCTGACCAGCAGCAAATAAATAATCATCATTTACTTGGTAGAAAGCACTTTTTGATTTTCTTCCTATCTGGGATGGAAAAAATCCATCTTCGTTCCTGAAGGCATCTTCCAAATCAGTCCATTTCTTAATACTTCCAGTCCCTGACTTAAACGTACCTAAAAGATCTTCATTAAGAAGTACCTCGTTCCCCTCAATGGTTTCAGAGAATGATGGATCATGTATGGCTCCCATGATGACTCTCTGCTTGCCCTGAAGGGGCAGAAGCCTCTTAGTTTCAATGTAAGAAAAGGAACTGGGAACTGGTTCAGCAGTGTTGCTATCTGTAAAATAGATGAATATCACCAGAAAAAGCAGACCCCATGCAAAGATCCCAAACAGCATGAGTTGTTTCCATTGCTTCAAGTTAGGTTTCATGGCAATGCCTTTATCAGCTCCTCTGTGCCTTGAAGTATTGGTGAAGGAAAGTGAAACCTGGAAAGAACATCAAATATTAATCAAGAATGGCTCTAAAAATAAATGCAATTCAGAAATATCTTAACATGCTTTGATAGAAGGCGCAGAATTAATCTCCAAGCTGTAGCACAGAGGACTCAAAAGCAGAAACAAACTCCAGAGCCTGCAGACACTGTAGGAGTGACACGCTTTGGCTGTAATCACAAAGTGACAGCTGCTAGCTACAAAAGAAGCTGGTGGCCAGTTTCTACAGTAACACTGGATCCTGCCTTTGGGGAGATCATGTGCCTGCCTGTTTCTGCTATACAGAGTGTAGCATTAAGAGAGCAAAAGCAAACCCCATGCCCGGCTGTATGCATAGTGGGGACAGTGTCTTCTCTTTGGCCACTGCAAATCCTCACGCAGTGGGACTGCAAGCAAGCCTGTCCCCAAAGGGACCAGGCAGGGAGAACAAACTATCAGCTGGACAGCCCTCCTATGCCCCCAGCCCTGAAAAAATAGTGCTCTGTGAATATCATTGTGGGGAGCAGGAAAGAACATCACACTGGCGGGTCAAAAAGGAGCCTTTTCTTTTCCTTAGCTGGTATGAACTGGCACAGGATCAATGGGCTGCATCCTAGGAAGAAATTCTTTACTGTGAGGGTGGTGAGACACTGGAACAGGTTGCTCAAAGAAGTTTTGGATGCTTCATCCCTGGAGGTGTATTAGGCCAGGCTGAATGGGGCTTTGAGCAACCTGCTCTAGTGGGAGGTGTCCCTGCCCATGGCAGGGGGGTTAGTACTTAATGATCTTAAAGGTCCCTTCCAACTCTAACCAGTCTATGATTTGCTGGAGAGTGCAGCTCAGGATCAGACCCAAATAAGAAAGTGACTGTTGTACAACTGCTATGGATGCTGCACACACACTGAGGTGGCACACTGAGGCATGAGGGGTTTGCATTTTCCAAAAAGGGGGATGGATGGCAGAACTAAATAAATACATGCCTTTAGGATAATGCTAGAGATTTATATAAAGGGGGTGGGTTGGCAATGTCAAACCTATACTTGGAAATCTGCGTTATACTAATACCTGGGGATTTTGTACAGTTTGTGCATTACTGGAGGGATGCATGGCCCAAAATGAAATAACGTCTGACTGAGAGGGCTGCGTTCCATGAAAAATACACTAACACATTGCTGGACCATCATGAACACTATGCCCTTACACGAACTCACTTGCTTAATCAAGTGGTTGTAGGCATTGTTGGCAAAGCTGACTAAAGAAAGTCCTGTCATACCTCATATCCCTTATCATTCACCTCCTTGAACCATAGTTTTTGTTAGCCTCAGCTGCTCCACTGCAGTGTAACTCAGTGTACCGCTTAGTGACAGATCACTTACCTGATCTGGATTAAAAATAAACCCCTTCTTCTGGAGTTGTGTTTCTAACCCTATTCCTTTCAATGACTGCTTAATGGTGGGACTTAAGAGTGACTTGTATCAGGTGTGATCAGAAAAGGGAAAAACGGAGCGGGGGCTGGCTTGGGTTTCATTAACAGCTTGCGCCTCAGGAGCCACTATCTCATCACACCACATCCAAACACCACACACAGCTTACCCATGGCCGATAACACACTGCCTGCTTATACCTGACCACCAGGAGGGACCGAAAATACAGTCACCAGACGCTATCCCCTTTCTGCAAGCTGCTAAAGGACATCAACACTGAGTACAAAGTTTAGACCAAAGCTGTAACTAAGTCTGTGTTTTCACATCAAAGAGCAACCAGCAGTAACAGCGGTGTAAGACATTATCCACTCTGTCCCTCATTCCTGCACTGTGGCTCCACCACCACCACCACCCCCGTGTAGAGAGCTGGCATATTACAAACTGAACCAGTAAATTGATACAGCAGGGGGTTAGTGTGTTGAAATATATGTTAGGAGAAGGGCTTTTTTTTTGTTTTACTGGGTCAGCTCTTTTATCCACTTCAGTGTGGTCACACATCCAGTTGTTTCAGCACAACCGAGGCGAGATTGCCTACCACAATGTAGGGGCGAGAACAAACCGCAGGTGGTATTAGCAGAGATACTTCAGGCTAGCATTTCTGCTGACCTCCTGGGAATGCGAGGCCACAGCATTGCATTTCAAAAACACAGCCTATTTTAATGATCTAGACAAAGCCTAGAACATTAAAAACAGCAAGCTGACTTTGGGACTCAAGGCAGTGTCCAAACAGAGCGAGAGGTTTCATGCCACACTTGGATGACCAAATTTCACTGCAAACACATTCCATTTCTAATACTGAAAAAAAGATATATATTTATATTCATGAGTGCGATAACCCTGTGCTCCACACACGTTTCCATGTGGTTTCTGTGAGCCAAGCCAAAAAAAGCTATTACTCCAACTGACCCATTTCCTACTTGCTCTCTGCTGCTGCTGCAAGATTGCTCTCTGCAGCACCTTGGCGCTCCCCCTCAGCCCCTTCCAATTTTAGATCACTACAGGAGATGTCCTGTGGGAGTCAACTGACAGTGCATGACTATTGTGCAACTTAGGTTTGCCCTGAAGTTATTGCAACCTGTGTTCAGTGTTCAGATGGTTTGCATTTTTAAATCAGCATTCTTCACCCGTATGAGCTGCTTTCATCCCTTTTTATCATTTTCCCTGCTGTGTTTCCCCAGCACTTTTCAACACGTGGCTTCCAAACCACTGTGTAAGTTAGACTCTGCTCAGTCAGATGTTTCTCCTGCTGAATATACACTTCTTACAGGATCTGCAAAGGAAGCATCTTGCAGAATCTTTTTAACAGACAAGCTTGCAGGAAGTCGAAGCTATAAAGGAAGAGGTCACTAATATTTTCCACTGAGTCACGTAACAAGTCCAAACACAATTTAAACATAATCCATTACAAAAATCTCACGTTTTTCTCTCCTTTCCAAGTTTTGTTAATCTTGTAACCAGCAGCTGATAAGAAATAGAAAGGGTTTACTCAGGTGTGAGACTATGAAAGTTTCTAATTGTCTGTGATCGCATGTGCTTGGTGCAGCAGACTGCCTCAGCTTGAAGAATTAGCCTGGATTCCTAAATTTGATATTCAGGTTACAATCTGAAAAAATAATAAGTTGCATTATTAATTATTTTTAAATCAAAGCGAATGAATTCCCCCCCCAACTCTTACAATGTCATAAAAGCACACTTGCCTTGGTCAGTGTGCACATATGGGCATGCACATGATTAACTTTTTCATGCAGCAAAAAAAAAAACAACAATGAACTGTTTAAAACAAAAAATCAGCATACAGTAGTGTATTTGTCAACACTGCAAGCAAAAGGAGAGGCAGCAGTGAGAATACATCCGAAAACTTTACACATTAACTACTGCAAAAGCTTATCTACAATCCCCTGTTGCAAGAGGGGCCTCAAAAAGGATACTCAAATCTCTTGAAGACTGGAGCTATGCAGGCAAATCTCTGTGCTGCTTTAATGTTTTTTTGCTCACAAGAAAAGCCTTGTCCTCCAGCTGCACAGCTGAGCTGGAAGCAAATTCAAGGTCATTACTGTATTAGTTGCAAGAGGACCCCTACAACCTCACAGGATCTTGAAGCCTGTGTGTGGAAAGCTGCAGTAAGGCCAGAGAAATACCCGTTTATCTTATCTCCCTCTTCACTAAGTATGCAGTCCTCTCCCCCTCAGCCCCTGCATCTTCTCACACCTCACAATCCCCGGATTTGGGAATGTCTGGGAAGAGAGGGCAGCTCCTCCACAGTTTTCACACCACACACACACACACACACCATTGGCATCAGACCCCTCCGCTGCTCACTGGGGAATCTCTCTCAGTACCACCTGGGGATGTCCTTGGGCTCATGTCCTGAGTTCCTGAAGGAAGCATAGCTCTGTTGCAAAGAGAAAAACATTTTTGTAGGTAACCAGAAATCATGACCATAATGAATTACACTGGCTAAATAAAGAAAAACATGTGGCTTCATAGATGTAATTACTGAAGTCCACTGGATGCTTCAGGAAGAAACTTCCATCTCTTTCATCTATGCTCATCACACAGCTTTCAAGGTGCCAAAGCAATTCTACACAAACTCTAAAAATTCTATTACCATTGCTTATAGTCTCCAACTTCACTGCCTCTACTGTAATAATCCTCCCTATTTACAAACAATGAGACTGTTAGAGTCAAAGCTTCAACTAAGGAAGACCAGAGGAGTAAGTGTGCACCTGGGGAAAACCCCCAAGACAACCCAGCTGAAGTTCCTATTCAGCAGGATGATTCTGTTTTGCTACACATCTCCCATCTGATGGGCTTTTCCAATCATTAACTGATGTAAGCTCTAAGTACCATATGGAGAGGGGTTTTCTTCTTACCCGGCCAGTTTATTTGCACTAAAGCCTTTGAAAGCATGAGGCAAGGTACAAACTAGTGAAGTGGGCAGAAAGGAAGGAATTATTTGCTTAATAAACATACTAGCAGCAGCTATGAAAAAGAAAGGCAAACCCCAAGAGTATCTTTGAAGCATCTCAGGAAATAATGCCAATTCCCCAGTGGAAACTGAAGGCTGGTTTTCCAAAAGCAGCACCCATTTATGAGAAATTTTATTTCGCTACGCTAAGATGCAAGAAGCCAATGTGTTCCCCCTCCCTTTCTATAGCCCATTGTTTTGCAACAAGGAGCACTTTTAATTTTTCTAAAGTAGGCCTCCTGACTATTTCTTAAATGAGAAGAGATGGATGAGGGAGATATTTTTTTTATTCCTTTGAAACATTCCTCCCTTTCAACACTGTCTATTGTTAAATTAATTTGTACAGACCCCAGCAGCTCAGGGGTCAGGATGGTTCAAGTTGATGTTCTAAGCTGTGCACTGTTATGTTAAATAGGGTTTTTCTTGGCTGCAGCTTTGCAGCGAGAAGGTCACCTAAGGGTTATTTGGGGTAGCAAATGTTAGCTGTGGGCAACCGTTCCCAAAGGTCTGGGAACCAGACCAGGCTTTATTTGATGGAAAGCTTAGGTGGCCTGAACAGATAGCAAATGTTCCTTTAGTTTGCTTCATCTCTTAGTTGGCTAATTCCAGGGTATTAAGAAACCTCTGGCATCGGGCTAGACAGCTGGAGGCTGCATTTCCAGGGTGGGGAAACACACTCATCCTCTCAGTTGGGAAGTGCCAAATTGGTTTTAGTATTATCACATCATTTCTGCGGCGCGAGCCATACAGTAGGCAGCAACAGACAGGCAAGCCTTTGGGGAGTGGTGGCTGCCAAAAGATGTATATTAGTCTGTTGATGGCCTGGGCGCTTGTCTTATTGGTTGTGATTAGGCCTCCTAATTAATGAATCTCTTTTGGACAACTTCCTTGTTAGTCCCAATAAATCTGGCTCCTTCCTTCAATGTTATTTTCAGAGGAGTCAAGCTACATTCAGTATTCTTTGTGGCAACATCAGAGAATGTCTTCTGAAACAGAGAAGAAATATCCAAACAACTCAGACGCAGCATTTTTTTTTCTTTTTTTTTTTCCCCAATATTGCTCCCTGCCTTTTTACCTACATTTAGTTATCTTCTTAGGGAAGATTCCTTGGCAGGTATGCAGATGATGGTATCACTAATCCATATCACCTGTTAAACGTGAGCCAAGTGTCTCAAGACAGGGCATCTGGAAAGCGGAGGGATCTGCTGGGCAGGCCGCATGCCTGTTCTCAGGTTCTCTGATAAAACCTGGGATTTCAAGTTAAAGGGGGTAAAGGTGGAGTAGCTTTTTTAAAATTATTATTAATTTTTACACTAATGACCCATTTCCAGGAGCTTAGGCTGGAAGAAAATTACCAAATATAGTGAGACTTGCAGTAAAACTCACTCGAGCCGGCAACCCAGCAGCTGGAGAAATGCTCAGTGGGGCTTCTGCCAAGGAACGTGTCCTAGATTATTTTGTAGGAGCATGGGGGCTTAGATACATAAATCCGCAGGCTTTAGTGGGAGGTCAAAGCTATCTTCTATGCATCTGATACCCACTCTTCCACGCTCCATCATCAAGTTCAAGCTGCCTGGCATGGAAGCCAGCTATCACTTTCCTACAGCCCACAGTGCTGTCTGCACAGCCCAGGGACCACATACAGGTTACGTGAGTGTGGGCTGACAGGAGGGAAGTAAAAATAACCATACAAGCTCTTAGCCTTCACATGCAGATTCTCCCACTGCCAATGAAAATGTTCATCACAGCATCAAGGGCCAGGGAAAAGCTGGTTTTGCAGTGACTGACTGCACCTTTCGGGTCAACCTCCACCTACCCAACTTGCAGCATCTTTTCTCACAAGCTATGACAGCAACTCTCACACTGATACACACCGAGATTCAACACTCCTGCCAGAATTTACTCCCAAACTTCAGGTCAAGGGAGACAACGGAACCTCTTTGCCTTTTAAAGACTGGTTATGAGTCGACCACAGTCTTGTTACTGTAACTGAGGCTGTCTGTAGAAATGCACTTCCTATAACTGCATGCGAAATTCAGCACAACTTCAGTGTTAATCACTTCCAGACTCTTCAATCAGAGCTACAAAGGGGAAAAAGTGTCACAGAGTTGTGCTGAAAATAAGCAATTTTCACAACATAACTCAACTCAGCCCCTACAGCCTCTCAAGGTTGCCATGTACCACCTGCAGTAAGCCTTACCTACTTCTGACCCCCTTTTTTGCCATTTGCTCTTATCATACCTTTGCTATGCCCTGGCCCTGTTCAAACCCAAGATGCAAGGGTTCAAGGCTGCTTTGAGTTACAGCAAGAGTTAGCGGTGCTTGGTTCCCCCATGGGATATGGATGCAGAAACCGCCACTTCAGACATAGTCCCTAGCATGACCTCAAAAACAAATAGTAGAGAAGCAGGTAAGGTATCTTCTCTGCCCTTGCAGAATGACCAGCTGGCTGTTTTGGACAAGTTTTGATCATATTTCAGCTGCCACAGCACTGTCTCTTGATCCAAGCACCAGGAAAAAAAACCCAACAAACTCATATCTACATAAAACCACTGAGTGTGAGTGACTTTCCAAAGTGAAATTCAGAATGCCACTGGACAATCATGGAGGAATCCAGCTTTGTACAAACTCCATGCCAGCTGGCTACAATCTCACACCTCAGTAGTTCTTACTTGTGCATCCTCTGTTCATACATAACTGCCTTATTAATGTATTTACTTTTATTGCTGAGGTGACGTCAATGAGAAGGAAGCAAGCACACAAATACAGGGAGGAAGGTGTAAGGACTGGGGGAGGCTGGGCCAGGCAGGAAGGAAGCCCAGCTGCAGAGCAGGGTGGAGGGCAGGAAGGCAAGGATGAACAGTAGAGAGCCTGAAAAGGAATCATGCCCAAAGATCAAAATACCACCTGCCCGAGGCTGGAACATCTCAGCAGCAAGAGAGGTGAGAGCTGGAAGGAAAAACTTCCTCCCACCAGAACAATCACATCCTTCCCTCTGATCACATCCTTCCATCCAGGAAAGCAGTGAGTAATCCCTGCTCCTGCTGCAGGCAGCCTCTGGCTGAGAGCATCCTACCCTGTATCTCTCAAACAAATGATGGGAAAGAGGCAACCAGGCTCCTGGAACAGACAGGAGGACTGGGTGAGCAGCAGGACTCATACTATCTTCGTTTCCTTATGGGCAGCCCTTCCCATGTCATTGTGTTGCTGCTTCCCACCACCCCTCTGCCTGGGAAAGGGGACCCTAGTGGAGGGACCAAGTGCTCCTCACAGGTAGAGCATGGCCCTTGCTCCCCTTTCACCCTGTGCACCAGGACACCCTGGTGAGTTTTGCAGTGGATTAACATCCGAATTAGCTGCACCTATGAATGTCCCTTCACATCCTATGCAGAGAAGCTCCAAACTACAGGAACAGTTTGGTGCCTGAAGACCCACAGCACAAGTGGGAGTTACTGTGCATCTTAAGCACAGTCTGGCTTTCTGTGGAACTGATCCTTCCCTGCCCACAGGAGAGAGTTTAATTCCTTCCCACTCCACACGCCGCCCCCCAAAAGAAAAAAACCCACACTGTTTGAGAGTGCCCACGTCTACATTCTGAGGTCATGTATAATTGAACATGATGGCAGGGAATCAGGGAGATATGTAGAGAATCACAGAATATCAGGGAAACAGATAGTCTACTCGGTGTCTAATAAAGCATAAGAAAAAAAGAGGATCCAGCCAACATATATAACTGTATTTGGTTCCCCTCTCTCTTTTTAAGGGACAGCTTTTGATATCGCACTTGCAAAAACACATAATTCAAAAAAGGAAGGAAGTGCTTTAAGGGTTTTTTATTTAAAGCTTGACAGGATAAACGAATCACAGTCTCATTAAATCACACAAATCTCAGGCTGCACACAAGACTAAACCACGAGAAATAGGACGTTACAAATCCTCATGCAGTTCTACACTTCCAGCACAACAGCTCATTTTATTTCTGCTCTTGGCAAGGTTAGAATAAAAGGCTTCTTTTCTTTGCTCCATAAATGTTTTTAGATGCTATATTACTTGAACTTAACACAGCAGTAATTGCACTGAAAAAGGGCAATCTGAATTGCTTCCTGAAAGAAGGAAACGTTTATACTAACACGCGCAAGAACAGAGAGCCCAGTCACAAAAGGTCTGTTTCAATCCTGTCACAAAAAACTTGACCAAACTCACAAATTCTCCCAGGCAGAAACGGTTGGAGAATTTTGATTTTTCACTCTAAAACAACAGTGTTTCTGAGATATACTGATTATCATTGTCTCATTATGGAAGTAAATTTTACATCCGGTGAGTATGTTTCTACTGTATATTTCAATACAGCAAGTCCTATAGGCACTATGTTTTGCTTTGCTTTTTATTACTAACTTTTTATTAGACTCTCGTTTGTCTTTTTATATTTGTTCCAGAAAGCAACCAAGCCAGCCAGCCCTTGTTTTAAAACTCTAAAAAAGAACAATAGTAAATAAATTATTCCCTATTTCTCAGCTCTATCTCAGTGCCAATTCTTTTGGGGTTTTTTTTATGTTAGTAACATAATTTTAAGAGACTATTTAGAAAATTATCATAGTTAATATCCCATTTCTATATACTCATCTACATACATACAAAAAACATGCCTTCTATAGGCTTATTTGCTCTAGGCTAAAAAATTGAATGAAAAGTTTCACCGTGGAAGAACGCCTGCCAAACTGAAGGATGAAGTCAGTTTAGCCCTTGTTACATTACAAATACAATCCAGAACTGAAGTTTCCTGGACTGGAACATTTCCCCCCCTTTTTTTTTGTATATTTTAATACTTAACATGACTATGCTGATGATAAGCCAGCCTACACTAGCTGGGATGTTTTGCTTGGCTTCATAAAGCAAAATAAAGTGGTATTAGTATTTGAGTTCTTTTTTTGTGTGTGTTTCTTTTTCTCCTCCATTCTGGCACTGTTTTATGCATGGCTCAGGGCAATATTAGTTTAAACTATGACTAGATCAACAGAAATCTCTTCTGTGGGGGATACAGCTGTTTGTAACCTGACACAAACCACTGGAACCTGAACCCTACCTGCCTGGAAATTTTGCAGAGAAACAGGATCTCTAAGAACTACAGTCATGAAACCAGTATGAGGAATATTGACAATTAAACCAAGGTTGTTGGTTGGATTCTTCATAGCTTTCTCCTTTGTGCTGTCATGAGTGCCCATGTGCAGTACACAAGAAATCCTCTCTCACAGTGCTGGCCCTTCACTTCCTACAAGTACAAATGACTTTACAAGGCAGAAGGTAGCAGAAAAGAAATTAGGGTCTCTGGAAGCGCTGAGACAAATAAAACAGTGAGAAACAGAGGTAAGTGAGAGGCAGGACAAAATTGGCTAGCTTGCAAGATTATTTGCATTAGCAGTTTTTATTATAGAAGTTGAAATGATGGGATAAGATTTTGACCCCATACTTAATGGATACAACTGTGAAATTACCATTTGATGCTAATTTTCACCACCATAACAGACAATGGAATCTAAACCCTTGCATTTTGAGTTCTACAGGCTACTACAGGTAAATCTGTGAAATAATAAATGCTTTTCTTCTTAAGACACTTGACAGAGGTTGTTGCCATGCCTTTACCTCTAGAGGAAAGTCTCCATTTAAACACTGACTTTGAAGTCTGAAGCTAATCACTATACATGTAATATACTCCCTTCCTTCAATTCTTCAGCAGGCGGGATTCTCAAATTTTAATTAAAATATTTGTTAGTATTTCAAATGCTGGCTAGGTCTTTTTTTTTGGCAGGCCTTTGAAATATCACTGATTTCATTAAAAAGCTCCCCTTTAAAACAACCATTAAGCAGGCAAGACATGCAAAACCCCTGCCTATCATCTGCACCCTCTGCTTAGAAGATGCAGATGCATCTGCTTAGAAGATGCAGATGAAGCGCATCCTCTTGCCCGGCACAGAACGCAGCCATCCTCTCAGCAAGATGCCAGACGCCTGACATTCTCTTTCTCCCTCTCCTCTTCTTTCCTCTCCTCTCCTCCCTTGCTGCACAACTGGCAACCCAACATCTATGGGGCCAGACTCCCTCCCGTCTGGGGTAAAGAGTAGCTGGGGTCTGCTCATGTCTCCCTAGCACACCCACCTGCTTGCTTCTCTTCATGGCCAGCCCTTGCTTCTCTTCAGGTTCATGGCCTTCCCAGAAAACACAAGTTTTCCCTCACCATGGCACCATCTGCCATTTAGGAAGGCCATCAGCATTGCTCTAGCCAACCATATAGAGAATTAGGAAAAAAGTTTGCAAGGACAGAGATAAACTTTTTTTGTGGTTTTGCCCCTTATTGCCTAGCATAATACAGCCCCAATCCATGTCTGCAGCTTTTAAGAGCTAAAGGCAGAGGGCAAGTAATAAAGCAAAGCCAATTCACTGCCCTAAATCAATCAGAAGGTTTTCTCTGCCAACATAAAAAGAGACCGTTCCCAAAAAGAAATCTTCGTTTTAACATAGATTGATTCCTTAGCAACACCCAATCCTGTCAAACCTATTCAGTTGATGGGGTTTAGTCCTGCTTCAATCCTGTTCAAACACTAAATAAATGGAAAAAAACACATTGAGTCTGATCTAAAAGATAATCCTTAATGTTTCTAACATTTTCATAATTCTTGCTTTTAATTTCTGAAATCTATATGTCTACTCAGCATATGTTAGTAGAGATGTTTTACTAAGTTAAAACTGTTATAGCAGGTATAGGATATATCACACAGGATGACTGCAAGGAAAGCAAAATTGTCCTACTTACTTTAGGTTGGGTCTTTATTAACTGCTGAAGAAAAAACATATTGAAATTCATGCTAAATATGGGTACAAAAATGCAAAAAGACATAGTGGCAGCAATCATAAATGACACCAAGCAGTGATGAGACTCTTGTTCTGGTCTTCAGTTGTCTTCAATGTACTCCAAACTTCTCAGATTTTTCAGTATCCGTGCAAACCATTCTGTTGGGCCTGCTCTGATGTCTTAAAAGAGTAAAACTTTTGTGAATCTGTATTTGGACATGAGGTAATATAACAAAGTCCTGGTAATCCACAGTTACTGGTAGGAAACCTGCCACTAGTAGTGAACCTACCAGTCACCAAACCCAGTTTGGTGATGATTAAACAAAATTTACCAATCCAATAAAGCAGAAGGAAGTCTATATAGGAATAGCGTATTTATTTCTTTAATTCATTGTAACTTGCACTTTATTTTAAAGCATTATACAATTTCATAGTACTTCTAGTAACTATAGTGAATTGTACGATACAAAACCCCCAAATATGAAATCTGGTATTACCTTTAACAGACCCTGGAGAGTCACAAGAGATACCAGGCTATTCCCAGTGAGGAACGGCACAGCTCTGTGTGTTCCCATTATCCCATCCCTGCACCGATACAAAGCTCCAGCAGAATCCTGTAGCATCTAACCATCCTGAAGTGACATTTTAGTAGAGGAATACAAAGATATTAAGATGAATTTACGAGCAGTGGGAGACTGGTCTACTTACAAACCACATTTATTTCAATGTATCTTGTAGCTCACATTCTGCTTTTCCACTTAAAGAGTCCAATTCTGCAGCAGCCACAGAAGCTGCTTTTTTTACTTCAACATAAGGAAATGAGCACCACTGAGCCTTTCTTAAACAAGCAGTAGTTACAGATTTTTCTTTCGTCTACTTTTTGAGATTGTTAAATCTCTTCAGATTGCTCCAAAACCAGCAGAAATTATTAACAGTGAACTAATTTATGATGAAATGGACTTATCATACTAACTACTGATAATTTTTTTAAGCTTTAATTGTTCAAATTTGATACAGCTCTAAGAATCCTATCCAATGTGCTTTCACAATTCTCAATGGATAGTATTTATCTAACTTATTTACTAATTACTTCCAAATTACAAGTGTCCCTCAGGTCTGAATCTTTTTTGATGAAAGAATGAGCAGACTTACGTAGTTTTATACCATGAGGGAAGAGAAATGAAAGGAAATTGTATGGCTCAGATGAAACAAACGGAAAGCCTGATTTCTTTATCAGCACGTGAAGGTAACGATTTTGTCTGTTAAACCTTCCACACCACCATCATGTCAAGAACTCCACCTAGTTTTTTTAGTAAGTGGAGGTAACATTAAAACCTATGGCAAAAGCAGCACTCCAGACTGCAGATACTGTAAATGGCACCATGTCCATAAAGAAACCAAGTATGGACAAGCACATGAAGAGTAATCACATTTTTTCAAGCCACTTAAATAGAGCATGCCCAAGGGCATGCTGTAGAGGAGCCCATGTTTCCATCAGTGGGTAACATATACAGTTTCCTTTCCAGGAGTCAAAGAATCCAAGTTTATGTGAATTCTAATATATCACTTTTCTGCCAAGCATACTATTGTAAGAAACAGGCACATCGGTGTCTTTAGTTTAAAATCAATTTCACTTGGCCGGGGCATCAGAGAATCGGAGAACAAATAGACTTCTAGTATACGACATTAGCTTTCTAAAAGCACTGTCTTTCTTGGACAATGTAAGGTTGTTAATATAATACATACTTTATGTACTCTGTACACTCTCTCTCCAGCTACTGTTTCTCCATTTCAGCCAGTGACTGGTGACTCCAGATTACAGTCGTGTGTTTCCTCCAGCATCACCACGTCACTATAACCACCGCCTGATTTCTGAAACCTGATTTCTGAAGTAGTATTCCTCTTCTGAACCATCTCCAAGGCCTACGAACCCATCACCACTGCTGCCAAGTCCTGACCCAATCTGTCTTTATCTTGATGACACTTTTATTCAGCATGCCTGTTTCCAAGTCACTTGACATTTTCTTGAGTACTTCCTGAGTACATGGGACTTCCAACTTCTTTGCAACATCACTCCAGCTGAATGAAAAAATAGGGGGATCTTTTAGTCAAAAAGGTATTGCATTTCAAAGAGCTCTTTTGTTTAGTGGATCTGAATGAAAAATTCAGTTTCGGTTTATATCCCAAAACCACAGTGGAACTGATGTGGTATCAGATATTACTTTTTGAGAAACTTGGACAGTGGAGTAACCAGCAACTATCTTGTTTCTCTGCTATTATTGACCAAACTTCTGCTTCCTAGCCGATTCCAAACAACTAGGGTGGGGTGGAAATTGCATGTAAGGAGGCTGGCTTTAATCCAGTGGTAAGGTAACAAAGACTTCATAGTCTACCACATATCCTTACTGGGTTCATTTTGCACTTATCATACAGTAGTGTCCATCTAACAGCTTCATTGTCTTTGCACAGCTGTATCATCATCTAGCAATTAATGTCTGTGCTCATGTACGTAAAATGTTAGAAGTCAGCAAATAAGGAAATAATATCAAGGATTTAATGAGGGGTATTTTGATTATTTTAAGTGCCATACCCTTCCACTATTCTTTAGAAAATAAGCAAGCAAATTCAGAAACAAAGCTAAAGCGGCACTAACAAAAAGCAAACTGTCAAAACAGGACTTTAGTTTCTTGAACTTCTTTCTTGAGCTGGATCAGACATCTATCTTAGCCATGCTGAATTTCTCAGCAGTCAAGGCTACGAATTACTATCAGCTGCTTGACTGATTAGTCATGGTATTGGCATGCCTGAGACCTTCCAAACACAGCAGGGGTTACTGCAGCAGTAGACAATACTATAATACTGCAGTATTACAGTTTTCTATCCCTTCACTCAGCTTGTGCAATGGGGTTTATGAGACTCCTTGGAAACTTTCATCTGCAAGCACGGGATAGAGTAGCACCAGTAGTAACTCACAACTTTGCAGCTCTGCAGTGTGAAGAGAGCAGACCCACTATTTCTAGAAATGCCAAGAAGATAAAAATTCATTGAGGTGTTCTCCTCCATCGAGGCCCTTCCTACTGAAGAAATCATTCAGGGAGACTCTATATGCAGAGCACTACAGTGCTATGCAGTGCCGCTTGAGCTAGCTCAGGAATCCAAAATGCATCCTCCTATCTATATATTTTGCTTTGCGTTTCCACTTTGATAGCTATGGTTTTGGTGCTATCCCCACCTGAAGAATCCTCAGGGCACTTTCAAATGCAACTAGTTACCGTTTTACAGCAATAAAGAGCCTCTGCATCACATGCGACAAAAGCAAAGTTCCACACACACACAGTGTGCTCCAGCTGTGCCCTTATTTATCTCATGACGACCTTCCAGGAGCAACTTATATTCCAGCGACTGCGAGGCTTAATTATTTTAATTCCGTGGTCCAGGAGTTTTCAGCAGGGTTTCTCTACTGCTCACAGCTTTTGCAGACTGTAGCAGTATATCTGATCACTGGTTTAAGTAGCTGTGATCACATTACACCCACCCCGCAACTCTTTGCATTGGCTGCCTATACAGTGGCAGATTGATTTTTAGCTGGCTCTGCTGGTCTTTTTAGTGCTCCTAATAATAAAACGCCTGAGCAAATAGAAAACCTTCTGATAGGTATCTTATGCAGACACCCTTTTTCAGAAATTAACCCGTAGTAACCTAGTTTATCTTGACAGACAATTCTGTGTTCAGTGTGGGGTGCATTAGGCAAGAAGCAGCAGTGTCCCTCTGCTGCAGATGCTAGCACCAGTACAGATGGCAATCAGGACAAAGATATGGAGCACCTCCTGGCCTCCTGAGCGGCACAGAACAGCAAGTGTTGGGTGATCCTGCCTGAAAGAGAGTCCTGCCAAATTGTGATCAACGTCACCTTCTCTCTTCCAGGAGCAGTACCTCCTGACATCTGCAGTCTCTCCTGCCACTTTTAAATTCAAGCCTCAGAAAGAAGAATACAGTCAAGCATTGACTTCAAACACTCTCAGCCCCTGCCTCAGGGTGAGGGCTCATTCCAGCTTGACATCTGTTCCAGCCCTGCTCAATCTGTCCATAAAGTGACTCAGTCAAATTAATTCAGTGTCTTTAAACACAGTGTATTTAGAAACCTTTGCTCATTTGGCTCTATCTAACAATAGCAAGTATCTGCAATGGCATGCTTTGGCCTTCACATCATTCTGGGAACAGCCAGAAGGGCTGGTGCATAAGTAGGTCTCAATCCTATACAGAATTAAGCTAAGGCCCCTAATTTGAAAATAAAAAAGGACTTCCAGGCCCACAAACCTTTTCTAATACCCATCTGAAATTTTGCAATTCTGGCAGCTAGGCATTTCATGGTACGGATGTTTAGACATCATGAAGAACAGCTCAAGAGCACACATGGAGAACACTGATCCCAGTCTTAGGCTACTGACACCTTCAAGTTTTCCAGTGAAGGAGCTGCCATTAGCGAAACCCCAAATGACATGATGGCCATCAACCAGCAACATCTTTCACCTGGAGGTGAGAGTATAAGTAAGCCAACAGAGACACTCTCTTCTACCAAGCAGAGAGGGAACAGCTCTATTAAAACAGTAAGCTCTCAAACCAGACACTCCAAAATCCTCTCTAGTGATAGCCAGGTGGAAGCAGGACTCTTAACTGTGCTTCCTTCTCTGGTGGATATAGGACCAATGCTTCTGTCTTATCACATATGCCTGTACACAGCCATGCACAATTTGGCTTGAAGTTATACTGCTCTAAATTTACCCTTTTAAAAAACCCACAACTAAAATAAATAGCAAAAATACAACCAGCCTGAACAAGAAATAGCAGTGAACAATTAAGATGGAATGAATATCAACTACGCAGAAATATTTGTAATGGAGAGATTAGCTTTCTGTAATGAACCCTGGTTTTAACCTTAATAACTTCAACAAAGCAAAACCCAGTCACATGAAATTTCACAGTCATGGTCTTGTGCCAAGGAAAGCTTCTCTGGAAAGTTTGAGGTAGATCAGCCAAGGCATCTTGGAGATATGAGAGTTCCAGAAAAGTGAGGTGTTCCTCATTTCTTGGACTGTTTCCTAATTTTTTTTGGCTCATCATAACTTCAAAATGGTTGGCTTAGACATTCCCAATTTGCTTGGCTACTACTGGCGCCGTTGACTAGTTGCAGGCTATTTTATTACTGAATGTGGGTTTGTACAAATTCTGAGCGCTGCAGTTGTTAACACCACATGTTGGCTTGTATGTCCTGTAGGCAAGCCAGCCTGGCCCACTGCAGGCTCGTCAATCACCTCATCAGCTGTGCTCTGGAGGCAGCCCCAAAGCCCAGGACCCTTCCCTCAGGTCCAACTGGGTGTAAGAACTTGGCTGGACTTTACAGTCTCTGTGGGGGAGCTACGTTTCACCAGGCTGAAGAGGAATGGTCGTAAGGTGCTTCCAAGCCTTGCCAGTACGCAAGTGCCTCTCTTGGAAAGGTAAGCTTAGACCAGGCACAGACGGTTTCCTCTCCAGACTTACTGTTGTCCTACTACTCCTTCAGTCCATGCTTAGCTTTACTCTCTGATGTGCCTGAGAATTTTCCCAGGGAATATCCACATAACTCCCAAGCACCCCCTCCTCCATGGATTACTGATCCAGTATGTTTTCCATTTTCATTTCCACAGTGATTGCAAACTCCATGCTGAGGTCTGGGAGCTTCTTCTGCAGCTTATTCCCTCTCTGCTCTAATTCCTCTGTCTCCAAGGCCCTCTTCCAGACTGGGAGCCTCATATACATAGACACAACATACCTCATTAGACTTCTGGGCAGAAAAGCCCAGGGTGAAGATCTAAGCCCTCGAGAAGTAAATTTCCCCTGAGCAAACTAAAAGCTTTGATGAATCCTGGAAAGGCTGTGGGTAAGGAACTCACTCCTGGTGGGGACTGCTCTGTTCACAATCTTGATTTTGATAACAGATAATATGGCAACCTCATGCATCTCTTACACAGACTATAGCATGGTCAACTACTTTAAACAATTCCCCTTAATCTGTGATATTTCCTTGGACAATGACTGTCACCTGCCGAGTTGCCAGGAAAACAAGCAGCGCACAGCTGGTCAGTGGTGGAAAACATTAGAACATCAAAACCACTTCTTGGTAAAGTATGTTTCCACACAGAAAGTGCCTCAGTTACAAAGAGACCTATTCTTTTTGAGATGCACACATGCATGACTCCCATTCACAGGAGCTACACGAGTGCATCCAAAGTAGAATAGTCTACATTTACCAAACACTGATCCCACACAGAAGTGCTTTTTAAGAATGACTGAAATACTGCATCTTACTTTCACTCTTCTGAAACAAAACCCGATGCTACAACCACTTCGCCTACATTTTAAGAAGTGACACATGCACAAAAAATCCATAAAATATACATGATCTACCTAGTAGATAGTAAGAACTGAGGCTTTTTCCACATTTCTCATCCAATTGGAGTTATCAGAGCTCTTTTATTTGTACTGGCTTCGTTTATCTGTTCTGCCACCTCTTAAATGCAGATAATCTACCTTAGAGGTTTGCTCTTCTCAGGAGAGACCATGCAAAGAGCAGCCAAGTTTTACAAAATCCACAGCCCTGTGCTGGGTTGGCACAAACCCACGGAGCACCAAGGCAAGCTGCAAGAGGAGTTCTTCAGGCTTTCAGTCCCCCACAGAGCTCAAAGAGCCTCCACTGCCCTTTGGGAAGAGGTGCTACCCAGCTCCACCTTGCCAGTCACTGCGTGAGCTAATGAAAAGAGCATGAGGAGGATTCTGCATGTGCTTTCCTCCCCCTCCCAATCCACAGAGGGCCAGTCACAGCCTGACCCTAACTTAACACTCAGGCTGTAAACTTACTTAACACTTGTAGAAGAATTTATTTTTTTCAAACATACTGATGGCAGCATATGGCCCATCGACAGGTTTATTATTATAAGACACTTTTTCCACCAGGTTATGGTCTTTTTTATAAACATATGTTTCAGCACATAATAAAATCCCTAAGAACTGTTTCTGAAACATAATCACTATGCAGGCACAGAAACTACTTTTCAAGGTTTGTCAAGATAATGAAAGAAACAATCTTTTAGGGGACTTCCAGGTTTCTAAATGTCTTTTTCTAAAGGTCTTTCAAATCTAAGAGTGCCGAGAGTCATGCATCTTAAACAAACCCCCCCCAAAAAATGAAAGAAAAAGTGAATTCTCTTTGTTAATGCCACATTATTCTCCATTTTGTCAAAGCAATCATTTTTATACTTAGTAAAACTTTTCCTTCCACTAAGTAGACTTTTTAACTATGCTTTAAATCAAAACATGTGCTTTATGGGTGAATGATATGCTTCTGAAAAAAAGGTGGCGTGTTATAAAGAAAATGTCAACAGCACACAGCTACAGCCATGCAAACTCATCAGTGTAAAACCACCCTTGATATTCTGTGCCCTTCAGCTGTGCTAACGAAAAAAAAAGGTCTGTGTGTGGAGTCAAGGTAGTTAGATCGTGGCCTTGCATCCATCTGCGAGACTACATCCAAGTCAAATGTCTAAAAACACGTCACTGCTTGACTTTCCTATAAACCGCATTTGTGTTCTTAAGAAATAACACTTATAGCCTATCAGCTACAATGTGGTTTCTACACTAGCACTATAATCTTTAGAAAAAAAGGATCACATAGTATACACTGCTTCAAAACAATATCTGCGCTCCTCGTATTCTTAATGCTTCCTCTATAATGCCTCATGATATATTTAGTCCAAGCGGGCTTTGTTTTAAAACCACCTTCTTCAATACATCAAAATATGACCCAACTCACATATGTTTGCTAAGAGCTTTGTTTCCTACTACCCGAGTTTATTGTCTCCTGTTGAAAAGGAGCCTGCAGCTGGAATACAAACTAGGGCTCACAGGGGTCTACATCCAAAGCCTACTTAAAGACAGTGCAAGACCATTCCTTAATTTTACGGGACCAGGTACCAGGCCTGTACTTCACTGAAGCCACTAGAGGCCTTCCAGGCTGTATGATACATTAAATATCCCTTAACCACTAGAAAAAAAAACAACAAACAAAGAAAGAAAACAAAAACAAACAAACAAACATTGCAACCACTTCAGGACATTTCTTTGGCATTTAGGGTATTGTGGGGGAGAAAGAAACTTCTGGGTCCCAACCCCCCACATGCCCAGTGGCGCTCCCCACAAGACACGTACGCTTTAAAGCACTGGAAAAAAAAAATCAGTCACCAGCAGATTTGAAGCTTACAGTAAAAAAGAAAAAAAAAAATCCCTAATTTTATCATAGGCATACTGTTATAATTGGCATGCGTGAGCTTGCATTCAAAGAAAACTCATTTGTTAAAATTAATCACCGTCTTCTCAGCCAATTTGTCAGTAACTACTATCAAGTCTGGACATGATTAGCTTCACTGGGAGATACAGTGTGCCCTCTATAATGCTTCCACGGGATGAAATCCTAAGCCCAGTGAAGCTTTTGAATATTTTGCGAGCAACTTATTCAGCTGGAGCCAGGACCTCATGGATGCTGCTGTGCGCTCTACTCTTTTTTTTTAATGCTTTTATGGATTGAGCCTCTCTAGGAGAGACAGGCCAACAGCTCGGACAATAAAACCCACTCTTTCTCCACCAGCAGGCAGAGGATGATTAGCAATCGCATATCCCGACGCGCTGTTTGGAAGCACTTAACTGGCGGGATGGGTTTGAGGCTGAGCTGATGGGTGACATGCTTGTTAGCCGCTCTAAAGAGTCTTTCGACAAGAGGGATGGCTCTGCACATCTAATTGCGGTAGCTGGTCTTACGATGTGGAAACCTGTCTATTAGAAACCGCATTTCACAGGTGACCAAACAGCCATCAGATGGTAACAGCTTTTATTTGTTACTGACCTCCATTCCCCGCTGCAGCGGAAGGGCGAACAGCCCAATATCCCATTGCCAGGCCAGAAACAAACACCTCCTCTTCTGTGTACAAAATTTAAAAACACCTACAGCATTTTTCAGATTTGCAATGCATTGTGCTGAAACAGCACTCCGAACTAGTGTCTTCCTACCTAGGAACCAGCCTCACAAAACAACGTTACATCCTGCACTACCGGGTTATGCAAATATCTGAAAAGTGAGGGCAAAATGGACCATGACTGTAGAGCAAGTCATTGCATTAGGTCCTCATCCCTCAAACAGAACGTCATGGGCAGAAGAGACTTGGTATTTCAGAGAGAGAGGATCAGAGCCTTTGCTGAGGGACAGACAGGACAGTGACCAGACTTAAAAGTATTCCTTCCACTGATAGACTGTAAAGAAATTCCACTACCAAAATTAAATACAGACCTTAGCATAGCACAGCTGCTTTAAACTAAGGACCCTATAAAGATCCCACATCAAATTTTACACCCTCCAGACCTTTGGCTCCACCAATGACATAATGAATTCACAAAGTTGCCGAATAAATCACCCCACCTCAATAAGTCCTCTACATGCGGTGGGCTAGGTATCTTCCACCCAGACGGATATGTATCACAAGGGAAGAAACTTTCCACAGCTAACAGCCACTTGGCTCACATGATTTTGCATTCAGTCCCCTGAGGGCACTCGCAGTCCCCTTGCAACCCTAGCTATGGATAGTGATGGATATCCTAATCTTGGGATAGCAGTTATACAATTTATAACAATAAACAGTGGACTGTACAAAACCCACGGTGAATACTACTCCAGTGACAAACACAGAGCTATACAATGATAAACATTTATTTTTCATTTGCATTTAGATATCTGACATTCAGCCTTCCAGAAAAAGCGTAATGCAGTAGCACACACAACCAGTCATATCTCCAACGGTCACGTCTCCCATGAAACATAAGAGCAATCCAGGCCACTGCAGCTCAGAGCCCAGCTCTGCTCCCAGCTGAACCTCTGGCCACCTTCAGCAGAAGATGTGGCTTCTCCAAAGTGGCTCGCGTCAGAAAGAGCTTTGAAGGCCTATAGACCAATAGGGCTCTGTCAATACTTCTGTCAGGAGCAAGTTCTCAAGGTCAAGGACCCCCATCAAGAACACTGGCAAACAGCTCCCTGACATTTAACTCTTCAAGCGTTTATTCTCCTGGAAGTAGCTAATCTTTGAAAAACACATACAGCAAACGTAACAATTTTGGCATGCTTTGCCCTTAAGGCCAACTATCAAAGCACTGTTTCTCATCTCTGTAAAATTTTCAGACCAAAAAATTAATCAGAATTTCTTTTCAAAATTGCTTTTCTCAGAGTGTTATTGATGAAGAAAATCAGTTTTCTATGGCTGTACCATAGAAAAGACTGGATCTAAAATAGAAAATGCTCATAAATATCACCATCACAAATATCAGGGGGTTTTACATTATTTTCAAGTATAATATGTTAGTTGCAGTCAGCTTTTCATATGATCTCGTGCCCTAAATATGAATCTGTGAGTTCTAATAAATTCCATTTATTATGGAATTAATATATACAATTAGGCATACAAAGCAGTGTTGCTGTATCTGAACCCTTTACTGTCAGTTCTTTGTGGCACAGATTACATCCCATGCCGCAACTTTTACATTCTTAAAACAATTTTCAAGACACACAAGAAGTGCTCTTAACTTCAGTAGCCATTTAAAAACTTTCAAAAAGAACAATAATAAAAACGCATCTTTCCCATTTGTGCCATGGAATGTTAGTGGATGCCTAAATAGGAATGATAAAGTTTTAAAGAAGATCAAAACGTATTTCCATATGACCACATGCCGAGCAATTGCTCTGAGTTACTCCCATCAAAATCAGAACACAACTGCTTTTAGTTATGCAAATTGGAAATGTAGTGGCACGACAGTAAATGAGAGCCTAAAAAGTGCAAAGTTCAGGAAAAAGCCACGCATGCAGCTGCTCCAAAAATAACTGTGGTCAGATAAAAGTCTGAAAGCAATTATTTGGGCCGAATAGTGTACACAGACCACTGCACTAAGCTTCTATAATTAAACAAGACAAAAGTTCAGATGGTGCCTAATAAACCATTTACTACATTAATTATATTCAAGTGTGGCAGTCTAATGCTTGGTAATAACTAACAAGAAGGGAAATAATTTAAAGAAAAGTATCTGATGTTGTAAATTTTTTTCTCTTTTTCATTCATCAGTATCAATGTTACTCGCCAGCCTTTTCAGCTCACTTCAAACGCCTGAAAGGGATACTGCTTAGTGTCAGGAAGAGCTATTTAAGGGTTGTAAACCTTTACTCTGAGGAAGCCAACAGCCTTACTCAACAAAAATGATTTCTCCACTATGAAAGCAGCAGCAATGCCAGATTTTCCATTCCTTGAATCAAGTCCTTACGCCTTTGTTCCAAAGTTACGGTGTCAGAGGGGCGCCCCAGTCTTTTTGTGGTGAGCAGCATCTCAACAGATCTTCACGGATCTACAGATTTCCCACTGATCCTATTCCCTGGACTTGCCTTCACACTAATCATGCAGCATTTGTATACATCTGCAATTTTAATAGTGTTTGCAGCAATTTCTTATCAAGATAATTAATATTAGAGAGGTATTTAATATATTTTGGCTTCTTTTAATACCATTAGTAGCTAAATACATGGAAAATGAGCCAACACCATATGCCCAAGTACCTCTCTGTAGACCGCCAGCCAATTGCTTAGCAAATACAGAGAAGTTCCCAAAACACAATCTGAAAATTACTGCAGAGAGATTTGCATACAATTTCGGATGGACCAGTAGCATTCCAACAATTTATGCAAAATCCAGCATGCTTCACTAATATATGCAGTAACTAGCACACACGGCATCAATTCACAACGCAATCATTAGAATGCTACCAACAGGATGCTGTTTTATCTCGTTTCACTAATTCAAAATGGAACACACATGAAAAAAGGTCAAATTCTGAGGGATTACAATTATTTTCCATTTTGCTTTCTTAATTTTAAATCAGTCTTATTTATGCACAACTCTACACTTAATCTAAGAGGGCAATAATTTTGCAGATCTCAAAGAAGGATGGAGATGAGATGAACATATAACTTTATGCAGAATGTCTTTCCACTGGGACGTTTACACATGCAATCCTAACATCCCTTTAAATTCCTCTTGCAAGTTTTTGTAACACTTTCTCTATTGTTTGGCCTTTTCCTTTCCTTAGTTAGAAAACACATCACAAAACAGCAATGTGGAGGTCTGCAACTTTGCAGCAAACCTCTAACATTTTGTATACATTTTCCAGCTATGAATGTGCAGTGTGGACAATGCTGGGAAATCCTGTCCTCTGCTCACATAAACTGTAGAAGAAACAGAGTTCTCTGACCACCTCATCAGGAGTTGTGGAGGTCCTAAACACCATCACAGAAGGCTTCTGCCTAGGAGTAGTTCAAAGTCTTCACTTAAAAAATCTCAAAGCCAGCACTTTCCCAGCAAATGGCAAGTGGAGACCTGCCCGCTTCAGCAGAGGTGTCTGCCAAGAAGTCCCACTTATCAGCTGCAGAATTGGCGCCGAATACCCTTGGGTTTGAATACACAGGCAGGACCTCACCTCCAGACTCCTTATCACAGCTTCTCATTCAGCGACAAATAGCACATCTCTTCCCAAAAGCACAGCTTTTGGTCTTAGCCAGACACACACAGAACGAGTGAGTAGCCACCACAGGGTTTCCAGACAAACAGTATTTTAATCTGAAAATGCATATGAAGGAAAAATTCCTCTAAACTTTACTTCAAATTTAAAATAATAATAAAAACCCCAGTTAAAAAACCAACCAACCAAACAAAAACCAAACCAAAAACCTGCAGGAACTTCACCTTTAAATGGAAAAAAAATGTAGTAATTTTTTTCCTGTATCCAAAAGTCTCACACTATCAAACCCAGCTGAATTATTTATGCATGAGTTTTCCAAACAACAACAACAACAAGATATGTACATATATATGTATTAAAATTACCTGGATGCAGACACCCCGCCTGGAAAGTTTCATTGCAAAGGATTTAAGTTCAGAAAGTTTGCAAGACTGAAACAAGAAAATCAGATTGAAAACCGAGCAAAAACCTTAACCTTGAGGTTTGCTGCTGCCTCCTACCCTATCACTTAACATTTCTCTCCACGTGAAGAAATGAGATGACTAAATCCTACTCCAACGGTTATCAACTAAATTACTTCAACGAGTAACCTCATCAATTTTTTTTTTCTAGTACCAACTTGAAACACATTACTATGACAGAATAAACTACAAACGGTAGTTTAGTATTAGAGACGATAATGTTCCCGATGAAATATATAAGCAGATGACAAAAGTGATCTACCCTGCTTATTAGAGGTAAATTCACAGAGACCTTTTCTTCCCTTTGAGAATATCGATTTTTATGTACTAATACGACTGCCTAACTATTTATTAAGTAGAATCTGCAAAAGCAAATATAGAACTACTAGAATAACCTTTGAATAGCAACACCACCACCCCCCAAGAAAAAAACCCTCTCATTTAAATTCCTGGAAAGCACTGTTTCTCTAAGCACATCTATTCAAGCTCCCTTGAGCAGGCGAACCTCGCTAAAAACACACCCTACACGCTCCCCGCCTGAAAACTGTGAAGCCAAGAAGCCACTAAGCCATGCCACCGGGAATCCATACGGCTTCGCGATAGGATTCTCCTTCCAGCAAACGCTGCACAGCAGAAGACATCCCCTTCACTACTCCTCCCACCCACCTACCCCCCCCCT
>VZTM01035500.1:43841-77866 GCA_013400555.1 Jacana jacana
CCCAACTCCTTCCTTTCCTTCCCTACCTGAGGAGCCCAGCTGACCCCTCTGGGGGGTTGCCCACCTCTGTGGAGACGGATGGGATGGGATGGGATGGGATGGGATGGGATGGGATGGATGCTGCGCCGGGGGTCTGTGGCGGAGAAGTTCAAAGCGGGAGGGAAGGGTGGAGGTTGGGGGAGGGTGAGGTGAGGGCCGGGCCGGCGGCTTCTCCCCTCGCCTCCCCCAGCTCCGGCGAGCGCGGAAAGCGCCTCGGGGCTCCGGCACTGCGGGGGGAGGTCGAACTGCGGCACCAGGACCCCCGGGCATGGAAGGTCTCCGGAAAGTTGAAGGCACGGTCCTTTACCCAGCCCTCCCCTGTTGAGCCGGGGAGGTGGGATTCTCGCACCCACGCGGCGTGGAAGCGCCGCAGCCAAGCTTTGGCTCTTTAAGATTAGGCTGCGTTAATTAAGGAAATATTTTAAGCTTAGAGGTCTCCTGAGAAAGGAACGCATTAACTCGCTCATAAAGCGCGTAGGAAAACAATGCGATAGCAGGGCTGTTGGATCAGCCAGCACAAAGGAAGCGAGAGATCAAACAGATGCTGAAGGAACTACGGTGAATGGTCCCCCCACGATGCCGGACCCGGGCGACATTGGTCGCCCCTGTCGTAGTTCCAGTGTCGTTCCAGCGGCACAGAGAAAGAGAAATGTTTGCAAGTGCAATCGTCGCTATCCTTTCTCAGCTTGCTGAAGAGCTAAAAATACCTTAAAGCGTGTTTTACTGTCTTTGTTCAGATTTGAAGAGCGGTTTACTTTGCAAAGAGTCCAAGTTAAGTCTTCGCTTACAAATAATGAGTGCAATGATAGATAACCCTTATTGTGCTCAATCTATGCTCGTAGTTAAGCATCTGTGTAAATGCATCTGAGACTGTAGCTTCTTTGTGCCCGTGTTTGCAAGGTGTAAGAGATGACTGGAGCAACGTGCCTGCAAAAGGCATGCCTTCAAAGCTATGAGTTAAGTGTCAAAATCCAAACATTTAGTACTGAATGGACTAAGTAAAAAAAAAAAAAAAAGAGACACAATTTGCTAAAGTAAAAGGTACATCACAAGGACGTGAGACATAAAATGCAATCAAGAATAGACTAACGGTTTTTAAAAAAATACCAATTTCCAAATAACACTCCATGCCAAAAGCAAATAACGATTGTAAATCCCAGAGAAGTCCATCCACTTACTTATTCCATTTAACTGAGCAGTTTCATGAATTGCAAAGCAATTAATGACTAAAAATAACTTTTTTCCCCTCAGCCTAGGACACTGTGAAAACAAATTTCAAACCTAGAGCTAATTTATTCAAAAATATAAACATCCTCATTTATCAATGTGATATGATATGATGCAAATGGGTTCTTATGTATGTGCGATAAAGGCAACAAAAATGCTTTTGAAAGGGACTGTGATACAGATACATCCACATATTGGTTCTATGGGCACACTGCTACTTGAGGGATACTCCTGTATAATGTTCATTCAAAAATCTAAATGTATAAACATAATTAGCAATTAAGGGATGGATATTTTCCCAGTGGTTTTTTTTTCCCCGGGTTTGCTGCATCTGTCTATAAAATGATGTGCTGGTTTGTACAATAAACCACAAGCACATGTTTTAAGGTACAAAGTAACAGGTAGGTACTGCATACTCAATTTTAAAAATTGGTTTAATTAGTTTTAAAGTAGGAATCTACAGACTTTTCCATCTGTTACTATTTTAAAATATGCTGTTCTTTAGTAGGCTCATTTTCAATATACCAGTGAAATAGAATTTCAATTTGGAATAAGATGTAAGTGAATAGCATAAATTAAGTGAATATTACAGGGAAGCTGGTAACATTAAGAACTTCTACATGGGAATCTGAGATTGGTTAAACACAGTATTAGGAGAGCTTGTCACCCAAAGTCTTCCCTCTCTTTCAGCAAAAGACTTCCAGAATGGGTGATTGGCTTGGTGACAAATAACACTGGTTGAGCACAATTTTTATTAACTGCAGTAGGAGTCTTCCCTACATATTGACATGTAAAATTCATCTGCAGAAGGCAGGTGGAGTTAGTCTGCAATCCAATAAGGTTTGCTTCTGCCTTTGACATTTTGGTTTGGTTTGGGCTCTGAACTCCAAAACAGAAGACCTTTGCATCGTGTGTTTCTGACCATTGGCCTGATTCTGTCTTTAGTTTCAGTGGTGTAATAAAGAACAGCATCCCTAGACACCAGGAAAGTGAATTGGGATAAGGCTGGTGAGATCAGCATCAGGCCCCCATGACACTGGAGCAGCCTGGGGAAAGGTTTGAGATCAGAGGACAAAGTAATTGCTGGCAAGTCCAGAATGGTAAAGAATTTACTTTCGTACTTTCACAGCTTGAAGAATTTGTCTTCTATATAAATTGATAACAATAGGGTAAAGTTACACACAGTTGCTGTTGCTTTGTTATTGAGTTTGACTACTGTTATAGGTGCATCTATCACTTTGTTTTGTTACTGTGTTGGAGCAGTGCATATAAATAAAGGGGATAAATAACCTAATTTACTACAAGCCAGAGTCACAGTATATTAAAAACTGTGACACAGAGAAAGCTTTCGCCTCTCCAGGAAAAAAGTTTTATAACAGATCTTTGTAGTCATCATTTAAACTGGCAGGGTACAGTGCACAAAGATCCCTAAAGCCCAGGCACAAGCTCATTCAACCTTTTCAAAATATATCCTTGCTAATATTGCTCCGCTGATGTAAAAGGGATTTTTTCTATTGAATTTACCAAAGCTGAGTTTCACTCAAGTAACTGCAATTTTATTTCAGAACTCTTCTGGTTTTGAGTAAAAGAGGTGCTCTTAATGAGTAAGTTAATGAGTAAGCCCTGGGTACCTGCATATCACCTGTCCCTCACTTCTCCCAGTTCCCTAAAACAGTTTTCTGCCATTAATTCTTGAGGGAATGCATTAGGTGAGTTTAATGCTCTCCTTCTGCAAACCCTGAGACAGCTTGGGGGTACATGCTGTCCCTGTTTGGGGCAGGGAAGGAAGAAACACACCTGTTCCCTCCAGCACCTTCAGAGTTGGTGGATCTCCTACCTCTTAGCAGCGCTGCCTCCCCTCTGGTTGGGCATTCCCATCCTGCTGCACACAGAGGGACCTGCGGTTGTCACATGCTGTGTTTCTTGTTAGTGCTGACCTGCCTTTTGTTTCTAATAATCAAGCAGGTTTTTAATAAGCTGGAGTTATGTTGTTGGCTTCTGTGCAGCTCAGATGCATTTCAGTGTTGAAGCTGTTAGGATGCAGATGTGAATTTAGGATCGGAGCATACAGAGCTCAATTAACAACTCTCCCTTAGGAGAGAGTGTGGCCTGGTTTTCTTTTCTCATATCATCTTTTGGCAGGTGATTGGTAGAAGTGCTTCCTCTCCAAAGCAAGCTGTTTCTTTGCCCTTCAGAAACATTCTGATGAAATTCTCCCTGACTCAGGGGTGAGGTGGTTTGTTTTCAGGCATGTACATACTTTTGGCTGGGCTTGCAGAGCTTGTCACATCCTGGCTGATGGGTACTGGTGTGCGTACAAGGTGTTTCTGAGAGCTCCTTTTGTTTGCACAGAACAGCCAGGGGAAAAAAAAAAAAAGAAAGGGAGGGTGTATGCCAGCATGGCAGAGATGATCTCTGAAAGAAATGCACATACTGTTGCATGTGTGTGTAGAGAACCAGCCTAGTTGCAGGCCAGAGTTTGTTCCATCTCGGCAAGGTGCAGTAGGAGATGCAATGGGTGTTAATTCGGATCATGCCACGAACCGTATGCTCCACCGTCTCTGAGGCAGCCCTGGAACTCAAAGATATGAGGGGGACAGTTTCTTTCTACTTTTCTCTGCTCTTGAGGGAAAGTGCTACCTTACTGCTGACCTGACCTGTATTAATAAATAATTATTATCCTTCAGTGCTGGCTCAGTAAAGCCAGTAAGCAGAGTCACAGCCAATTCTTTGCTTTTCTCTCCCTCATATTTACCTTAGGAAGGAAACACAGATTTCTACATCCTCAGCATGGATTTCCATCACTCCGGGGTCACCTATCCATTTACTCCCTTTCATGTGTAAGTCCTGTCCCCTCTGTGATCTCCTTGTCAAGGAGCCAGATTCATAAAAAACAGTGAAGAAATTAAATGAAAAGACAACGGTGCCTGAGCTATCTTCAGCTTGGATTTTTCTGCCAATTGTCACATTATTGCAGAAGTCATCTCCAAGCTTCAAAACAGCTGCATCTGTAAAACAAGTAGGTAACAGGGTGGGGACTTAAATGTGAGCAGGACAGGGAGCTCTCTTCTGTCCCCTTTGGTGTTTCATCCCACCAACTTCAGTTGATGTCCTCCAGCCAGTGCTTTTGTGGCACTGCACAAGCATTAGAGGCAGTCGTACAGTTAAAACCACAAACGTTGCAAATCTCTGTCCCTCACATTAAGATGATCACTAGAAAGCCTTCACAAGCAAAAGACTGTCGTATCCTAAGGACACGGGCAGTAAAATATTTCTAAAGGCTGGCTGCTTTGATGAACCTGAACAATGATCTCATTCATCCTTCTGCTAAAGCTCTGGAAGCTTCTGTCCATTTCCCCACCTGTTATTTATTTCTATTAGTAGCACTTCTTGGATGCTATTTGCCTTGACTCCTTGTAAACTTCCTTTCAATGGAAGTTGAGGATGCTAAAGTAATTTGCAGCCTTTAGGTAATTTTTATTAAAAAACAGTCAGTGCAAAACTTCACTGGAATTCAAAACCTGGATATTCCATATATATAAATAAATATCTAGAGATAGATGAGTTTTGGGCCAAATTTTATACACAAAATTAGAATTAATCTCTGCCTGCACTCCTGGTTCTGATTTATGGAGGCATTATTGATGAGCTGCAGTGGGCTGGCTCTTTGGTTGTAAAGGTTAACTGAAATGAACTCATTTTTATGTAGCAGGTTTTTGAAGAAGAAAAAAAATTAAAGTACTTCATCTGCTGAATCATCAGGACAGGAGAATAGAGACAAAAATTGGTTTTGGAATGACAGTATTCTCAATGTACATTGGGGTACTTCCTTCCAAAGAAGCCATACATATTTGCTGGGATGGCATTATCAGCAGGGAGGCAAATAGATCTTCACTGCCTGACACCCTGGCAGGCAGATGATGCCCTTTTTGCATCCACTGCCCATCCTGTCCACTGCAGCACATACTGGCTCACAGGCAGCCTGACCTGTGCAGAGAGAGAGGCCGGGGCAGTGTGCAAGGCCAGAATTAATCACTTCAGGCCAAGCAGCAAGTTGTGCACCCGCATGGGTGAGGAGAGACCTCTCCTGTTTTTGCTGTCGCTTCCCCTTCTCTAACCTCCTGCCAAAACCTTCAGCCTGGGGAGGTTTGCTATAGGGCCCTTGTACCTGAAGGGATCAAGAAGATCCTTCAGGCTCTCCTCCATCTTCCTAGATCAAGGGTCGGTCAAATGTATCTGAAAGGTCCAAAAATTGTGCCTTTATATCATTTGATTGAAAAGCTTTCCAAAAATCATCCTCAGTGCCCACCTCCACTCCAAGCGTCCCTCCTAGTGTCCCCTGGCCACTAAACACAGGTGCTTGCTGTTGAAAGGCAATGCACAAAGTTCCCACAGGCAGCAAAGTGTCTCGAATCAAGTGCAATCAAGGACAGGATTCATAGCCTGAAGTAGGACTGCGGCTTTGCAGAAGTCACATACACTGCTTTCACCTGGCTAGGAGCCTCCGAAAAAAAAGTTAGTTTTCTGGTAGGAATTACTTTATACTTTGAAAATGGGTCACCATTTTCTTGTTGATTTAAAATGCGAGGGAGCTTTCCCAGGAGCAGCTTGGTTGCTGGTTATTCATCGCTCCAGAGCTAGTTATTGCTAGTACACTGTTTCATGTAACTTTGTAGCTGGCCTGGGAAATGCTGCCTTGCTTTCTGCTGTATGTGGCCTAAAAAAAAAAAAGACCACAACTCCTTCTCCATTGCAGGGGAGTGCAGATAGATCAGTGTAGCAAAGCCAAGCTCCTCATGCATACATTCCAAATGCTTTAAGACATATAAAAGAAATATGAAGAGTGCTGTGGTTTAATGGCTTTTTGCATACATACAGGCTACGTGTCATATTTTGAATATGCAAATACATTTAAGATAGTTAAAAACACAATTAAACTATGCCGGCTTTAGCCAATTACTGTCACAAAGCAAGTCAGCAAATGTTACCCTCCACTGTTAGTCGGGAGAGTTGGCAGCACCTGTTCCTATCTTGCTCTGGAGTTTTCAGATCAGAGCTTTACAGTGCAAACAATACCTGGTTTGTTTAAATAATAAAGGCAGGACTTCTGACATTAGTCTGGGAAAACAACTTTGAGGCTGGTTGATTTTGTGTTCTCCGCCTTTTTGGAGACACAGAAGGTAGCACGCAACTTTCTTCTACTTTGCAAGGCTCTTGAATGTGTTGCACTTACATCTGCAGAGATGTTAAAGCTGTTGTTGAAATCGGTTAAATAGAAGCTATAATATGAAAAAATGGGCAAGTAAATAGAGGCATATAAGAAAAGCAGTGTTTTGAAATGGTGTCACTTTTCTGCAAGGAATAGGCATTGAAAAGACAACTTTAATTAAAGTCTTTATTTTCCAGCACATTTCACAGTTTAAAGATGGTAAACAGTAAGCAGTGTTTCCCACTTGGTAATAAAATTTACTCTTTCCCTGAAAAAAAATAATTAAGACCATTTTATTCAGGGAACATTCTGCTCCTGTATATAGCGCTGGGTATAAACAGGAGGAGAATTGTCCTGTTGTCAGGAGGTAGGTAGCATTTGGGCACCTGTCACCACAGCTAGAAGCACATGTCCCTTTTCTAGTTCTCTTACCCCAGCTGAAGTTGCCCCAGCCCCCATCTCATCCAGGTCTTCCTGCACAGAAGTGAACCTAACTGTTTCCCAGTTTTCTGTGCTCTTGCTTTTCTCTCTCTTTCCAACCCCACTCCCCAGACCTTCCCATTTTATCTTCCAAACCTTTCTGCAGCTTTCTTGCAATGCCAGTGTCCTTCTCAAATTTGTGGTTTGCTCCCAGACAGAGATCTCTCTGTTTATGGCAAGAGGAAGGAGAAAAAGTGTTAAAATATAATTGAAAAAGTAGGAGGCTAATGTTTGAGAAGCATTGTTTTATTTTTTCCTGTTGTTTGTAAGGAAATGGCTCAGGTAGAGGCAGTTGTGGTTCCAGTGTATAGGGCAGCTTCCGTCCCCCAAACATTTATTTTAGTCACATGGGAAAGGTGGCAGAGAGATGGGACAAGAGAATTAATGTTAACCTTGGCTGGAAAATAGAATTCTGGTTTGAAAAAAGAGAAGAAAAGAAAATCTCAAGACTTTGTTCCTCATTGAGGCAAAACAGAAGCCTTTTGAATGAGTTCAAGGGAAAACACACTTCCAGGAGAGCCAGTCATCAGCGCACTTCTCTGGGATGTGGAAGATTTCAAGTATATATTCTTACACTTCCTCACAAGGAACAGGCACTTGAAATCCATATCCCAGTTGGACACTTCATGGTTCTGGCTTGCCTCTAGTAAATGCTTTTCTTTCCCTCTGGATTTTGAACAAGAGTCTTGAACTTGAGAATGAAAATGTCATTGAAGCTAATGTGTTTCTATTTTCATTAAATTGTAATTTACTGGCAAAAATAACAGTTTGAAAAATTGTTGGCAAGGTAGACCGAGCATATATAGCTCTCAGAATAGAGGGGATGCTAAAGAAAAATATATGGGTCCAAACTCCGTTCTCAGCTTCAGTGGCAAAATGTGGGTGCAGCTGAGGGCAATGTGCCCTTTGATTTGCAAGGGTAGAAAAGCATTTCTCTAAACAACTGAATTGAATATTGTGTCTCTTTTGGTACAGTAATGATTGCACAACACTGTTTATTCTCTCTCTCTTTTTTTTTTTTCCTATCTCATCCATCATTTACAGCTTGGATTTCTATGGTGATTCCAAGTTGGTTTACTGTATGATGCAAAATGAAAGTCAAGTTAATTTCGCGCTCTACCCACCTCGGTCTGATTAACGCAAATTAAATTTTGTGCTAATAAGACTGAGTGTGTGACCATAATTGGAAACCCTTGAGTTCCTCTGACTGCAGGGAAAGTGCTGGTTTTTCCTCCATCATGAAAACATTTGAGTCATGACATCTGGGAAATTTTCAACAAACAATGATATCAATTTGAGGCCTGTATGTGAAGTTTATTCTGTTTCTCATCAGGGACCATGAATACATATCTGTATCAGATTGCAGCCCTTGGACCTTTTGGCGCATCTGCCCACCAGAGGAAGGCTAAAGGAGCAGTGACACACACCTAATAAGAGGGAAATACTGAACATCTGTGTTTCTTCATTACATGGAAATCCTCTTGGGCTAATAACTGGCTGCTATACCTTAAATAAGTGGACAATTATTGCAGTCTGTTACCGAAGTTTGAGCAGGTCAAGTCAGCGGAAAATGTTGCTAAGGTTGAGAGCTTTTGCCAGCCATTTGGAGAAGGAGGAAAAAATTGTGGAAGAGAGAGCTGATAGACTGGCTAGAAAGGAAAGCAAGGGAAGGCAAGGCAAGACTTTGATCTGAAGATAAAGCAAGCTTCAAATTGGTAAGGAAAGATTATGGTAAATACAAGTCTGAGTTAATAGTTGTATTTCATTTAGATCTATATATTTCTTCGCTAGATTAATGAGTGATTGTTTTCCTTAACTCCAGCAATGCTCTCTTGCTCCCACTATTGCCTGGTCCCAGAAGAAGAAAACTGTAAACCTAAAGTAAAACTACAGCAGTAGAGTTTGGGAAAAGGGTGACTCTAAGTTCTGGGACTGTGGGAGATCCTGGTATCAATGAAGTCATGCACCCATGTAAGACCAAGCTGCATTTGTAAGACCAAGAAAATGTGCCCAGAGAGGATGCAGGAGCACAGTGAGATTTAAATAATGTAGAAGAGCATAAATCCCATTGGAATACAGAGAAGCCTCATCAAACAGGATGGGAGCAGTTGTAAATATGCCTGCATTATAAAGGAGCATCTACACTTCTTGATGAGAATTTGTGGAGATGTATATCATCCCTGGTCTACCTCCCTCAGCAGCAGGATCATTGTGATTGCGCAGCAACTTTATTAAGTATGAAACAAGCCAGCAAGCTATTTAAAAAGGAAAGTCTCTTACAGCATACCATCCTAATAAAAGGTCTGAGAGTCAGAAATGTCGCACTCGCCAGAGAGCTGTTCAGCTGATGTTTTGAAGTCAAGCCCTGCTCTTTACCCTTGAGATCAATGGGAATTTGCTATTATTTTCTATGGAGGCAGGATCAAACTGAGAGGCAGGATGAAACACCGAACTGGAAGTACTGTGGCACCACTTTTGTGTGTCCCTATCAGGTCTGAATTTAGTTTTAGCAACATAAAATGGGCTTCTCCTATTTGTCCTCTGCCTTTCTGACAAACAACCTTATAAAGTAAACATTCACAAAGCAGAAAGAACAAATTGTACATGGCTATAACAACAACATGTTTTTGGTCTGACTGCCCCATAATATATGAAAATAAGACTACAAAAGAACTGTAAATAAGACAAGGGTCTGAGCACAAGCTAGCCTACTTGTACATCATTTCTATTGCAAAATGAAGCAATGGGACCTGTGCTTGTATAGTAAACAGCCCTAAATTTCTTCCCTGCCTGTTGCTGTGGGAGTATAATTTAGCCAGGGAATATTGTCTGTTTGTGACATCATCTTGAAACAACAGCTTTAAAAATGGAGACAGGTAATATTCCCCATTAATTATATTCCACATCTGTAAAGCATATACATTGCACTGTGGTTAAATAGATCAACATTTGGCAAGAGGCTTCCTGAATATCTGTAGCCAGTTTTCTCATGTACAATTTTCTCATCCTTTTACAGAATGGGAGCAGATTGGTCTTTAGCAGTGAATTGGGAAAGGTAGGATTTTAATGAGGTATGTGTGAAACAAATGAAGGGGGCTCCATCTCCCCATGCTGTGCACTGTTACCTGCCTTTGTGGAAATCAGCTGTAAAACCTGGTGTCTGAACACATAACATACCCTAACTGTGACATTGCTAATGGGGGCATTTTTTCCCCCTTTTTTTACTCTAGGTATTGGGGGGTATTTTTGTTGTTGCAAATGAAACACATGCATCCAGGTACCAAGGATGGAGTTGCAATACGAGTAGTTGTGGGTTGACATATATATGTAAATATATATATGGTTATTTGTGATTTGATGTTGGTGTCTACTGAGCCCTTGCTTTAAGACTAATATTTGGCTGCAGCAGGACGAAGGCACAGGGAAATCTCTTCAAGAGCTAAAGACCTCACCTGACCCATGGGAGACCTTTAAAGCATAGAGATTTTTTTTTCTCACACACGTGATAAAATAGGATCCTAAACACAGTGCAATGTCCTCCTTATGATGTTAGTGATTGCTGATATTCAGCAGGCTGCTACAAGCCGGTGGTGCTGTCTCAGAGCCTGCCAACTTGTGCAAGTGTGTGCTCTCTCCCACAGCCATGGTGACAAGGAGAGGAGGCTCCAAGTCACACTGTGCTTCTCTTTTCCAATTGCTCCCATCCTGACCTCACACTCTCCATGCTAAAGCCGGAAGATGAGGCAGGGATAGAATCACAGAATCACCTAGGTTAGAAGGGACCATTAAGAGTATCGAGTCCAATCATCAACCTATCACTGCCAAAACCATCACTAAAACATGTCTCTAAACACGTCATCTACTTGTCTTTTAAATACCTCCAGGGATGGTGATTCCACCACTTCCCTGGGCAGCCTGTTCCAATGCTTGACAACCCTTTCAGTGAAGCAATTTCTCCTAATATCCAAACTAAGCCTCCCCTGGTTCAACTTGAGGCTATTTCCTCTTGTCTTATCGCCTGTTGCTTGGGAGAAGAGACTGACCCATCTCTCTACAACCTCCCTTCAGGTGATGGTAGAGAGACTTCAACTCAGGCTGCAGTATGCTTTTGAGTGGTTTGTTTGGCCTCAATACATAAGATACACATTTTATTGTCCCTGTGGCTGACTCTTGTTGTATTGTCAGTATGAATGTTACTGAGGGGTTTTTGAACAGGGTATGCAACTGAGCTTTTAACAGTCTGTGGCATAAGGGAACGTGCATTAAGCCATTGAGAATATTTCATCACAAAGAAGCTTTTTAAAGTATGCATCATATACACCTGCCGAGAAGCATCTCAAATAATTGAGTTGATGATAGCGGAACAAGTAAAGTGTTTTTGAGAGAGTGACACCACATCCAGCACACACAGGACTAGCATTATAATTAATTAATGCTCATAGACGTTTCCTAGCACAGATGCTATGCTTTTCTGTTCTTCATCCTTTGACAGGGGAATGCAGGGGAGGTGAAAATAAACAGTCAAATGCTCTGTCATTTTTGTCATGTCTTCCCTCTTTTTAATGCCTCACACAACTGGTGGTCTCAAGGTCACTTTATTTACTGATGATTCTCTGTCACCAGTAATATAAAATTTGTGCTGAAATGAATCAAAATACGTTTATTGTATCACCCCCTCTGGATCCATTACATCCTCCCCTTTCCTAACAGTGGTAAAATAATAACAAGATAAATTAATATAAAATTAAAGTTTGCTTGGAGTGTGTATTTTAGAGCCCTGGTGTTTAATAACAGCCCACATTATTCAAATAGGAATAATAATATTTATAGATTGTTTTTTTCAGATGGTTTTGCAATATAGCCAGCATGGGTAACGTATGATGAGATTCCACAATCACTTTCCTCCCACACACATATTGATGGAAACCCTCACAGCTGAACACAATTGTATACATCTCAATCTGTGTGTGGGTTATTACTGTAGAGGTGGAAGAGCGGCATACATAAACCGCTCACTGCCCTACCTGCAGCAGCAGAGCCACAAGTCATTGCTTGGATGAATACATCTGAATTTTTATTAGTTACTTCATTTCGATGAAGGTGGACTTCTGCCAGCATCCCATTGAAACCCAATCTTCAACAGATCTTAGTGTTACCAAGACTTCTGAAAGGTACGGTAAAAACTTGGCAAGATAAATTGCCATCCCTAATATCTTTTGAAGTTGAACATGCAACAACAGTAGCACATCTTGCTGCCAATTTCTTAGGGTTATCCTAAACTGAAAGAACAGGATGGAAATATTTTACTCTGATGATGCACTTATTCCTTTCTTAGCTGTCTGGAACATGATGAATATTTGCCACCTGAAGTTCTTGGGTTTTTGGTACAGGAATGGTAGTTTTATACAATGTGAAAATTGGATCCATATGTGTTTGTGCATGCAGTGTGCTTATGGACACACTTAATATGATGACAAGCAGTTCTGTCCTTTATCAAAAAATCTCTGGTTGACACCTGTGCAAGGTTTGAGAGCTGTGACTGCTTACAGATTTCTGCAAGCATGATTTTGAATGGTATGCTGGAATTTTGCTTGCATTTTTCAGTGGCACTTCATCAGGAATAATCTCTACCAGTAACACCTGATACCTTACTGACAAGGTGACATTAGTTCTGGTGCAGTCTTTCCTTAATCTCCTTCTCCACTAAGCGGCATCTCTGGTTACTTTGCTTCCTGTGCATTCTTTTGCATTGCTCTCACTTTGCCAAGTGATTTTTCTTTTACCCTGGCAGCATAACTTCTTCTGACAGCCGCCCACTGGGTTTGTGGGGTCTCATTCATTTGCTACAGACTCTCCCTGCATCTAACAGGTGTATAACCTCCAGATAAGATTCATACACTCCCAGCTGGGTTTTCATTGGAAATGGGTTTTCATTGGAAATGTGTTTTAACGGCACTTGCACCGTTCTGATAGTTTTGGTAGCGCTTTTTGCCTAATTTCAATCAACCTGAATTAATTCTTGGAGATTTTTTCTCAAAGATTGACTAGTACTGGATTAATTTCATCCCTGTCAATAAACACAGAAGCCTTCGTTAGCAACCCTGTCATAAGCCATTCTGTGGGCTCATTTTGGGTCTTGTACCGAGTCATTAAATGCATGGCTTGCCAATACTGGATTAGCTTTTTGGAGAGAGCAGTACAGATACTCAGCTAACATCTAGCCAAGCACTATCCATGTTGCTCCCTTTCCTTCCTACTCAGGGTAACATATAAATTTGTAGTTGCTTCTTGATTCTGGGCTGCAGCAAAATGCAAGCCAGGCTTTTCCAGTTGCTTTAAGTTCTTCTGCTTGTCAGAAGAGCTGCCTTTCTGTCCTTCACCTACAACAAACATGGACTCCAGAGCAGTCCATCCTCTCAAGGGGTTTCCTGTCCTTTGGCTTATGTTAAGCCCTATCACAGGTGGCATTGGACTGAGATGCCAGCTGTGACAAAATGGCTCTGCAAAATGGGGTTTATGACAGTGTGAAGTGCTCTGAAATATGTTGTTGGAAAGTGCCTATATGAGACTGGTGTTAGAACTAATTTGCTATTTGCATTATTATATGTATGTATAATAAAAAAGGGCAGTGAAGTCAAAACAGAGCAGTGGCAATTGCAGTTTAACAAGAGATAATATTTTAAATTTCTTTCCCAATTGTACAGCTCATTCTTGTGACAAAGTATTGTCTCAGCATCATTAATGAATTTTGCTTCTGGGTATATCCTGTAGGCAGCAGCTGTGCCTTTAAAAAAAAAGATTCAGTGAGAAGAACAACACCATTTTCCTGCTGATCTGCTCAGCTTCCAAGCATAACAATTGAAAATAAGCATATTAGGACGAACTGAACAGACCTGGTGAAGTGATTTACAATAATGTCATGGGGTGCCAATAATGTCACAAATTGAGCACATGGTATTTGTTCACCTCTTACTGTAAGCTTTCAGATGTAAACTAAAAAAGAAACAAAAAGAAGTTGTTTTGTTCTGGCCAATAATTATAGGTTCAGCAGCATATTAGAACATTAGCATATTAATTACATGGTAATCAACATAACAACAACACAAATCATAATGTGTTGCTAATTACTAACCTTGGATAACATATTCAAAGGGGCCTTCATGCTTTAAGAACCAAAGCCAAGATAATGTGGGCACCTACATCTCACTGAACATTGCTTAAGAAATTTTGAGAATGCTATTCCACACTTCCCTTGCCTTAAAAGAACCCTTGATCCCAGCATTAACTTTTTATTTATTATTAATAATACTGTGGTTTTAACTGAGATTATTAGATGGTTTCTCCTGAGCTTTTGAATGTGTATGGGTCCTGTGGTGTAGTCCATCCAACTCCTTATCCCCTGGGAAGGTCAGGTTGATGCCTGACATGTCTAAGCCATCAGATATAGTTTCACCACTAGATGGGAGCATCGCTTATTTAGCTTTTGCTTTGAGGTGGTATTCTTCCAGCCTTGGACAATCATATTCCCTCTTGGCTCTTGTTAAAAACTTGTGGGAGGCCTAATCCTCTCCCCATCACTTGCACAGCACACTCAAGAAACACTAGTTTATGCTGATCCCTAGAGGACATCCCTCTCGTCTGATGTCCCGCATAACCAGCATTCAAAGCCGTACCTACTGTTTAGAATAGAAGCACTCAGTCACTCTCCAGGTCTTGAGGGATGTGCTGGGAGCTGCAAGAATGTTACAGCAAGCTTGTTTTATGGTTTATTGTTTCATTGGGAAATGGAGCATCTGTAGTTTACTGCTTGTCCTGAAATCACTCTGATTACTATAGAAAAGTGAAGGTAAAAAGAAAGACTTGCCTTTGTGGTCCAAAACCCAATGATGGAGTTGCTGCACTTCCATACGGATACCTAGAAATAATGGGAAATCTTACAGGCTAGCCCAGCTCCAGGACATCCTTTCTGACCCCTGCAGCTGCCAGGATGCTTCTGCAGCTCTTTTAGGCAAGATCAAATGCTTAAACAAAACCATGGTCCAGTGCCTGCCCCTCGCCAAAAGGATCTCCATCTAGGGGCATGTCTCTCCTCCTATGCCTCTGACTCTAGGGGGTCTGTTCAGTGAAACTGTCCCCTTCCTCACCCAAGGCATGTTTGCAATGCTTGAACTTGAGAAAGATATACTTTAACATCTTTTCCATAGAGCCATTGCCTGCCTTCACCTTGATCCTACTTGAATAGGAAGATGGCAGACAATAAACCAAACTAAGGGCTGTCCCTGTGCTCAGTTTAATTATAAATGAGTCGTTCATCAATTATGAGGGAAATGCTTCCTACAGAAGCAGGATGGAGTACAGACATCAATGCACAATCTCTCTTTTCAGTTGAGAACAACTGCACTGTCTTCACATGTATATACCTGACAGCCACAACAGACAGAGATTTAACCAAGAGAAATAATGAACATGAACCATTACTAACTCAGGACCGAGACCTAGTATGACTGCAGCCAAAGAGCTGCGGGGTGGTAAAGGATTCTGTTCTGTGCCTGCTGCTCTGGGCTGTGAGCAAGAGGAAGAAACAGGATCAGTGGCAGTTAGCCCATCAGCTCCTTACCAAGCAGCCATTCTTCTCTGAGAAGAATATCTGGGAAAGGACATGTGGCCATGATCTTCCTCGGAAAGGCACAGATTCAATTCAGCACTTACATGGGAGGCAGCCCAGAGATTTCAGCAAATGGGAGACCCCAAACTGAGGACACAGGAGCATTCAGGATCAGGCCCTAAGCCTACCGCCTGAGTGGGGATGAGCAGTGGAGGAGATGTGGCAGCTAGATGGCTGGGGTGTGGAGATGTACAACTGGACTTTGCAAACCAGAAGGGAGAGGGAGATGCTTCAGGTGGAAGGACACAGGGCTAATGAAGAATCCCAAGGAACTCACTGACCGTCAGCATTGAGACTTGGTAGGAGAGATGGGCCAGCCAGGAAATAGCTGGTGGCATTGGACTGCTGGGGCAATGTAGGCATAGGCCACACTTAGGAGGCATGACATGTGGCTGCTTTAGGGGAATTTCGCTTTTCTCCAAGCACCCCTTGATTCCAGCTTCACAAATAGAAGACAGTCTTAGCCTCTGCAGCTGGAAAGAACCGCTTGAAAGGAGGGAGGCTGTGATGCCTTCAGGATACTGAAAACAGAAGGCAAATGGGAAACACAAAACTTGGGAAAAAATGTACTTTTAACACAATTGTGATTTTCTCTGGGTATGATACTTTGTCACATTTAAAGTTAACGTTACCACAGGTACCCTTCTACTAGGCTGTGCCAGAGGCCCGAGCTAGAAATGTCTCATTATCTTTGACTGTAATGATGTGAGTCTTCTAGCTGTGTCCTGACACCCTGCTTTTTGGAGGCGTGATGCAGAGCCATGCTCCTCACTGGCAGCCAGCAACAGAGACGACACACATTCTGAAGTCTAGGATGTGTGAGGAATTGTATTTCCTCCTCATTAGCACTCACAGAGGCTCAGGGTGCCTCCCAGGTCGCGGTGCACACAGCACAGGCTTACTAGTCATGCAGTAGCCCATAGCCCTGTTTGGGAATTTTTGAGTCCACACTACACAAATAGTAAAATGGCATTACTGTATATTGCTGGATTAAAGCACGACAAACTGCTGAGCCCAAAAGGACACAGGTTTGCTGTGCAGCACACACAACAGATACTATGTTGAAACCAACTAATTTTTCTCAAAATCATTCAACTTGTCTGTAGCCTTAGAGGAGATTACAGTTTAATGACCAAGTGAGTAGCAAAGTGGCAGAGTATCAAATTCTATCAGACTTATGTAGGTTCAGCTAGGAGTGAAACCTGTCTTCAGGTTAGTTCCTCCACAGGGCTTCGTGATGTGACTAACACTGAGATTAGATTTCATTGGCAAATCAAGTAGAAAGCAGTAAGGTGCAGAGAAATACCAAACATGCAAGTGAAAAAATTACTGAGAAAGTTAATTGCTTTTCTTCCATGTTAAAATAGTTCCAAGTTTGTTCCAGTACGAAAGGCACTTGTAAAGTCTCTAGGGCATTAAAATTAAGCTTTCTTCTTTCGATTCAGTCCAGGAATTAGCTGCATGAGAAACTCAGGCGGGGACACCAGCTAGAACAAAATCAGAACAGTCAAAGATATGGGATCTGGCAAAGTTTTCAAAGGCAGTACACTGACAATTACGTTTTTCACTAATCCCCATGATGCACATGGGCCTATGGAAATTAGGTTTGATTTTTTGTTTTTCCAAATTAGGGGTTAGTTTCTCCAGATTTTCATTGGGCTTTTTTGCCTTGCCTTAACTTTTGCCTTGCCTTTTGCTTTGCCTTGCCTTCCTTTTCCTTCCTTTTTTTTTTTTTCATTTTCTTTTAATTTCTTTCTTTTTCTGCCATGTTTGAATTCATTTTTTCTAAAGGGTGAACAGCAGCTTGAGCATCTATGCTCAGGAATCTGAAAATGTTTGGGTATGCGGAATTTGGGACAAAATATTTTTCGTCGCAGGATTCGATTTCAGCATCTAGATGGAACTTTATGTATATCACATCTAAGCGACAAGTTATTATAGCACATGGACCAAAATCTACCTTATTTATAAATATGCAAGTCCACTCAAATTAATAAGGTTGGATATAGCTACTTCTTTATAAGTAAGGGCTCAGTCTTGATCCTGTTTATCCAAGAATTCCCTAAAACACATTAGTTTGTTTGAAACCATTCAAATCTCTAACTGTTTAAAATGCAAGTCATGGGATTGATAAATATGCTTGGCTCAGGAGGAAAAATATCACTCCTACAAAGATGCATATCAGCATTAAGTACAGAATTTAAAAGCCCATAGAAATGTTGGTTTGACAGAGGAAGATGGAGCACTCACTCTTTTCCTCTCAGGCTAGGTAACTTCATTAACGTTCAACTTAGAATGTGTAGATTGCCTGTTTCACCAGTCACACTTTCCTTCTCTGAAAGGGCATACTCTTCCTTTATAAGCAGAGGCTCAAACATAGGATGCACTGCTCCTGGCCAGCCAGCATTCCATAAGAGCATTTAAAGTCACAAATGTTGTGTCTTTCTAACGTATACTGAACTTCTGCTGATTACTCTGCTAAGTCAATATCCATAGTTCAGCAGCTTAGAAATATTCCTGAAAAGTGTCTTGCAGTGGAAACTGTTATTGTCTGATGCCTAAGAAGTTCACAGGAGAAGGCCGGCACTGCCAAATCTCCTGATTGTTAAAGTTGAAATCACCTATAGAAAATTATTGGTTCAAAATTAAGCTTTCCTTTCTTATGCAGAAAGGTGAAGACATGCTTGAAAAAAAGATGCAATTAGGGCAAGACAACAAAGCTGAAACCAAACATTACAATTAACTCATAGGTCAATATTTTTTGTCTTCTGCAATGGACATGAATAAGAAATATCTGTGTATGAGAGAAGGCATCTAAGTCCCCCACAGCATTCTCCTGGAGAAGCTGGCAAGTCGTGGCATAGACAAGTGTACTCTTCACTGGGTAAAAAACTGTTTGGATGGCTGCCTAGAGAATTGTGATTAATGGGGTGAAATCTTGTTCATGGTCAGTCACCAGTGGTGTCCCTCTGAGCTCAGTTTTGAGGCCAGTCCTGCTTAATATGTTTATCGAAGATTTGGATGAGAGGATTTAGTGCACCCTCAGTAAGTTTGCAGACAAACCCAAACTAGGTGGGAGTGTTGATCTGTTTGAGGGTAGGAAGGCTCTACAGAAACATTCTCCCAAGTGAATAATGACAGGACCAGAGGAAATGGTCTGACATTGCAGCAGGAGAGGTTTAGATTAGATGTCAGGAAGAATTACTGTACTGAAAGAGTGGTCAGGCACTGGAACAGCCTGCCCAGGGAGGTGGTTGAGTCACCATCCCTAGAGGTAATTAAGAAAGATGTAGATGCGGCACTTCAGGGCACTCTAGTAGTGGCACTCTGTAGTGGCTGAGATTGTAGGGGGGTTTTGTGTGTGTATGGTTGGACTCGATCTCAGTGGTCCTTTCCACTCATGAAGGTTCTGTGATTCTGTGAAGTTTGACATACAACTCAAGTGAGCTTGCCGACTCTCATCTGGAAGGGACCTCTTGTACAGCCTTGTGCTGAAAGCAAGGCATCTGATTATTAGGTCACCAAGGGCCCTGTCAGGCCAAGTCTTGAGTATTTCCAGTCGGGGAGATTGCATCACTTCTCTGTACAACCTAGTACAGTATTTAATTGTCTCACAGTGAAACATCTTCTTATATTCAGACAGAATTTCCCTTGAAGCAACTCTGTGCACCCTCGTGAAGGGCAAAACTCCATCTTTTCTGTAACTGCATTTCAGATGTAGGAAGACTGTGACTACATTGACTACATCTCCCTGGAGCCTTTCCTCCTCTTGGATGAGCAAACCCAATTCCTTCAACTTTTCTTCATGTCGGGTTCTGCAGTCCTCTCATCATCCTCATGACCTTTCTCTGGATCCTCTCCAGTTTTTCAATGTTTCTCTGGAACTGGGGAGACCAACCTGGGGTATGGTGTTCCAGTTGTGGCCTAACAAAGGCCAAGGCTTGTGGGATAATCACTTTCCTTGGTCCGGTGGCTGTACTTTTGCTCATGCATCCCAGGATGTGGCTCATGTTTAGTTTCCTTCCCATTAGAACCCCCTGTTCATTTTAAGCAGAGCTGAATGTCCCCAGCCTGTTTCCTCAAACTTGAAAAACAACTGCTGATATTGAGGAATACTTATCTCATGACTCCATATCTGTTGATATTGAAGATATTTATCTCATAACACCCTAAAATGATAACACAAAGTCTGTTTATTGGAATAAGTTGGAATCTTTCACCACAACAAAGGATGCTTTCCATTTTTGCATCTTTCTGCACCAGCTGTAGTCCTTCTAGTGAGCAGGGTTACTTTAATACCATATAAGGAAAGAAAGGAAAGAGTCCAGGTGGTGGCTGGACAGGATGGGATTCATCCTTATACATAGCTCCTGTCTGAAATATGACCTGCTGTGACTGGCATTAGTTCCAGCAGCAGAAATCTGCTTGGGTAAAGGAGCCTGTTGGTATGTGACTAACAAGTCTGAAAGGTTTTGTCTCATGGCCACTCACATCTGGGTCAACCAGAGGGGGTGGTCAACCAGAGTAGCCCCTGCTACTCTGAAGACATGCCAATGGGACTTCCCTCAGGTAGAAAAGGGAGAAAATATGGCACATCAGGGCACATGCTGAAGCCTCAGGTAGAGAAGGGTGAGGAAAGAAGCACATTGTCCAAGTCAAACTGCTCAGTTCCTGATGTAGTACATTGAGAGAGCCTGAGAAAACTCTCGTGGCCTCATTGTACATCTGTTACAGGAACGCGCTCTTCCTAGAGATATGTTTCTACCTCTTAAACAAGTTAAATATTTTTCCCCATGACTTTATTAATTATGTCTATTCCCAATTAGTAGTGGACACTCTTTCCAGTTTGTTTTTAAATACTCAAAGCCAGGAGAGAGACTTGCATCAGTTCCTAGAATTCAGTAATTCATTGATTGTTACAATCAATGTTACAAAAAACTTTCAAGAGTTTCATCTACATTTCCTGTGGTTGAAGCCATTCCTTTGTTACTAGCTAAATCATTTTTAACAAGGTTTCTCAGTTTCTTTGCACCTGCAGGTGCTTGTATGGAGTTATCCAATTCCCCCTTAGTTAGTGATACTGAGCTAAGCATATTTATTTCTTTTAATCTTCTCTAGAAATTATACCCTCAAGTCCTTTAATCGTTTTTTGTTGCCCTTTTCTCAGTTTCCTGCAGTCTGTTGGAACCTTTCTGGCAGAGTTGTGCTTAGAGTGGGGGGAGCAGTAGCCTACCTCCAGCTTCCCTGTTTGCTCCTCTCTGCACCTTGTCTCTTGTTTCCCACCTCCCCAGCTGGGGAACCAGTGGTGAGGCCCTCAGCAGCCTTTGAAAAATGGAGCAGTAGCCTGAAATCAGCTCCACCAGCTGCAGTGATGGTATTGGAGCTGAGCCCTCTGTACGTTGTTTGGCTGAAGCAGGGGAATACAGATGCTGCCAGCCCTGAGAAAGCTGCTGCCCTCCTGAATTTGCGCACAGCACTGAGACGTGTTCCTGAAGGTTTGCATCTTTACATAAGATATAAATCAGAGCGCTTTATAACTGAAAGAACATGCGTGTGGAGTGGGCTGATGGAGGGAGTGATCGCATGCCAAAATGTAGCTTTGTGCGGAAAAAGACCTAAAGAAAATGGTATAGAATAGTGCATGTTCTCAGCCAAAGTGGTACCCTGCGTAATATAGGAGCGCAGGCTGGGAGTTAGGGGACATAAAGATTGCTTTGCAGCTTTCACTTCCTGAGGAAGATGATATAGAAATTCAAATCCCAGCATGAATTTTAACACACAGCTCCCAACAGCTGTTGGGTATCACATAAGGAATTGGCAAGTCTGTGGCAGCAGCTGTGTCTTGCCACATCCTTGGCAGTACCACAGAGATGTAAGGCATAGAGGTGATGCAGGTACTTTTGTGAGACATTTTCCACTTGGATTGTATTGAAACATAGCAGCTGTGGTGACAGAAGACATTCAAGACCCCATCTTGTTACGTTCTCCAATAAAGTTAAAAGAGAATCATAATTGATTTGGGGGTATTTTTGGTCTATAAAACATAGTTACCAATCTGTGGTTCTATATATACTAAATCAAAATACAGGGGGCTGATCTTCAGAAGATAAAATATGTTTTGAAGTCAGAGACATCCGTCCTCATGCATGGTCACATGATTTCAGAGAGCTATGAATTACACTTGCCGTCTTGCTTTCTAATTCCACCAGCATGGTTTCAAGTGCTTTATTTGCTTTTCTCCCCAAAACAAGAGGATGAACACCTTAATCTGGAGAAACTGATGCTCATTCTGACATCTCTGAAAAACTCTTATGTAGTTTCCATCCCTGTTGGTGAGGAAAGAATGCAGCCACAATGTGGCGTTCCTCTAGGTAGACCTTTATTCCAAGTTGGATCAAAGAATAACAAATAGCTATAACTGTTCCATGACATTAATTTCTGATATACTTTTAGGCATTTGAGCATTACTATCGCTTTGTAATAGACAAGCAGCACAGAGTAGCTACCCTTCAGATGAGAGGAGTAATGTCTAGCCAAGAAATCAGCAGTGTCCTAACCCAAGAGAATTCAATCCTTTGCAAACATCTTACCCTCCCCCTTAGAACAATGGGTGTTGTGGCTTTTTTTTTTCCTTCCCTTTCTTTGTCCAAAAGAACAAAAAGGAAAGAGTTTCTGTAGATGTTTTATTTTTTCACAATAACAGCTTCTCTTGCTTTTCAACTAGTGAAATATCTGAAGGGGTTAAGCCTGGCTGGGGGCTCTATAAAGCTTTCAGTTGGTAGGGGTCAGGGAGAAGAAGGGAATCAATGTTTTTCCTGCTTTTAGAGTGCAAACTACTGAATGTGCAAGATTCAGTATCAGGTACTAAGCATTTCTATGGACCTAGTCTGTACTTGCAGCAAATTCAGTAGCACCACTAAGTACCATAGGGAAAATATATGCATTCCATAGGGAACAGGATTTCAGGGAGCATAGAGTGCAGTCTGTTGGGAGTGGGTTCTCTCTACTCAGTACGTCTATTGTTTCTGATTATTTTCAGAGTCCTCAGAGACACCTTCATATAATAATGTCTCTAGGAAAAATTCTTAATGCATTCAAAGGAGCTGGACCAGGAAATTAATATGTATTTACAAATATATTTTCATACAGAACTTGGGCATCCATTTTAATGAAACAAAACTGCTACTAATGAATGGTATTAAGCACAGCATGACAGATCATCTCTTTTCACTCTGGGGAGTGCAGAGTGCTACAGATTTGGATTTGATCCTCAAATAATACTCTATATACAGCCCCTTTTCATCCCTTTTCCTCCCAAATTCTGAAAACTTTAGTATCAATTTAAACACTGCAGGGCTTGCAAACCAGTTTATAATTTCTAGAAAGATGCCTCTCTTGTTCCTATTATTAGGCATAGGACAATTTTAAGATGAATCTGTGAGAATACACTTGAAAAACTTGAGAAAAAAAAACAAAACAAAAACAAAATTCAGGTCTATATAACCAATCTTCTCAGTCCTGGAGCTTGCTTTTTTTCTCAGTTGTCTTAAATCTGGGCCCACACCAAAGAGTTTGGGTTAGCCTACAGAAATGTTGGTTTCTTAGTTCTTGCAGTAATTTTGCACCTCTTTGGCATTTGTAAAACTATGTTAAGCCTAGCAAGTTCATGCTGTCTCTGCTGAGAGTAAAGAAAAATGTCTCTATGGCTATTGTATTCAATTTTATTTGAACACTTTATTTTCTCCTTCTCTAACACTGTGCATTCAATAGAGTCCAGAAAGTGATTCAACTGATCAGCTAATAGGCATTTATTTCAGGATGAGATAAAACTCTCCTCATGTGCTGTCACTGTATTGACTAACTCTCCACTGAGTAGGGAGGGAGTTTATGTGTCTAACTTACATCTAAACACCTACATGTAGATATCAGAATTTTGAGTTGTAATCTGGACTCAGAACTTCCCTTAAGCATATCCCCATAGGCTGAAAGTTTTGGAAGGGAATAATTTTTAAATGCTGCTTTGAAGAGACAGACTAAGAAAAAAGTAGCTGTTCACAGATTTAAAAGTGGACAGGCATATAAGAATGAGAGTGTCTTGGCAGACCCAAGAGCCTGGGTTATCTGTGAGAAGTAACACTGAAAGGAAGGGAGATATTGCACTGGTTTGTTCACACATATTTGGCCTCTAGGACTGACCTCAGCAAGACCACAGGATGTATCAGGGACACTTTTCTTCAAACATGTCCACAGGAGCCTGAGGTGAGCACACAGAACCCAAATCCTCGGACTCAAGCTCTGAGAAAGTGAAGGAGATGTCAGAGTTTGGCTTAGGCTGGCCAAGTACATGCAGTGCTGAACTGTCTGGAGCCAAGCTCTCAGGGGCCACACACATATTTAAAAGGAATTTAAAAATAAATTGAGCAAAAAGAATCCCGAAAGCAGAAAAAGCCATGAGAAAGACATCATTCTGCTGGAGAAAAGTTCTCCTCATTGTGTGATTAAGTTTGCTCAATTTAAAGTAAATCCTCTCCTGTCTGTTCTCTTTATGCTGAGGCACTGTGCTCTTGGCAAGGCTCTAGCTGAAACAGTGTCCTTCAGAACATGGGCAGACAATTTTCCAGTGGTAATAAGGCAGCAGGAGAGTGTGTGCAGTGGTCTCAGGGATCTTAGTGCTGTGTGCTGGGGTAGGGCTTGCAAGCTCAGGTCGGGCTTGAAGAACAAGCTTATTTCCAAGCAGAACACAATGGCCTTACTCACAAATGCAATTTCAGCAGCATTCATCACCTTAATCAAGCTGGTTAAAAAGAAACCTTTGTAACATAGCCCAGTCACTCCATTAGTTTGGTACTCAGAATGAAAGCAGATGTATTTCTGAAGTTTTTTATCCAAGGAAGTCCTTGAAGGTGGACATATGCAATTTATGACCCCTTTATTTTCAGTCCCATCTCTTTCATTTCACTCCTGGTTTCAGTGAAGGACCTGGGAAAGCTGGGATTGTTTTGGATGGAAACAGCTAGGGTGGGAAAAATGTGTCTAAAGAGTTGGTTGCACTTACAAGTCTTGCAGCTTTAACTGCACCAATAAAGACACCATTCTTAGTTCCCTGGGTCCCAGTGCAATTATACCAGTTAAATGTGCTTCTAGTGGTAGAGCTTATTCTGCTTCAGGCTGCAAAATTACTTCCTCTAATCCAAATGATACTTTCATACTGGTATAACTACATCTAAACTGCAGCTATAGTTGTAAAACAAACAACCACACACAAACCCAAAGTGTGCATCATTGTGCTAGTGAAAATAGCTATAGCAGGATAAAGTCTCTCTTACACACACCATGCCCAAATGACAGGCAAAAAAAAAACCCAAAAAAGGTATTCTGAGTGGAAGTGACACACTAGAGAGACTCTGTAAACTGCAAACTCCAATCAAGGTATACAAAAGTATCTCTGCCCCACATTCCTCCTGTATTTAGCAATGTAAAATCTCTTTGCCTATTGTGCACATCAGCAGGATAAGGCAATGACTGTGTAATTTATGCTGAAACTCATTCACTTCATTCATTTAGCTATGATAAACTTTTCCGAGGTTTTTCATAACACATAATGCAGTGCTATTGATTTATTCCCCCTGGATTCATCTTTCTCCATATCTCAGTGCTGCTTCTGAGCATCCAAGCCTGTGAGCCCTGTGCAGCATGAGCTATGCACTTCTGACCTCCGTCTCACAGAAGTAAAAAATACTCTACAGTGGTACTCAAGGAGATTTTGCTGTTCTAATGGGTCCAAGTGTTCCTGTGCATGGGGCTTCCCCAGAGTGTTCAGGGCATGCTGCTCATTTAACCTGTTCTCAAGGGAAGAACTGACACTGTGAGCCAGGCTTGGGAGCTGGCAGAGCTGTCCCTGTGCAGGATTAGTCTTCCAGATGCCTTCCTCTCCCCTAAGCTGCAGCAAAAATGAGCCTGTAATAACATCCTACCCCAGTGTCAGAGGCAAGCAAAGATAAATGCAGATAAAGCGAATTTCCCTGATTCTACTATGGACACTGTAGTCTACCTCTACACTGTCTTGGCATAGCCCTCTGTGATCCTAGCACTAGGGAGTGTGGCCTGCCTTAAACGTGCTGCTGGGACTACATACAACATCGACAGGCTGAGGGTTTAGACAATATGTGATGAGTTATTAACACCATTGGCACCTCTGCATTTGCACAGGTCTTATATGCAGCATACAAACAAGTTTGCTCACCTTTTGATATATTATTGAAGCATAAAACTACCTGTACTAAAGAGTCCTTTTTCTCCACCCCTCAAACAGGATTGGAAAATACATGCTGGGTGGGGGAGTGTCATAGCTTACCCTAGTTACAAGATAGAATGTTAGGAGGGCCCAGGGACACAGCTGCCTGAGGGTATAACAATTGCCATACATACATCTCTTTGCCACAGCAGGTCAAAATGAACGAGCATGAGAGTTACATTGGTCTTCATGTGGAGCCTAAGCAATCACAGAAGTTGTATCTACTCTTGATCAAAACCCTTGGTCACGGCCTTCCAGGCAAAGTTCTTCCTTACAGCAGTTACCCTTTCAGCACATCTTGTGGAGATGTTTCATGTCAACCATGGAGATCTTTCTTGTTCTAAATATATGTTCTTCTACAATGCTATAGCTGAAGCCTGCATTTAAGGCAGATCAAAGTTCCGCTTTGTGGCATGGTAACTGGCATCTAATTTTAAAAGTACAAGTATATTCTTTTAAAAAGCAACAAAGTGAAACCAACAGACACCATAATTTAAATAGGAATGGTGTTTCTACCCCTTTTCCTGTATCACTTGTAAAAATAGATGCTGTGTACGCTCTCTGTATTTACATACATATGCATATATATAGGGACTGCCAATCACTTTGTACACTTTGTAGAGGTTGAAATGGCAAGTGTTTGCAACTTAGGAAATGCTAGAAATAAGATTGCTCAAGCAACTTGAAGGTGAGTCTGTCTGAATGACCATGTGGCATTTCTTTTTCTGCACAGAAAATCTGCCTCTTTCAGGGGACTGAGCAGCCCTGGGTGGTGATGAATTAGGGCTGTGCAGTGGGGAATCAGTTAACTGTAGGACATCTGTCTCAGCTATCAAAATTCACCCCCAGCATGAAAAATTTTAGCTCAGATGGTTGTGATTTCTGCTATCTAATGACCAGACAATTCTAAGGCTTACAATGGAGACTATTAGAAATTCTTTTTGTAAGCAGTGAGGCTGCTGGTCTTTCTTATAAAAAATAATGCCTATTCTTTTGGTATTTGTGATTCATACACTTCTTTCCCCTACTAAGCAAAGGTGAATGGAGGCAAATTTTGTTGGTTAGCTTTTCTTCCTGTTCTGCAACAGGTCTCAGCTCAGACTTCTCAAATTTTTTCATACAGCCACCCTTCAACCAGAACAAATGCTCACAGACTGAAGCCACAACATTTAAGGACTCCAACATTTATTAGCAAAAGAAAGTGAATTTGAGAACCGTTCAAGATGCTTTACCATTTTTCCTTAGAGCTCCTGTCCTCCCACATCTGTTGCCTAATTTTTCCCACAAGAAATAAGCCTGAGCACAACCAGTAAATTTCAAAGAAAAACATTTATAGCTCTCTCATATCTCCACTAGTCATTTTGAAGTCTGACATAAGAAGACCAGCTGCAAAGGATATGTTTACAAATGTGAATTTTTTGAACGATTGATGACCACATGCCAAACCATAAATGCTGAGTAATTAATTATCCAGAGTGCCTTGTGAATCATAAAGGCAATTCATCTTTTCATTTAGCTGAGCTCTATTACAGGACATTATCAAAGTAGCATAAGCAAGAAGGAAAGTAAGTTCTAATGCAATCTTAAGTAGTGAGATAACTAAAAAGAAAAAAAAGAAACCACACCAAAGCAATTGTATATACCCCTATTAAATCAAACTATAAGTTATTCTTTCATTTATTCATTCATTCCTAAATTATATACTTGTTATCACACCTAGATGTGCATGTGATTTTATGCTTCTAACACCCTTCTGAACACATAATTCCTCTTGAAGTCAGTGGAATTTTAACATACAGGTGTAGGAAAGTTTTTATTCTTTATTATCTGGAAACACTTGGCAGCAGTAGGGCTGCATACATAAGATCTAAGCCCTGAAATGGAGAGAATGGCTTCCAGCTCCACCCAAGGCTTCTCATTTAATGTTTGTGCAAAGGCCTCCAAGTTACCACCTACCCTTATATCAAAGCAGCCATTAAAACCTTCCTATGTCCCACATCTCTTGTGAGGATAAAGTCACTAGTAAATTAGGTTACAGATCTAAGGGTGATGAGGGTAATCTAAGTACAGTCTGCATTTCATCCACACAAACAGGTCAAAACCTCTGTCTTGGATTTACAGATACAATACAATGGGGATGAAATTGCCTGTATAGAAATGAAGCTATAGAAATGAAGTACACTGGGAGATTTCACCGATATAATTGGCAGCAGATTCCTAGGGAGAGGAACTGCCAGAGGGATCGGGTACTGGGGGCAAAAGGACATTAAACATACTCTACCAGCTGCAGACTGCAGACAGTGCAGTAGCACTCCCACTGAGAAGTAATGGATGGTGAAGAGACACAGCCAAAATGTCTCTGCAATGCTCATGAACCCCAGCTGTGATCAGGAAGAGATTTCTTCCTGGAAATCCAAAATCCTGGACCTTCCTCCCCTGGAGTATGGCAAGGAAAAGCAGAGGAGGGAACTGCTTTGAATGAAAACCACGTGTACGGTGTATGCAAGGAGGATGTGGCCAAGGCAAGTATGTTTTATACTTTATGGAACTGGCCCTTGGAAAACTTCTTTTTGGATAGTTTATGAATATAATATTTGTTCCACCATGTGCTCGGCCGTTCCGCCTCTAAGCTTTCTGTGCTGCAAAATATAGCCATGAACAGAGTGGTGTGCTCTTGCAAAGCTTCACTCACTGACTCAATGGGATTCTCACTGGTGCACAGGCTGCACGCAGCCTAAAAAAAACCCAAAGGAGCTAGCGGCTTGTGCACACAAGACTTTGCATGCCACTGCATAGAATCTGTCCGTAGGTGGTGTTAAACTTGGAGTGTGGTCTGTCATTTGGAATGCCAGTGCACTAAAAAGAGACTGGCAGGAAGATATTGTCTAGGAATATAAATGCCATGTGTTAAGTGGGGGTTTTATTTGAAAGCTAGGTGAAAAAAAAAAGATTTAGTTATTGCGCTGGTTTTTGTTTGCTTGTGCTGCTTCAAAGATGTGGCATTTGGTTTATTGCACTCCAGCAAGTTTGGAGCTATTTGGTAGGAATCCTGGAAGCTCTCTTATCACAGTAGACCACTGCACATTCAGAAAATCTGTCTATCATTTGGGTGTTGCTATAGCAACAACCTAGTTCCAGCTGGAAAAAAATGGTTCACTTCTGCCTGCCTACCCTGCACTACAAGCTTGCTTTCTCCCATTGAGCAGAAGCAAAATGTCTTTTAGCAATTGAGGCATAAAATAACACCTAGGAAAGGGAACTCCATGGAAAGGACATCATCCTACCCTCCTGGCATGCACTAGTAAGTAACTTACTTCCAGATGAATAAAATACTGCATTTCTAAAACAGATTCCTGATAATCTTTTCCAATTTCATTGCTGAATTCAAGTTTAGATTAAGAAAAGCAATTTTGCAGCTTTTTAACCAATTAAGCACTTTCTTAGCATTACTATAAATAAAGATGCTGTTTTCACAGTATTTATCACCAGTTCTCCTCCTGCTATTGGAAGGGGCGTGTGTTAACCCACGAAATACAGTGATAACAAACGATCTCCAGATGGTACCACGGCAGGCCAAACTGATGGAATATTTAGGTTCAAATGCATATCTTCCCAGTCACAAGCAAGAAAATCTTTCAAAATGTGACTAAGGTTTCTCAGGAGGGAGTAGGGGATGTCCCTTGTGTCCCATTTCAACTCAGGAAGGACCTGTCGTGCTCTCGTCCCAAAGTCAGGTCACTGCTGGCATTGACAGGAGCAGGAGTGCTTCGGCAGTGTGGGTGTTTTCTTTCGGACAGTGTGGTTTCTATGCCCTAGCTGTCAGGACTGTCCAAGCATGAGGACAGCGTGCTGGTAACATGCCAGCTTTCTACTGGAAAGTGAAAGTGAGTTATTTAGCTAATCCATCATTCCTTCCTGTGGCAAAATTTCTGCGGGGCAAGTGGTGTCCCTGTGTGCACCCCGATTGTTTGTAGCTTCTGCCACTACAGGCCCCTGGGCAGGCCCCTGTGTCCTTAATGCAGTTGTTCAGGTGCAAAAGGGTAATACTGAGACTTTAGGTCATCTTTCCTTTACCGTTCTTCCCATAAAACTGCTGCTGGTTCTTTTCCTGCAGACTGAGCCCTCAGAAAGTAGCAGGGTTTCTGTCCACCTTGCTGAGGAGAACGAAAAAGGAGTGCCGTAAAGGCAATGGGTTGCTACAAACACAGATAATCAGGTCATTAACATGTGATTTGGGCTTTAATATACAACTATCTCTATACAAGGAGCCTCCTGGAGAAAAAAAGAAACTCTCAAACTCTCTCTTGAGTTGATCAAGCCAGATGCTCAATTGTTTACAGGGTTTGGTGTTTCTCAGCCTTCTCTGCTCTGAATTCCTCAGAGGACAGTTATGAACTAGTCTATGCAACACCGTCACAACTCTGCTCTTTTACAAGCATATTTCAATAACTTTCACTCTGAGAGGTCTTTCATTACTTCTGACTTCCTTCTCCCAATCCCATGGCATACTTACCTCTTCACTTAAGATCCCTAATGCTTAGGATTAAAAAAACCTGAAGTCTCAGTGCTCTTCTCAGGACGTCGTTCTGCTTTCAGCTCAAGTGGTGCATCTATTTTATGCTTGGAATCCTTAAATTGTTATGCACTCTAACATCTTTTATCTTTGCTAGTTCCCTCACGTACTTTACCCATAGCAAAATCACTAGGGACATTTATGAAGTTAATACGATGCACAATAGGCTTAGCTACTTAGTAATTTTTCTCTTTCTTGTGTCATTTAGCCACCTACACACGTGGCCTTTAGAGATGGTTAGGCTTCCTGGGCAGGGAAGACCAGGAAATACACTTTCTAGTAATGGCACAAGGTACTATTTAATTTTATTTTTAATGTGATTTGTGATGCAGCATGGCCAAGAACTTATCTTTCTGGTTGACAGAAACAGCCACTCTTTCACACCTGTTAGATTCCTTTCTAAATTCATTTAAGCAGCCACATTGTTAAGAACATCTCCAGTTGAAGGCTCCCTTGTTATTCCACTGTGGGTATGGGGTTTATTCTTCCGACACACTGTTTTGCCATCCACTCATTACTTTCTGAGCCTGGCTGGCCTGAGAATCCAACCTGTCTCTTGCATGTTATATTGCAAATCTCTAACTATAGCCCAAGGGATCAGTGTTGAACAACATGATTTTTTAATGAGCACACTCAGTGGTGGTTGCTCTTGTTTAACATAAAAGAAAAGCATAATCCCCGCTCCAAGCCATTTGCAGTCTAAGGGCTAGATTGTGCCTCTAAGCCACATCTAGCAATGGGGATGAAGGTACAGAGGGAGCTGCTCCTGAAGGTACTTTTACCAATGCTGAGGGAATTCAAAGAGCAGCAACGTCAGCTACTCTCGTGTAAACATGTGGAACATGACTGACATGAATTGGTGGCCCAGTTTTCACTCAGGGTGGAGGCATGAAGCTTCCCTTTATGTTTGAATGACAGCAATGAAGCAGAGAAGAGAAGGATCCTTGCCCCCACTATTTTTCATTTGTGCAGGATGATAGTAGAAGGACATACAGGGTTGTTATGGGAGGTTGCAGCAGAGCAGGCACTGTCATCTTCCTCAACAGCTTTTTACCACAGATGTTGATAAGGCAACCAAAGCCGTTGCCTTCCTGGGCAAATAGATTGCAGTTATTTAAATAGGAAGGGCAGACAGACGTTTAAGTTAAGACAAATAACTGAAGGCAGGCCAAGAAAAACTAGGGTCAAGAAAGATACTTTCCAGCCATGAGTGCTTACAGAGATTGATCAGAGGTAGCATCATGAACCATTCATTCGGTAAGCCTAAGACTCAGGGTTTGCTTCATCTTCATCACCTGCTTTTGAAACCAGTAACTCACAAAGGACCTTGATCTGAAACTTTTACAGAAGGGGGCTTCTTGAGTCAGTACTGTTCCAGTCCTTCAGAGGAAAAAGAACTTGCTCCACCAAGGAAGGAAAGCTCTTACTACTTTAGGAAGAGACTTACTTACTTACTACTATAGGAAGAGACTCTGTTCCTAAAAAACTGTCTGTTTCTTAACAACATTCTTCTGCAGGATATAACATTAAAAACAGAAAAAAAAAAATCCTTTCCAGTCCTCAGGCTGGAAAACAAACCCTTTCAGGTAAGAATTGATACTACAGATTCAGAGGTTTTATTTTCATCTTGACATCAGAGAGGCATTTTGCCAAGAAAGAGACAATCAGAAATAGGGTGGTAAGGAAGTAGTCGGGAAAGACATTGTAAAATGGTAGAAGTAAATTCTGATTAGAGACTTGGGAATCTGCCAAGTGGCAAAGCAGTTGCTATCTAGGGAATGAGAACATGAAGAAAGAGAGAATGGAAAGGAGTCAGGATGACCCAAGAGGTTCCACGTCCCTATTCAGTGAAGACAAAATGGTGGAAAGAAGATTCATAGAGACACCAGCAGATAAAAGAAGCTGTTGGGAAACTGGAACATTTTTATGCTGAAAGAAAGAAGAAAGCAGAGGAAAATGGATGTCAATTAATATCAAGTCAGCAAACTTGATGTATGATGAATGACTTTAGAGAGTCCTATTCTAGAGATAGAAATGTGCATTTGTCCCTCAAAAATACAACACATGCTACATCAGTGCCAGACACAAAACCTGAACTGTTACAACTGTGAAGACTATAAAAGATGTCAGAAATGCTTTATTTTGATAAGCCTGATATAGTCAAAGAGGTTTGATACCCCAGCATGACAAAATTCCCAATACCATTTACTTTTTACATGGAAAACATACAATTTTTAAGAAGTATTTAGCCTAACATAATTATGTATATAGTTTATACCAGCATTAACATCTTAAAAAAGAAAAAAAAAATCTTATTTAATTAAGTTAAATCAATATAAAACTTGTGTTCAGATCATGACTTACAAACAGCTCAGGCAGTCCTAATTTTTAAGTGCACCCACACTTTGGGAAGAGAAATGAAGTACTTGCAATCACACCTAAAATAAGACCGCAAATTGCAGCACTGAAATCTGTCCACAGACCAGCAGTCCAGAGCCTGGGATATGCATATAGTAGATACCTAAATACAAATGTCAGTGCATATATGGACGGAATACTGGTGAGGTGGATACCTTGTCCCTATCCAAAGGCAGAGCCTTCTTTTTAAGGCATCTGGTTAAACGTGACCAGTAGGTATGTTCAGCACTTGCCTAGTGCACATGGACAGCAGTGGTTCCAGGCAAGGTTCTCTCTTCTGGTGCAGTGGTTAAAGCCTGTACATAAAGTATGAGGGAGTTTCTTCAGTCATCTCATCAAACCCAAAAATATGCAAGCCCACATGTCTACCTCCATAAGTGCTACACAAAATAGACTGAAGATGACAATGAATGGGGCATTGTCCCTCTCTCCTGTTGAACTGCAGGTCAGGGGAGTACAAGTCACAGCTTCGTAAGCAGAACAGGACAAAGAGTGCCTGATCTAGTCTAAGGCAGAATTGTCTTTCCAGATGGATATTTTAGCATCAAATGCAACCTCCCTGAAGCCTGTATGGACAGTACAAGAATGTAACCTTTTGATGAGAAGCATATGCACCATGGATAACCATATCAGACCTGAACACAGGCACACACAGGTTGAAAAACATTTGGCATGACAACACAGATTCTTCTTGCAGACTTGCCAAACATATCCGTGCCAATTCAATCAAACACAATAATGTATTGTTAAGTAATGACTTTCCTAAAAAGGGGCCAAACTCCATGTTATGCCTCATAGGAACAACTGTACGAGTGGTCCTTTTGTGCAGAAGGTTTTACAAGTTAATACAATTTGAAACCAACATCACTTTCATTTGGTTGTAATTTCATTCTGAGGGAAAGCTGGTAATGGTTTTGAAAGAGTAAATGGGGAGCTGTGCAGACTTTTAGGCTTGATTCTTTTTAATTACTGGTACAGACATACAGGCACATGAAATATCTGGTGAGGGATGGGAACCACACATCCAAAACAAGTGGCTCCAGCTCCCTACTATTGCAGGCAGTCATGTCTCACAAAATTATGAAAGCACTTTTCTCCAAATATAATTATGCATAGGCTG
>VZTM01035500.1:79669-105541 GCA_013400555.1 Jacana jacana
GCATTAAATAAGTGGGAGTTGGCAAGCTATAAAAGCTGTGACCGAACTAAAGCCCCTTAGTCTAAGAGCTGGGTACTCTAAATTTTTGTTTAAAAAAATCCTAAACCAAACATTTTCACTGTCTCAGAATGATAATTTGCACACCTTCTGATAAGTTTTAGGATTTTCTTCCTGTTTTCTTTTTTTCCAAAACAGAACAATCAACCTTCTCTTACCCCAAATTCATATTTGTTTCGGTTATTTTCAACTAGAAATACTGAGATCATGCCCATTGATTTTACATGGCAGGTGAACTTCTCAGAGCTGGTAGAACCATCTGTAGAGCTATGCTAGGTGCTAGTGTGGCCAGAATCCCACAGTAAGGGAACAGAAATGTCATAAAAGTACCTGAGGTGAGATCTTCAGGTGGTGGAAATCAATCTAGGCCAAACATTTTCAGTGGTTGTTCATTGCCTTTGTGGTGTTGGTCTGTGAGTCTGCTGAGGCACTGATGAACTCCAGATTTCCACTCTACAAAACCCAGCTGTCCTAATTACAAGACAATTTTCTCTCTCTAAAGAAAACCATGGGAGAACACATGTAGTACCACAACAGGAGAAAATATAACCTTAGTAGAATTAAAGTATGATAGGAAAAGGACACATATCCACAAGACTGAGATTTTTTTTTTGGCCAAATGTTTACTTGCAGTAAACACCGAACAAGACCTATGGGCTACTCTTCTCAAAAATCTCTTAAGTCATGAGCTGGTTAAAACCCAATTACCACAGTGTTCCAAGGGGATGTATGAAGTCCACATTTGCAATTAGAATCAAGACAGAAGTGAATGACTTGAATCAGCTATAATCCAGGGCTACCACACCCCAGATACCTATTCCATCCATAGAGACAAGTAATTATCATTTGTCCAGAGCATATGTGACATATCAAGAAAACAATCTCCAAGTTAATTCTCTAAGGATTTGCTGTCTGGTAGCCCTGGACAGTAGAGCATGGGAAGCACTCATTTTTTTTTCCTTGTTCTTAAGCAGCACTGTGTTCCAAATTTCAACAGCAAATTTTGAAATAATTTTTATTCAAATGAGATACTTTTTCTACTGCCAAGAAAATAATTTTATGAATGTTACTGTTTTTCTTTTCTTCTTTTTTTTTTTTTTTTTATAGACAGGCAACAACTGCCTTTCACAGGAGATTATTCTTAGACATTTAACTTTGAAATACACTATTGTAAAAAAAAATGAGCTTGAATACCCTAGACAGTGGAGATGTAAAATCCCAAGCATGGTCACAACTTCTTTCAGTACATGTGAGGGTTTCCTAAAAAAATAACATTTTTTCACCTCTCTAGTTCTGAAGTATGATTTATTGTTTTTTTTTTTAAAAAAATCAGATTCTTTTTTCTGTGCTGCAGTTATGAATGGCAAAATTCATCTGTGAAAGTTCTAAAATGCCTGAAACATAAATCTTGCAAAAGCAATGTTTAGGATAGGCACAATAAATCAGACCTAACTACGTGGTCATAAATAGGATTCTTTAATGTATAACAGAGTCCAAAGTTTCATAATTCTCATCATAAATCTTGCTTTGGTCTGGAGAAAATGGCAGGGTTCATGCTCAGATGTGCTCATTCAGATTTATAATTTCTTTTAAACTGGTTCATAAGACCTAAGCCTCAATATCATTAGTGAGTTTTGTGGGCAATATAATTCTTGGTTGGAGTTTGTCCTAAAAACTCATGGCTATATTGAGTCGCTTGCTGATGTCATTAAATTAATTTTGTTTTCTCTTAAAGTCTATGAAATCCTTTCTTGCAACATGCTAGGCATTTCAGCCCTGCAAGGAAAATAGCCATGTAGAGGGATTTCACATTAAGTGACAGTAGCATTTGTACCAAAACAAGAAAAACAAACCAAAACAAACTTGAGGCTCCAGTGTCATATTCAGTCTGTGTCATTAGTAAAAATCAGATGTACTGATCAGTGAAGCAATTTGCAGGCAGGACTTTGGGAGTGAAAAAACCTGGGATTTCCTGCCAGCTGCATCACAGAGTTCCTGTGAGATGCTGGCCTCATCATTCAACTCTTGCAATGCTGCCAATCCCCAGTATGCAAATAAATTAACCAGCTCTTCCCTTCACCTACCTCTGAGGTTTAAAAAAATGGCTGTAAGTGCCTCCTGTTTCATTGCTTTCTAGGCTGATGGGAATCCCATTTTTCATGTTCCCACCGCTGCCTTCCAGAACCACACACATACACCATTTTACTCCTGTACAGAATTTCTATTCTCATGCAATCTCTTGGCTCTAGGAGCCAGAGCATTCACAAGAAATGTGCCACGAGTTCTGCAATGGAACAAGGAATTGGCAGCTACTGTCCTTGGTGGGTCCTGCTTGCCATGAGAGTGCTCTTGCACTGACTATCTTTTCCCATGATTATATCTTCACATGGATTTACAAAGATTTTAGTTCACATTTGCAGGTCTCTGAACTGCTCAGGAGGGAAGTGCGATAGCCATGCTGTGCACAGAATGCTCCAGTGTCTAGCTTTGAAGTCTGCTCAACTGTTGGCCAAACAGCTGAGGAGACTTATCCAATTTCTAGAGCCCTTCATCTGCTCTATGAAATGAAAAATAACTGTGTTTATGCAAACAGTAGATAAAGTGCCAGGAGGTGGCAATTGAAAATATTTACTATGTTTCCTGTGCTTTATTGGACCAATAAAAACATGTTACACTGCACTGCAAATGGTTTCCTACATCCAGCTCTTCACATCAGCTTGTAATAAGGAGGGGGTCAGTTCTTGTGCTCTGTTGGACTGGTGGGTGCCAGTACAACTCCACCTCACTTGCAGGAGGAGCAGTGGTGGTGAGAAAGAAGAGTCACATTCAGCACTGCATGTCTTTCCCTGGCATGTGACTGCTTCTGGGCACCAACACACTTCCCTTAACCTTCACACAGATCAAGCACCAGGCTTTGTGAGTACTGGCTTGCAGTGGAGACACATTTTCTGTAACTTTGACCTTCTGCAATTGTATTTTTCTAAGATTTAACTGTAGACAAACCAACTGCTAAGAAGGTCTTCTTTTCTGTTTGCACAGACTTCCATGCTTATTTTCTTTTACTGCACTTTGAAGTAATTGTAAACAAAGGTATGGAAGTAGAGAAGGAAATCTCTCTAGAGAGGGATGGAGAAATTACTGCAGTTGGAAAACCACAGAAAACATAGCTACAAGGACTGTGAGAGGTTGTGCACTGAAAGCATTAGATTTAGCATGGATTTCGGAAGATTACTGCAGTATAATAATGTAAAATCAATTTAAAATCATTCTTTGCAGCAGTATTTTATTAAATAGGAAGGATACTTGTTTTGGAATGCCTGAGCAAATAAAGTAAATTGAACATTTTCTATTACAAAATAGGTTTCAACACATGGACTCTACCTCTCCTCCCACTCATTGCATTCCATGACAGCGTAACTTCAACAAGTTACTGCACTTGTAGTGCACTTGTGTATATAACTTGTAGTGCACTTTCTTCTCAGAAATGCCAGAGAGAGTAGAATCAAACCTGGCATACCACAAAATTTTATGTGGTGGTTTTGTAATGAGAGAAACAATATTGCTTGAAGTAGAAGGGGAAAATGGTCCTCTGGTGTGCTTTTCTACAGCAGCCAGGGAAAACTAGCAGCATGGTGGAAAGTAATTTTATGTTCTGACCTCTCAAATTCTTTCTAAAGCACTTTCTTATGCTACAAGAACTGAGCTGTCACCCCTGTACCAATTATTTGAATTCTTTAATCTCTTTCCATTACTCTGCCAAATCTGAGTTTCTTAATCCCTTCCCTTATTGGAAGGGAATATCTTTCCTGTGCCCATAGAGATTCAAGTGATATTAAAAAGCTGAATAGAGAACCTGTGCTCTCGTCTGCCTTTCAGCAAGGAAGAAATCATAGAAGTGAGAAACTGCCTCAGAGGGTTGAGGAAAAGGAAGAAGATGTGGCATGAGGGGTGAGCCTTATTTTGTGCACCCTGGAGAAGACCGTAAGTAATTCTGCTGAAGTGGCAGTGGCGCAGGTACCAGTGCCACCGAGAGCAGAGTCAGGCCCCTTCAGTATGTCTCGTCTCTATCACAACAGACGTATGTGAGGGCAATTTACATTTTATTGCTCTTGTAGATAGGCTACTCTTCCTACACCACTTAGAGTCAGCCAGTAAAGATCTTACAAGGCATCAGGAAAACAAGAGAAGTAATTAATAACTTAGCCACTAAAGCATACTTCCCATTTGTAAGATGCTGTGGCGTTTTTAACCCTTTCCTTGCTTTTCTGAAATGCCCTTTGTGCACTCAGAAACTGCCTTGACAGACTATAGCACCCAGGACCTCTCACACTTCTGGGAGCCCAGGAAAGGCTTCTGCCTTGCCAAAGAAATGAACAAAAAATCTGGCCTTTCATCTAGAGAAAAAGATCAGTGCAAACCAAATCTTGTAGCCAGGAGGGACCCCTCTGTGGTCAGCAGACCTTCTGATTCACTGGTTAAAGCTAAGAGGGGCCTCCTTATACTTTTTCTAGGATCATGACAGGTAAGCATGAAATAACTTCTCTGAGCCAGCAGAGGCTGTCAAGTCCTGAAAATGGGAAAGCTAATCATTGCAGACATAGCTGTACTATAAACTATGGGAGAGTCTCAGAATTTGGCTCCCTCCCATCCCACCCTTCTGAGAGTCTCAGGCTAAATGAGGCACATTCCCTCTGGTTTATAGAAAACAAGCACAAGGTATTGGTTTTAATGACCACAAGGAAGTTGAAAGAAATAATGCCTAGATGTCTATAGCGGACAAGAGCCTCCCAGGGATAAAATATGGACAATTTCCTCTAGCAAGGATTTCCAGATCACATCAGCCACTTTAAACTGGACCATGGCTGGGCAGAGGCAGGACTTGCCTCCACTAGTGCCAGTTTGGCTGTCAGAGTTGCTACTCTGTGAGGCATCAGCTCTCACTGTTGATTGCTCCTGATCAAAGCAAAGCTGATTCTGAGTTCTATATCCACCCGGGGACAGGCTCTGCCAGGATGTCTTCCACTCTGAAGCTGAAAATGCAGATGTTAGCTCCATGACTGAAAATGCAAATGCTAGCTCTGTTCCTCTCCTTCCCTCGTTTCCACTGTATTGTCCTGCTTTGCATTACTGGCATCACAGAGAGAGCCTGCAGTAGGACTCAAGATCTGGGCTATCATGAGACCATGAAGCGCTCTGGAGCTTTTGGGGAAGCTGGATTGGATGCTTTAATATGCACAGAACAAATATCAGAGTTGCACTGATGCTTCCATTGCAGTCCTAAGGTATGTGATTCCTAATTTTTGAGACATTCATTTTGCAATTGCAGTGCCTCAAGTAATTTTATACAGTAACAAATACAGTCATCCCAACTGTAAAAAAAGGTACCATTTTGTTGTAGTTTTCAGCACAGGGATTCCAACCCCACAACTTTCACTGACAGACATGCCACATTGTCATTCATACAGGCAAAATCTCGTACGAGGTTACTCATAGGTTGTAGGATCAGGCCCACAGAAAGTGCTTCTTGCTTTAACTTGCTCTGGCATTGCCTTTAGTCTGACCTGTTATCCCTACTGAAACTGCAGCTAAGCATTGCGTTAAACTAGATTCTATGTATTTTTGTCTCCACAGCTGTGATAGAACAAGTAACAAGAGCATTTTGCTGCCGATAAAGCAGAATCTTCTCAGTGAGTAGTCTGCCAGTGGCAATGCACAAAAATATTGATACTGAGAGTGCAGCAGGTATATAGATTTTGACAGAAAATTAAATTGTAGTAGACAGTTCTATCTCCCTGCCCCTTCAATTACTTCTGTTAATGATATACTCTAATCAATAAAACTATGTTAAGTAAAGCAGAAAAAGAAATCGCATCAACTGTATTTGGAACCGATGCCTGAATCTTCCAAATTACTTTCCTTGAATGAAGAAATAAGTTTTTCCCAGTTGTCTTGAGGGTGACTTTTTCCTCTTTCAGGTAAAAAAGTAACTTATATCTAAAAGAAAAAATCAAATGAACAACGTGATAAGGTGGTTCTTCTTTCAGGGACCTTTTGCTCCACAAATGCGTATGTAAATACAGTTATGATGGCCATATTCCTGTTTTAATCCCATTTTTCTCAGCAGTGACCCTCCTTTTCCTTCTGTATCTATCAATCACTGGTGACCTGTTTTTACGTTCAAAACCCTTCACTGCCTGGCAGTACCTGGCCTGTGATAATGACCAATTTTCATGTTCTTAATAATTACATCAGTGCTGTCCTCCACTACTTTGTTGCATTCCAGTTGTATTTCTGATCTAATCACAAAATAAAAATCTGCTGAGTTCAGGACCATCTATCTGAGAATTGCTCGAACAACACCTAGAACAACACAACCTTATACTAGAAGGGTGGCAAAGAGACATCCCCCTGAACTAGCAATACCACCATGGAGTCTTAATGCTACTGCAATGCAAACAATATTCATCTCAACTGCCATGTGAGTTTCACTCAAATTTACTACACGGATTGCTCCTGCAGGAATAGGGGTCCCTAAGGATCTTGTTGCCTAAATAACGAAAGCATCTGTTGCAGGTAGGAATGGCTCTCTGAGTGACCCCTTCTGTGTGGGGCTGGGAGCTGTGTGAACAGTAACAATGTCAGGAGTGGGTTTCAGGAGTTGTGGGGTTAACAAGACTTTAATTACCTAGTGTTCTGAGAAACATGTATTTCCATTTCTATATCAACTTTTCAGCATGACTGGGGATGTGCATTATTTGCCTAGTAATCTTCAAGCAGTTTAGTGATGTGAATTTACCAGCAGCAGGGGATGAGATGAGACAAAGGGAGGTGAAAGGCTGAGGGAGCTGCTACTCTTCCATTAACACCAGTGGTCTCAAGGCAGGTAATGTGTCCATATGGTCACAAGACAATGCCGTCCTTCCCAGTAAGCTCAGGCTGGAGCTGTTGTAAGGACATTGTTGTTGTGGTCCAGACTCAGCATTAGAGGTGGTTTCTTCAGGAAGTGTTGCAGTTCTGGAGAGCTCATTGTTTTAGAAAGTCCTCACACACTTTCATTGCAGTGTTTTGGTCCTGTAGCCAACACCCTTCCTCATACTGTGTTACAAAACTCATCTGCATTCAGTGGCAAGGTCTTAGTATGTGCAGAAATTTTGCAAATTTGCTGGCAAAGCTCCAGATAGTTCAAAAGAGGCAGCTAATATTCATTAGCACATCAATTCAGTAAAATAGTGCCTGTATTCATTCTGGGCCATGAAAATTAGCTTGATGTCAGTCTTCTGACATTTAGCAGTACAAAGCTTAGTGCTTTCAGACCCAAGTTGCTCTGAAGTTACTATATTTTATAATAGCAACACCATTTTTTTTACTGACCCAGCACTTATTTGGAGCGACCTGACCTGACCTGCTTTTCCTTTCCAAAACAAGCTGATGTTTTTGCAAATCTAAAATCTTAGTTTCCAATTCTCTGTTACCCAGATGTGAAATTAGGTGTACTTCCTTCAAGACTTACAAGCAGAATAAAATTAACTCCGTTATGATTCAGTGCTGAAATGTTGCAGTGAGTAGATGAACTTGTCCAGACAGTGTAACATCTTTGTCCCTGGTCTTTGTGAATAAGGAATAGAAATGAAATGTTTGGCTCTCTTCTGATCTGATTCCCTTTCCCATCACGGTTACCAAAACTGCAGGGAGGAAAGTAGTGGGGGATGGAGGGAGAAGGCAGAGCTCTGCCTGTCCTAGTTCTCCTTTGGTGCTCCAGAGGGGGATTTTCTGAGGAAGTCTGAGAAGATCAAAAAGAAGCAGAGCCCTTAGTATTTCACAACTTTAACGATGTTGCCATAAGAATAACCTATATTTTTTTGACAGTATCTTAATGATGCAGTTCTCTTCCCTTAGTGCCCCTGCATGAGATTCATCCACTAAATTTAGTCAACTTATTTATCTACAAGCACCTGGTGAAAAAGTGATCTGATGGAAGTGCTTCAGTTAGCTGCATTGTCAGTGGAGAGAAGTAAGAGTCTTTGAGGGCCTCCAGAGAAAGACCTTACTCCGACATGTTCATTTAAGTGGAACTGATTCTACTTGGCCAATTCCCACTTCAGATACATGGAAAAAACAGCCTCAGATGGAATTTTTTAAACTGTTTCTTTCCAGTAAAAAACTAGAATACCTTCCTTGCTGACAGCTCTTTGCTTCCTTCTTTGTCATAGATCCATCTAGTTTTCTAATTTGCCCTCAGTTTGCCACAACCCACTTCACTTCTTGGTCTGTGCAGGATCCATTCTGTCTCTGTCTCTTTTTTTTCTTACTCACTTGACACTTCCTTTTTTCTCCTTCTCCTCAGTGCAAAATGTGTTTGCACTCCACCATTGACTAGCTGCAGGCTCCTCTCATGCTGCCTTCACATCTGACAGTTTGTTGAAACTTTGCTTTCTTTTGTAGCCTGAGTTCCTCTCCACCAGCCCTATGTCAGGCCCATCTCCAGCCTCAGTGCCACCCTTTGCGTGTTGCTCAGATGTGTTCTGAGTCAGTGCCTCTTTTTGTATCCTCAACAATACTGGCTGCATCCTTAAAATGTCGCTCCTTGAAGTCAGTGACTCCCATTTCTTCCTCAGTTCCTCCTTTGCCTTGGTTTGTGCTGCCAGAAACACCAGAGAAATCTTTTAGGCAGGGCAAGTGATCACATTAGGTGACATATCTTGTGGCAGGGACTGGAGTTTTCAAGAAATTAACTTCACCATCTGGTTCCACTGAATGGAACTGAGTAGCTGGAACAGGGACTCTGTCCCTTTCCCTCTCCTGTCCTTGGGGGAGCTGCAGGTGGAGGGAATGGCACTCTCCAGTGACAGTACAGAGAACAGTGACGTCTACTCCAGCAGATTCCTGGTCAGTGCCCAGCAGAGTGGCAGTCCACAGGGTCCTGCAGGCTGCATCCAACCAGCCTGGGCAGCACTGAGCTGCTGCTTTGGAATGAGTGGGTTTTTTCTCTTGTCTTAGTAATATTTGTGACTGTATTTGTCTCCTTGCTTTGAGTAGTATCTTCTTGGGTCAGGTCAATCGCAGCACATCATGTCATGCAAAACATGAAGTGCAGGAATGTTAATGGAAAGATTTCTTTTTATTATTTTTTTAATGGGCTCCCAGGGGAAGACAATCACTTTAAAAACTAGAACTAAAAATCAAAATAAGTGAGTGACTCATGTCCTCTGTGTGGACCTATTTGACAGTCTGGTTGCTTTCTATTATAGATGAAATAACTCAATTTGCAGCATTCAAACAGGATAAAGTGAGCAGAGCAGGTCATTTAGAACCATAGAATCATAGAGTCATTCAGGTTGGAAGAGACCTTTGGGATCATCAAGTCCAGCCATCAGCCCTACTCTACAAAGTTCTCCCCTACATCATATACCTAAACACCACATCTAATCAACTCTTAAGCACAGTCAGGGATGGAGCCTCCCTGGGCAGCCTATTCCAGTGCCTGACCACTCTTTCTGTGAAGAATTTCTCAGTCTTACAATACTCAAACAAATTTCATATCTCTAGTTTAAGACAAGTTCTGTCCTTGTCAATAGAAAGACAATACTGAGAGTCAGTACAGTATTAGGCCTCCATCAGTGTTGGTGAATTTTAGAGTAGAACTTGTCCAAAGGTTACAGGTGAAGAATAGTCATTTCATGTTTGAGTATTATGCCTATCTCCTAACATCAAATGCCTTTCTATATCAATAATTTTTCCTGGATAGGACTGAAGTTTGAGCGTCACAATCAATAGTTAAAACAAACAATACTGCAAACACAAGTCAATAACAAACCCACAAAAGAATTTCTGTCACACATCTGACAGCTACTGTATGGATTGCAATAGTCTTGCCTCATATGACTTAAATTATTTGTTTGCAAGGCTTCTGAGCACTGGCTAGAATGAAGTCTCAGTGGTTCTAAAATGTTAATTCCTCATCTTTTACACAACACACAATTGCAGTTATTTCGAAATTATAGTTTTGAATAGACTATTTAGTGATAACTTATTTAAAGAATAATTACAGAGTTTCTGAATTCTATGTATTGGTACCTGTTTAGCAAGGGTTTTTTGACAAAAATCTTTCCTCCTTTTGTATTCAAGAATGTCTAATGAATAGTGGGTGTTGCCAGAAGAAAATAGCAAACTGTCATAAAATAAGGATTTAGCAGTAGTGCTGGAAAAACAGGATAACAATGAGAAAACTTGTCTGGCAAACTAACTGCACTGTTGGTATAAACTGGAGTAGTCTTTTGGGCTTTATAGCATTGTGATGAATGACTTCAACTGACAAGCCATGTACATTAAATTTCCTCCCCCTATTCCCCCCAATTTTTATATAAGTTAAGGAAAAGAAGAAATATACAAGATCAAAAAAAGAAGAAATACATAAGAAACATATAAACCACTATCTCGTGAGATGAAAATGAGCAAAATTCTGAGGCTCTGGTTAGTTCAAGCATAGACTTACCCTAGAAGCCAAAGAACTGGACAACAGAAAATTGGAGTACTGCATTTTCCCAGCTGTACAGTCAAGATTTCATAATTTACAAAAGGGAAGAAAACATCTTTAAGAAAATAGACTTCAACACCATGAAAACACCTGGAAAAAATTCTCCCTGGAGGGTAAGAATAAACTAAACTTGTTTTGTAGGTGAAAGAGAAAAAAAATAGCAGCCAACATGTGGGTACAGTAGATCTGTCTATCTGACCCAGCAAAGGTATAGTAACCATAGTTTCTTGGGACTGAAAGCTTACAATCCTAAAGTAATTTCAAAGGATAAAAAGTCCCAACAAGTTGGCGGTTCTCCTCTTTTCTATCCTGGTTTGACAAATATTTAACGGAACACTTTTCTTATATATTGCTTTTGGCACAAAAGCAGGACAGTAGATAGCATCACATCTTGTGAAGGAAAAGGGAGCTGTTCTTGTAGAAGGTTAGATATGGAACCACACCTAGTTGAAGCACAAATGGCAACTTCATCCCACTGTATTATGGCCTTGGTGCTGACAAATGGTCCAGATGTACTCAAAAGAAAGAGATGAAGAATGAAGCTCTGGTCTAGTTTCATTTTGACTCATGCAACAGAGCAAGCTCAATGGAGCCTTCCATTGTGAGCATAGACCAATCTCAGTTTGGAGTGATTTTGTTGGTTTTAAGTCATGTGGGCCTGGGTGAAGAAGTCAAACTGTACAAGTCACATATATAAAAGATGTAAGCAGAACATCTGGTTCATTTGCTTGCATGTGTTCAAATACAATGGGATATCTATTATTCTTGATGGAAACCAAAAGATTGTCAAAGGATAAAACCCCCCAAACCAAATCCAAAGGATTCCAAAACCAAATCCAAAGGATCCCCAAACCAGAGGATCATGCACTCGCTGTCTTTCCAACAAAACAGTTTGTGAGTTCTTATACTCTCCAGAGCAATTTCTCAGCTGTGGGAATAGTAACAAAGAGCTGAAGGCAGAAGCTGTTCCAGGTAGATCTGCATAAGCATTTCTGTCCCTGAGATAAAGATGCACAAATCTGTGACAATTCCAGGCTTAAAATGAAGTTATTCATAGTATCTTTTCCTCAGCAAGTGGTAAGAGGAAAACAGAAAAAGGTAAAGAGCAAGACAGTTTTATTCTGATGACAGAACACTACTTTGTATACATTTCCCTCAGGATGTGATCAATCTGGAAAGAGGACAGGGCTGAAGAAGAGTTGAAAGCTTTGAATTTGTGGATCTGTTGGATCAAAACCCATATAATGAATCCCATCCTAGGCAGAGCAAATCTACTGTGAAAGGCCTCGAGAATAAGTCTTANTCTACTTAGAATGGCTCTGAAAAACCTCGTGAGCTGAAATAACCAAGACTAGTCTAGACTGCTATGTCTATAACTCAGCCAAATGTGGGTCTCTATTTGCTTTCACTGGAAGCTCTTCTTCCATGCCCCTCAATTAATTTAAACTTATATGGAGCTCTTCTAAAGGCAAATTTCTCAAATTGAGCAGTCCTGGCATTACAGCCATTTTAGATCACTTTCCAGGGCATTCAGGCAATGCCTAGCACCCGTGAAACCCCAGTTTTTACAGTGTTAATGACAGATTTACAGTGTGCAGTATCATCATAAATAATCCTCAGGAGGTGTCCAGGAGACAACAGATGTGGGAATGGTATTTTACCCTTGACTTAAAATTCACTAGCCTTTTTCTAAATTCTCTCTCTCTTTTCTTAGTAGCAAATAATACATGTGGTTGAACATGAAATAATTAGCTCATATGACTTAGAAGAGGTGAGGGGTTTTTTTGCTTAAAATGTATAATTTTATTTTTAACAGTGTCTGCTTGATATCTGCTTTATCCAAGGAAGGCTTTTAAAGTTTGGAGAAATTTTTATGTCTGGCTGTACTATGTATCTTCTTAAAGCCAGCAATATAGCTGCAACTCAAGGCTTATTTTTCTTTCTCTGTTTGAAATATCTAGTTAGAAAGGAAATCACTCAGGAAGGAGTGCAACAGAAAGATTAATTATAGCAGAGCACTTACAATGCAATGGTAAGAATTGTGTTATCCCTGTTGGATATTGATATGATTGGGAAGAATAATGATCAGGAGGCCCACAGCATTTCTTTGAGATCAGAGGCAGTGCTCACCAAAGAAAGACCTCATCTGTACAAAGATCCCTCATGTGCTTCATCACGGTGTTTTCTGTGAAGACCCCAAACCTCACTGAGTGAAAAAGTCTCATTATATGGAAGGTTGCTAATACTTGTAAGTGGGTTTAATGCAAAGACTTAGCTAGATTGCAACAAACCACATATATTGGACCCATAAGAACGATACAAAGGCAGTGTAAAAAACACTCTGGATTCCTGAGTACCTGACTGTAGATGGCAACAGAGAGTGATATCAGGTCCTAGCTGTTAATTAGCTATTGTATGTGGTGGGAGAGGAGGGGGAGAGGAACATAGGAGAAGCATGAGGTGTAGTAATCAGCGAGGACTTGAATAAACTTGACCTCTGATTAAAGACGGGTTAATACCAGACCTATATAATATTCTGGGGGAAAAAAAATGAAAACAAGGTAGCAAAAATACTCAAAAGAACCTGCAGTCATCAATTTTGATAATTCCCTAAAAGTTGTGCAGAGAAACTGGGAGAACTAGTAGCAGCATATATTCTTACCAGAGCAAAATTAATTCACATGATACAAAAAGAAATTTTAATAGGTGGATTTTCCTCTGTAAATATATTGTCTTGTATTCTAGATTGCCAATTTTCTCAAATCCAGACTTCACTTAAAAATGGGATAATGTGCTTTTCACAGGCCTGAGCATTTGGTATTGCAGGGTAAAAAGAGTATCACTGAAATGCCAGCAAAAAATGTATGAACAGTTGCACACTGTGCAAGGAGATTAGGATGCCTTTATCCACACCAGTGAAATATCAAAACATCTCTTTCAGATCTACAGTACAGGCATGACAACCAAAGAATCTGAATTATGCTGTCCTCCAGTCTCTTCTGTCATGGTTTTTTGGCACTTTGCACAAAGTAGATGGATCAGAGTTCACACTTGTGAAGAGCTCTGCTGAAATTGCAGAAACAAAGGTATTTGTTGGAATCCAATTCCCCGAATAATACGTAGCCTTCCTTATCTCAGAGGGCATGTACCATATGCTAACACATCATTCTGCAAGCAACTAGACACTGTCAGCAGCTGTTGAGACAATACAGTTGTTGATTTTATTTCTCTCATAGCAATTTGGTTGCTTGAAGTAGTTAATTTCTGCCAAAGGTAGACCATGGTGTTTAAATGGGGGAGGCCAGGAATTTGCTTTGATCTTTATGAACTGTAGTGGGAGGTATAAGTATTTTAGTTGCCTTCTTGCTTTGCCAAGGCAGACCAATATTGACTATTATTGATTAAGTGGGATAAGATCCCCTTCCAATTTTTTATCCTTAAGAAAAATCAATTTGGTTCATTCATTAGATAACAAGCAGAAAAGAGGCCTGGTCCTAGAACACCTACTGTTTGTATTTGTCTACGTTTGGTGAATCTACTTCTCTAAAGAAAAACACTAATAGGTATGTTTTTAGAATCCCACCTGTGATAACCTGTTCAGTGCCCTAATGTAGACAGTACAAGCCTTTGTTATGGCACAAGAAGGTCACAGGGTTTTTTGCAGTGCTTGCATTCTGGACCCAGGGAAAGAAACAGCTAAGACACTGGTTTGCTAGTTAGCAAATGCTACTTCAGGCTTATTGGCTTGAAATGAAGAATCGTTAAAGTCAATTTAAACAAACCTCTGGACCGCATTGGGTTTTGCTTTTTTTGTTTCTAGGTAGTAAACTCTTGTAATCCTCTAAAGTCTTAATCTCTAGTACACTAAAATTCAGACTTCTAAAACAGGCCCTTTAAAACTGTGAGCAAATCTGAGTATGGTGACCTTGTTGCCTTATTGATGATAGTGATGTAGGAGGCCAAAATATGTAGAGTGGTCTAATGAGTTCAAAATCATATTTATTCAGATTCTCATCTCATCAGAGAATGTCCCCACTCAAAATAATCTGATACAGAGAGAGATCAGCAACCTGCAGATCTCATTTCCGAGAGGACCGTTTCGACCTTTCAAAACACTTCTGATTCTGGTGCAGCCACATTAACACTGTCAGGAGTAATCTCAAGTTACTCTTCTTTGCGTCCCAGAAAGTGATGGGTTTATTCCAGGACTATTTTGGGGTTTATTCAGGAAAAATTCTAAAGTGGAGTGATTGTTTTAGAATATTGCAATTTACTTTGGAATAAAGTGTTCACTTATTCTGGCAAGGCCATGCCATTAAATTTCTGTGCACTGATAATTCTATTTATTGTTATTTTAACAAAGAGATCTTAAATCAGGAGGGGAAATTTCCAAGTAATCACTAAATTTTATGTGAACTTTAATTTTATTCCTCATAAGTTCACCATGAAGAAATGATTGTTTCTGCAGCTGAAAAATTGTGTGAACTGTTATATTTGAAAACTGTAAAAAGAAGGTCACACATCAGTCTGAAAAACTAACGATGTCTTTAGCAGATAAAATGCAGGAACCCTCAGGGAACAGGATACACTCAAAATCCATACTCCATCTGACCTCATCACTAGTTTCTTGTTCATTTCAAGAAGATCAAGATTGCATGCGTGTACAACACAGATTTGTGGTAAAGCTTTCTGAGTGCTATCATTGTTCAAAAGAATAAATTTAGGGGACTTTCTATAGGACCTTGTTTACTCCTGCATATAGAATCATAGAATCACAGAATGGTTTGAGTTGGGAGGCACTTTAAAGATCACGGAGTTCCACCCCACCTGCCATAGGCAGGGACACCTCCCACTAGACCAGGCTGCTCAAAGCCCCATCCAGCCTGGCCTTGGACACCTCCAGGGATGGGGCATCCACAAATTCCCTAGGCAACCTGTTCCAGTGTCTCACCACCCTCATAGTGAAAAATTTCATCCTGATATCTAATCTATATCTAACCTCTTCCATTTTGAAACCATTGTCCCTTGTCCTATCGCAACAGTCCTTTTAAAAAGTCCCTTTCCAGCTTTCTTGTAGGCACCTTTCAGACACTGGAAGACTGCTATAGGGTCTCCCCAGAGCCTTCTCTACTCCAGACTGAACAATCCCAACTCTCTCAGCCTGTGCCTCTAGAAAGACATGCAATTCCCAGTAAGAGTAATGGAAGTGAAAGTGGCAGAAGAAAATGCAAAGACAAATGAAAATGCTGCACTGGAAGATTGTGTTAGAGAATCAGGCATATTATCTGTTATCATTAAAATAACTATACTTTATCCATTTAAAATGCAACCAAAACCAAGCCAACTTGAAAGTAAAGTATGATGACACAGAAAATGGTGTTTTCTGAAGTGTTCTCTGTGGTCAGAGTTTTGATAATTCCAAATGATTTCTAATGGATGCTGAAATTAACCTAAAAGCAGTAATGAATGAGTTATTTTCTTACTGGGATCCCTTCCAAGCCATCCTTACACCTGTGATTTTATAAGTCATTAGTGATTTTGAGTACCCACTAAGAGACACTTGGGGGTTTTTTTTGCTTTTGGAGAGTGAATGCTAAATGCCTGCCTCATATCAGCAGAAAAAGGGAGTAGCACAAAGGATGTAACCCAAAATTCCATCTTTTTTCTGAAAACATAGATCTGAGTGAGCAAACACATTTTGCAGCTTAGCCTGTGCATAAGTGGATTTGCCTAGGGGTTTTTCCCACCAAGATTTGTGCAAGATCATTGTGAATGCCTTTTAAATTCCTCCTCAAAACCCATTTCCCCAAGGAAAACCTATGGATTACCCTTCAGGTCCTCTGGCACCTGTTTGGCTTTAAATTTTGCATTTAAACTTTTTCTTTGATCTTCCTTCTTAGCAGCCCAAAGGCTCTTTTCCTGTCCACTTATTTCATTCATCCTCACATTTCTGAGATGTGCCGTGGCTCTTGCCAAACCTCCTGGGCAGTAACTGGAACAAAACATCCCTCCTTCCTGAGTGGGGTTCAGATCACTACAAAACTTGATCATAATCATAACTAGCTGCCAAACCCTTCTGTGAAGGTTGGGCTTGGTTTTGTGCATTGGAAGTCCACAGGCTCTGCCTTGCTGTCCATTTCCATGCTCATGAGGTGGCGTTTGTCTGGAGAGTTGGCTGGCCTGAGGATTGATTACTCTTTTCATTGATTTATTAGAATGTTTACATTTGATTATTTTTTTTTTCCCACTCTCGTAAATCCTGTCCCCACTTCATGTTATCACCAACCATCAGACAGACATTGGCCCCTGGGATTCCCTTTTCTCTCAGCTCTGTACGTTGGTGATGGCAAGCAGGGCCAACTGGGGGCCATCTGATAAAGAGGTGGGCATCCAGAACATCTGCTGATCCTCACCTTCACTGTTCAGGCAAATATCTCCTGGGGTGTATCAAGGACATAACCTTCTTCTAGTTTTCGTGTTCACTGTTCAACCAGATTTGTGCAAAACATGGTTATAGCCGCACTTTCCTCCTAAATGTAACAGGTACACGAGAAGCCTCCACCTCTTCCCTCTTGTATAATGTCCCACTGGGTCAGAATACTCACAGAAGTGACAGAATCATAGAATCATGGAATAGCTTGGGTTGGAAGGGAATTTTACAGTTCATCTAGTCCAACCTACCTGCAATGAACATCTTCAGCCAGATCAGGTTGCTCAGAGCACTAACTTGACCTTGAACATTTCCAGGGATGGGGCATCTAGCACCTCTCTGGGCAACCTGTTCCTGTGTTTCACCACCCTCATCATAAAAATATTCTTCCATTTATCAAGTCTAAATCCACCCACTCTTAGTTTAAAGCCATTATCCCTCATCTTGTTGCAACAGGTCCTATTAATAAAGCCATTATCCCTCATCTTGTTGCAACAGGTCCTATTAAAAAAAGTTTGTTTACGTTGTTCTTATAAGCCCCCATTAAGTACTGAAAGGCCATAATAAGGTCCCCCAGAGCCTTCTCTTCTCTGATATGAAAAATCCCAACTCACTACCTGAGACCATCCAAACTCAGCCTATTTCTGTAGTTCAGTAGTGAGGTTCACCAGCAGGGAGAAGACCAAATTCTTTTCCAGGGTCTGCTCAGAAGCACTCTTCTGTGTTTCAAATTGCACAGATGCAGTGGCAGTGGCCGTGGTGGCTTTCCCCTGCAATTACTTCAGAGTGCTGGGAGCTACATCAGTGTGTGCCCATCATACATCCCTGCCCAGTTTAGCAACCTCATGCTTCCAGGCACTCAGCACCATTCTTTGTAGGACAGGATGTTCCAGACCCAGGCATAGCAATGCCTGTTTTAAGATGCTCAAAGCCTTTATAGGCAAAAAAACCCAAACGGGATCTGCAGAGGACTAACTATCTGACCCCTTTTCACACTGATGCCTGATGACCTGAACCATCAGAAGCTAATTCTTGTTGTTGGGTGAAGGTAATCAAGAACTAATAGGTCAAATTGAGCCAACTAAGTTCAAGATTTGACAGCAGCACTGACAAATGTTGGCATTACCAATGTTCTCTGCACAAGGGTTATCCCATGGGACCATCCTACTTCTCATTCCCCAGCTGTTGTCTTTCCATGAATATTACAATTTCTCTGCCTCCCTTAACATCCCTGCAATTTCTCAGCAATCATTTCTGAGATAACTTGCCTGGTTTCTTTTTGGTGTCGTTTTTTTTTTGCTTTGGTTTGTTTTCATTCTTTTGTTGTTGTTCTTTTTTATTCTCACTTTAAAATTCTTTTTTTTCCCCCAGTACCTCAGAGTGAGAACTTGTAGCCATTCTTGTTAAAAGGGAAATTTAGTTAAAAAATGAAGGGTTTTTCTCACACGCTTTAAATAATGAAATATCACCGAGGGACACTAGGTGCAGAAAACATTAAATAAAAGGATCACTTTCAAAGGGAAAAAATACAGCCTTTTTAAGGCTTTGGTTAAGTGCTCACCAGGAAAGAGAAGTTGTCTTCTCTGCTACGAAAGAACCCAGCCTCCCTCTGATGGCATTGTAAAGGAAAGGTCTGACTCAAGGTTTGTTGCTGTGGCATAAGCAATAAAGACGGAAACGGTTGATTATTTTAACAGTCTCTCCCAATACAATTAGCTGCATACACCTCTGGCTTTCTACTCGCCTTTCACAAGAGAAATGCTTCAATGCTGGGCCTGCAAGTGAAAGGCTTATGTTTCAGAAAGGACATCTAGTGCCTGTTGCAAGCAGAAATAATAAAGGTGTCAGGCTTTCCCATTTGAAGACACACTCCTGTCATGTTTTTATAATCATTGGTTTATTTAAAAAGGAAGAAACCTCCTCCTCTCACTCAGTATGGCTGCAGGATCAGGTGCTCACATTAAAAGGTGTGTTACTCATTTGTTTTTTTTTCCCCCATCTCTTCTAACATGAAATCTACATAGGATTCTGAATTTAGAAAACCAAAGTGTAGTAGGAAATTAAAAATTACCTTTTTAATTCTTATTAAAAAACAAATTGGGCACACGTGTTCACAGGCTCTTCCAATCCCAGGAAGAGCAGGAGTCCTGAGTTGGGCTGCTTGCTGGGATATGGGAAACAGTCTGTGACATACACTTAATGTGACTGCATATAATTTTCCCATAGTGCCATTTTGCTGTCCAGATACACAGGGTAAAGAGTTCCCCAGGGCAGAGGTGTCATGGTCCTGCCCTTGCACCACATTCCTGTTGTCTCTTATCATATGCAGTCTTTACTCTTTTTCTCCTCCTGCTTCTTCTACCGCAGACTCAAAGCCTGCTTGATTGGGGGAGGCATTGCTATGGCTTCAGGGAGCTTAGGTCTGGCTCTGCACAGGTGGAGGCAGAATTCCCTGCTGTGACTTTTATTACTATTATTGTTATGAAACACTGGTTATTTAGTTTATTTTTCTGGCAGATCTCTGCTGGGGCGGCAGAGGTATGCCGTTCAGCCCTGATTTCTGTGATCAGCAGAAGCCCGTAATGCATGACCAAGCTATTGCTATTCCTTCTGTCATTGCTTATTTATTTACTTTTTTTTAGCCACAGGATGGAGATGTGCAAGAATAATCAAACATTCTCTAATGACGGAAGCTGTTCCTGCGGGAAGGCCAAGTGCTTTCTGAGAGGAAAAGGAGAGTATTGCCAGTCATCTAAAAATATTCTGGAAGGGGGACCTGCAGTGGGAGCAAGAGGTTCCCCATCTTCATTTCATTTCTTTCAGCTTTGCGGGTGAGTATGAGAGAGGCAGGCTGAAGTCATCTTGCTCCTCCATTCTGTTGCAACTGAGAGGAGCGGGTCAGCCCAGCTTTTTCCTTTGCTGAAATGAGTTCTGCCACAGAATTAGCAATGTGGAGCCACTTTTGACCTCTCTCCTGTCTCCTGCAGTATCATCAAACTGGAGGCTATTCACAGGCTGCAGAGAAGCTGATGATGGAACCCAAGGCATGCCGGGGAGCAGGGGTGGAAGAGCCAGGCTTTCTTCCAGATACCCTTCCCTCCTTCCCCATGGACTGAAAGAATCTATAAGGAGCCATCTGACTTCATACATTTGCCTACCCATGAAGCATTCTCCAGAAATTCAGTTCTGATTAAAAAATACAAAGAACTACTTTTATTAAGTGCTATTATTGCCGACGCCCAGATAATTGAAGCCATCTGGAGCATATATCATATGTTAAGTAAAAGCACCTTTGGTCAACAAGAAGTATCCCTATTCCCCGTACGCCCTGCCCTGTACCTGAGAAGACATTGTGGTGTCTTCAAAAGCATGTCTGTCTTGTCCTGTCATGAGAAAACCTGAACACACAAGGTTTTCCTTTCCGTGAACAGACAGGATCAGATCACTTTTTGGCTACCCCCATTTGCTATTAACACATAAATAGGCCAGGGTCCACAAAGTTTATCTGCACTCAGAAGAATCCTACATCTTGAACAGTCTCACCCTATTTTAAAATTATCAACAATTTTGCTTTGTTTTCTGCAAAATGACTGAAGATTTTACTTGACTGGCACCTTCTAGAGAATGCAGTTCTATTTCTGACGATCGGACTGGTCTGTGATATCACCTTCAAAGCAAATTGGAAAATAGGTTACTCCCATGAACAGGTACAAATATTTTGAAGCAAAGAATACAAATTAATCAGGTTTTGAATTGCTAAGCTCTAATAAAAGAAAATCTGTCTGTCTGTCTGTTTGTCTATCCAGTCATCTCATTCTCTTAGTGTTTTGAGGCACTTGAATTTTACCTTGTTAAACCAAACCCAGATCATTGTTACAAATTTAAATATAAGAAAATAAATATAAGGAACTTAAATATAGGGAAAACTATGCAGTTTGAGCTGAAAACAAAGCAGATGTAAAATTGCAAGGTTAAGTGCAAAAAAAAAGTATCTAAAATAAATTCAAAGCTGATGTTTTAAAATTGCCATGACAGCAGCCTTTCAACTATGTGCTGAAGAAGCAGGGAAGTTACTAATGATGCTCCTGATATTTCTGCCATCAGAGTCTAGAATTCTGGCTTCAACTTCAAAGAGAATGATGCTCATGCCTTCTATTTGCAATACAAAGCTCTCTTCATGATCAGTCTACAAAGCAACAGGTAAGGGTGCTCTTTCATGTGGACCAGAAGATATGCAAAAGAAAACTTCACACTGTGATGAGCTCAGCTCAGATTCATCTGCCCGGGCAGGGAAAGGCTCTTTTCTGGATCTCTGTGCAGCTGCTGTGTACAAAGCTGCTTCTTCAAGCTGTGGCTGGGAGCACACCAATGTGCTCTCAGCAAGCCTGCTGTTTAGCTGGTGTGAGTGGCTTCATCTCCCTGACATCAATGGAGATTCAACCACTTATCCCAGCGGAGGATTTGAGCTGAGACATTAAATGCCCCTCAAAGAGGGTGGAGGGTGACTGGTCCAGCCAAATCTGAACTGACCTTAGGCTCCTTCATCACGGCAATTTTAGAGGTGAAAATCATCGGCTCCAAAGTTGACACATGCTCCTTTCCTGTCAGATGTGCTGCCACACTTACACTCCTGTCCTGTTTGAGCTCAAAGCTGTCTCAGGGTTATGATGCAAGGCTATGCTGGCCTTCAGCCACTCAGTGACCCCAGGGTTGTGGTGGGCTCCCTGAGGGCATTTGGCCATCAGGTAATGGGCCTGTATGACACACCTGTCCATTTTAAACCTGAAAGACCATATTTATGAAGTCACAGGAGGTGAAATGAGTGGCATTTGTGAAAAACATACTTTTTGCTGAATTTCTGATTCTTGCATGAGCAAAATTACTGTAAAATTGCAGTATTTTTGGAAAATTGTCTCCCACTCAAAAAACTGAATAATTTTTTTTTCCAGTTTTGTGTAAGATGTTTTCATGGAAACTTTTGAAGCAGATAGCAATTTTTTTTTCTGGCTTTATTTTTATTCCACTTGGGCAATTACTGATCACATGGTCTAGATTACAGTTCTCTGATTCTCTTGCATTAAGAAAGGGAGGAAAAACCATGCTGACTTGTTTCTGAAGGGCAGGTTATATTATGAATCTTTCTGCCAGATACCAAGGTGGTAATTAACTCATCCCTTTTTAATAGTCACAGCAAAAATGGGGTCTGACTGATGTGATTTACAATTGACAGTATATCTCCATTTCATTATCAGTAGACACTATATTAGATGAGTGTTTAATGTGTCAACTTTACATAACATAAACCTTTTCATAGTCTATAGCTACCTAACTGCATTTTCCCTTCGCTGAGGTGTGTGTGCTGCAAACTTAAATAGCACCCCCCTTACTTTGATCTAACACAGCTGCCTTTCCCTTAGAGTCCTTTCATTACTCTCTCTCTTTTTTCTGTGCTGAATTCCTTACACCGAGTACCACGGGCAGCTTTTCACTGAGCAGGGGCACCTTCTCATCTAACTCCAAGGAGTATTTGCTGCCTCAAGATTTGTTGCATTGTCAGGACAGGAGAGAGATCTTGCATTTTCAGACAGTTATAGATATCAAAGGATTCACAGACAGGTGCAGAGGAAGCAGCTGTAACATCAGAGGCCTACCTTTCTGCTAAAATGTCCCAGAAATGCCAAAAGCTGTAGGGTGTAGGCACATGCATTGCTGAGAAACCCTTGGTTACATCTGACTATGAGTAGAAAACTGTTAGGGACTGTGGGTTCCTGTTGAGTTCAGGAGACTGCCATTGGAAAGTTGGAAAGTGCCATTTACTTGCAAAACTGCTGTTACAAAAGGTCTTTCAGTCTTCAGCACAGGTTCCATGCAAAGCAAGAAGCATTTCAGATTGGTCTTGTGTGACAGCATGCCTGTGGGATCTGTGAGACACACACAGGTAGGAACTGCTTCCCCAGGATGTACCAGTCTTGCCCATCCCTGCTGGAAATAGTGGGCCACTGTATGCCTTTTCATGGCTCTGGGCATATTGAAGGCAAGCCACTGTGCACAAGTACAGACAGACGCAGGAATGAACCCGGACCATTCAGCACATACTTGGTGAGTGTCGTAAGTGGGAAGCTAGGAGACTGTTTTTCTCTTTTCTTCAATCATAATAAGTGTTGAATACCACCTACCTCAGTGAGGAATAAAAGAAATCTAGAAGAGCATAGCTAATTGACCTGTGGTCAGGATGCTCCTGTGGGCGATAGGACACACGTCCACATCTATTGTCTAAATCAGGCAGAGGAGGGATGACATGTACTCACTGATGGTTTAGACTGCCAGGTTATTGTTGAGTGTCTTCCTTGATCCTAAACAGGAACTTTTCCAGTTCCTCATAGTGATGCCAAGGTACTCTCACCCACTTAAGAACAGAACACACACACAAAGAGCTTATCTCCTTTGGCCTAGCTCATCAACATGCTATCAAGGAAGGACTTGCTCTCATCCTAGACCACTGAATACACTGACTGATGAGACTGAAAGGTGCTGCTTTTTCTTTTTATGCATTTGATCTTCAGACTCCAAATGCACGGTTTGCCATACTACAGAAAAATACCTTCACATCAGACTCATGTTGACTAATTTCTGATCATACTTAATATTCTGTCACACACTGGATTTTCCTGGAATAGATGTATATTTAATCTCCTTCTTTTGAAGAACTTGAATTTTTACTTTCCCTCTCTTCCTTGCAAGAATGTAGTTGTCTGTTTCTGTCTTCTATGCATCCTTCTTCATAGACCTGGAGACAAAGGACACATTTTTGGAGATAGTGCACTCTCAGACAGAAAATCCTTTTCTGTCAATAAATTACTCTTTCCTTCTCAAAGAACATTTCTATATCCCTTACTGACCTCTTGCTCCTGGTGTGCTTGAAACTTTATTGTTTCTCTCACTGTCCCCCCATCCCTATCATCTTTGTGATTTTCTACTTGATTTCTCCTGTTCTTTCTTCATTTTATTCCTACCATCTTTGTGCTCTATGACCAGACATTGCTTTTGTCTGTGGCCAATAGCTGAGGTCACCAGCTAAATGTCTATATTTGGTAGAATTGATATATATGTGTCTATTTTTGCTACAGTAATATCAGATAGAGGTCAGAGCTCCAAAGTATTGCGGTATCTTCAACTCCAGTCATTGCTCTGAAGGGTGTAGGGGTTGAACAGATGAAGAGTGGCACCATACACACAATAGTTAACTTGTCTTTTCTAAAGTGATTTTCAGTCTAAGAATGAAGGAAAGTCAGATAAATATTTATCACACTGATTTTTACCTGAGTCAAACCATACACTTGTGTATTGGTTGTCAGGAGGACAGTAATATAAATGGTATGATGTCACACACACACGAGATCTGGCTCAGGAAATGTTTACTTTCATATATTTGTGGAAGAATACTATTGGATTTTGGCAAATATGGCATGCTTTAATTCTTAACTTTAAAGTACCTCAAACCAGGACAGCTGTAAAACTAGGTCTTCCTTAGCTATACTCAAGTGCAGTATGTACAAATATTCACACAAGGATGGGATGAGCCTTCAAAAGGAAGAGAATGCGCGTAACTTCATCACGTGCTTGAAATAAAAATTCTGATATTTTCTTGGTCTTAATAATGAGAAACTAATAGTAATTTTGCAGATGTGCTGGTGTTAATGGTTTTGGTACTATTAGATTTGTTATATGCAATTCATTAGCACTGCCTTTTTTCATATAATCTTAAGCTTTCTGACAAGGAAATAGCTGAATTTTTCCCTCTTTGGAAATGGAAAAAGAAAGGAGTATTGGTTGAAGGTTATCACACTGTTAAAACTAAAGAGATAAATAAAGCTATGCTCTTAATATCAGGAAATTACATACATTTTGCTTGTTTTAGTGTTCCCCTCTGGAGCGCTTCAATAGGCCAAACATGTCCAATGCCAACAAGACTGCCAAGGTCAATGCCCATATTTAGGAAGCTTTGTAGAAAATACAGGAAGGTTTGAAAGCCCTGATAAAACTATCCCAAAGCCCAGCACTCATTTCTTGGTTTTGCTGCCAGGATCCTGGAACAGTCCGTTGGTTCCAGCGACATTTTTCCAGTTCAGAGGAGACAATAAAGCCAAGTTCACCCTTCCAACACACTGGACTCTCCCCGGAACATCCCATTGTGTTTCTTATTGTGAGCTTAGTCTAATATTACTAGCAAAACAGCATGTTTACACAGCCACCCACTCACCCTTTTCCTCTGAGTCCTGGAAGCCAAGATGCTCTGTAACATCTTAAAGGTAACTGGAACCCGAACTTGGGGAAAATGATAAAAAAAGCCATTGGACCGATATGCAAATTCATGCAAATATAGAATAAATATTACTTGTCTGGCTATAACTTTAATTAAATACAAAATGGTTTTCTATGCAGCTATTTTCAGGCAACTGGAAAACATTCTTTATTGTTTTCAAGTGTTGGTTTTTCACAAGGGAAAAATACAAGTATTCATGAATTGCAAAAGAAAAAATTCCTGGGGAATTTGGATTGAGTGATACAGTGGAAAACAGAGTCATGACGGATAATGTTGGTCAACAATGGTCTGCTAGGATAATAATAAATAACAGAATGCATTTTAAATCCAAAGGGCTACGTGGATTAGAATAGTTACGTACAGTTTAGAAAGAAGATCATTTAGGAGCTAGAGAAAAAGGGGATGGCTAATAATTTGAAAACACTGTTTACCTTACGATAAGAACCTCAAGAAACAAAAGAACTGCTTCTCTAGCTCAGTCTAGTCTTTTCCCCTAAACATCTGAGCAAGTCTGTCATTAAAAGTAGT
>VZTM01035503.1:338-17508 GCA_013400555.1 Jacana jacana
CAGCTCAGGAGTCAGTAGAGTTATTACTCCCAATTGAAGTACTATGCAGGGCAGTATTTTACTAAGAGAAATAAACGTGGTTGAACAACACTTCCAACTGCAAGACCAAGTTGCACATTACATAAATTGTACAGTAAAGTAGCAAAATGCACAAAGAGAACAATTTTAAGAACTAGTCACCTAAAACTAGAACCTGTTTGCCACGTGGAAATGACATGTTTGTGCCCAGAGTGGATGAAAAAAAAAAATACTCTGAAGATTATGTTAAACTAAAGGTAGATGACTGAGCTGCACAGAATTATTAAGAGGCTGGGCTTGCTGGCACACCTTCTTTCTCAGTAACAGACTTTTTTACTACTGCTGTGCAATATACATGTTATTGTTCAGTTTCTCAAACAGAGAAACAATTTTACCTTTTGTCATTTGTCCTACAGGACACATTCTCTCATTCACTTCAAGACACAAGGCACTGCTGCTGCAATATCACTCACATCATCATGCTGTGCTAATTTTAAAGATTATTCCATAAGGTTTGCAAGGAAAAGGATTGTCACAGGGAAAGCAGAACGAACCTAAAACATTTGAGGGTAAATGATAATCAGAAGTTCATCTGACATAGGAGTATCTAAAAACAAAACCTGGGTTCATATGTAAAGAGTGCAGTCCACATTGTTAAGATTACCTTTGTTCTGACATTAAAAGAAAAGCTTATCTTACCTGATAATGAACTCTCTGCGTAGTAGAAGTTGCTGACTGTAGGTCCTAGTAGAAGGATTAAAGACACACCAATGATGAAGAAAGTTAAAGCAACAAAAACTTTGCAGTTTCACTACCTGAAGTGGTTGGGCAAACACAAACAATTTTGCAAATATTTCTCACTGAAACAAACACCATGGAATAGTCACACAAAGCTCACTTAAAAGTTTGGATTTGCATATATTTGGTCAAAAAAGTGGTTTTAAAAACAGAGAGTTTTTCACATTAATGGATCTTTAGCATATCATAGACCTATTTGTTCTAAATTTAGAATATCAGCCACAAAAAGAGATGCTAAAATCTAGAAATCTTTCTTGCAAATATTTCTGAGCAATTAACACACTGAAAAAAACCACTGGTAGTTCTCCCTATTCTAAGATAACCTCACGTCAGGGAAGTCATATCAGAATGACTCTGGTATTTAGCATGGCTCAGGATTCTAATTTATTTCAATAGAGATTTTGTCAAATATTTTTAGCTAATGATGTAGCCTGCCAAAAATCCTGGCCTACAGACCATACCTCTTCAGTCGGCATGCCAGTTTTCAGAATGCAGAAAGCCTTGGCTCCTCCATTCCCAGCAAATGGGCCTGAGCCAAATCAAGCACACACAGAAAAGTAGTACAAACCCTGCAACAGGTTGGAGAAGCACAGATCCTCCACAACCACTATAGGTAATTCAACCAGAACTTCTAATTGTGCTTCCTCCAGTGCTATACAACTACTCACAACCCAATACTGGCCATATTAAGTTGTCTGAGCTCAGTATGAGATCACATTTGTAATCTGATGAGAACATGATAACAATTATTTAATTGTAATTTTCCATGACCAGTTACCTCAAATACCGGTCACCTTACAATATGGTTTTATGTCTGATAATAATAACCACACCTCTGGTCTGAATGTTCAGAAATGCATTTGATGAAGGGTATCCTGGCTGAAATGCATAGTGGAAGCCTGTAGTGAGATACTAAGGCCCATATTCATGATCCAAGTGCAGGGTTTCAAAACCACAGAAAGAGTTCAGTGGAAGGGATGAGGTTCATAGCTCCTGTGTAAATTGGACCACCGATTTAGAAACCTACATAATGTCCTCACCCTTGTAAACGTTGTTAGAAGATAGTAATAAAAGATTAAAAAGTGAGAGACGGTATATGAATGAAAATCTATTAGTTCTGTTACTAAATGTATACACACTCAAAATTATACAGGTAATAGAGCATTTGGAGTTCTCCATTTCCCAGACAGTAATGTAGAATGAACTCTAGTGAGCTAAGGTGTTCAAGACGGTAAGAGTGACATTATGATTAGCTGCATGAACATACATTTCTGTATATTAGGAAATATCTAGTTGATGCTTGTAGTGTTTATTGGTGTCTCAGATGACTCCAAGACAGTATTAGAGAACTACATTTGCATACCTAGACCTACGCAAATACAATGAATTTTATCCTTACACAATGCACTTTCTGATCAACAATTTGTATAATTTCAGAAAGGTACATGGAGAGTCCTAGTATTCCATTCCAGTTCAAAGAGAAGAAAACATTCACCACAATTCTGTTATCATTTAGGAGTCATTATGACTTTATATTTCCCATTTAGAAAATATTTTTCATTGTTACTCCTACTTTTATTGTCGTATCAAAACTCTATAAAGTTTTGGTTGCAGTGGTAGTCAATGTACAATATTCTTAATACATGGTTGTTGCAACTATTAGATCTCTGCATTCAGAAATGAAGAAAGCATTTATAGATTAACATACAATACCTTAATAATAAAAACCTCACCTCTTGGAGACGGTCAATGTACATACGACAGGTCTCCAAGTCACAGTCTCCTCGTACCACTATAATTCCTAGGGGAATGGCTGGAAAATCAAAAACAAAGATTAATCTCTTTAACTGACCTCTCATGAACATTAAAATATATGCTTCATTTTTATATTTTTTTTTTAAATTCCTCACAAAAGAGTTCTGCTATCTAAATCTTAACAGTCATTTAGAAGCAGGAACATATTATTCATCGTTAGTTTCACCCATGAATAATTACCAAAGATTCCGGTTTTCAACTATTTTTCATACTAAAGAAAATAAAACAGATTCAGTTAAATTGTGTACTTTATTGTCTGATGTCAACATCAATTATTAACTGCAAAGGAAGGAACATACCCCAGAACAAGAGTTGAGGAAGGTGCTCTTATGCATTGAAATAAGAGAGTGATATTTCACTCTTAAGAGTCTACAAAAAGTATTTAATGAAATTAAAGTCACAGCCTGATTTCAGAGAGAATTTTCAAACAACCATGTTACTTTGATGGAAGGCTGCTTTCACATCAAAATGGACATTATTCCATTTACACTTAAAATTGACACTGTATCTCCATATTTCCTTGGAGGGAAAGAAAAAATAAAAGAGAACTTGCAAAAATACAACAAATAATTCCCCAGCAGTTGGCAGCAGCATTTTTAGTAACAAGGGGTTTAGGTTTTCACTGCCGTTCTGTCCTTGCAGCTAAAAAATGAACAAACAGAAAAATCCCACAAACCACCGAACCAAAACCAACACAATACAAAAAGAACAAAAGAGGGAAAAAAAGCATATAGGAACCCACAAGGAAAGTACCAAGAGAGCTACCTACTAGCATCTTGCTAAATAAAAAGAAACAAGCAAAAATTCCTGAGTACCTGGTTTTCTAAAACTGAATCACTGGATGAAGTTCTTTTTTTCTCCCTGTAGGGTCTTTAATCAAACAATGGCCCCAAAAAAAAAGTAAGGGAACAGCAGTAAAGATATTTAAATCCTCATCTGAAGTATTCCAGAAAGAAAACAGAATATCAAGTTACAAACAATTTTGGTAATTGGATAACAAGAAGCACCACAAAGTTACTCATGGTTCTGAGATAAATAGAAAAATACCTCTATGCTGCAGCCCCTCCTGTCATTCAAAAGACGTTGATTAAGAGGGAGAGACATTTATCTACTAATGCTCTTTATTCTGATTAGAGAACAAGACAGCACTAAAAGATAATGGGGAACATGGCTTATATTTTTGTGGCCCACCAAGTCTAGAAACACAAAGAGAAGCACAGTGGCCTCAGTGAATAGAGTAGAAGAGCACCTGCAGCAGTCAAGCTCATTACGGCCTCAGAGGCTCATGCAGGGCCCTCAAGACCATCAGCAATGATGCCAGCATCATGTTTGGAAAGCAACTTGAACAGCAGAACTGCTATGAATCNAATGGTCAGGAAGACTGTGGAACAAGGGAAAAGCTTCCACTTCTCCAGAAGCAACACTGACACCTGATATCGATGCCAATCCACCTGCTCATTTTCAGAAGGGCCAGAAGGGAACAGTGCTCATTGTGACCTCCCAGATTTTTTCATTACAGAGCAGTGACTGAGAGACAAGCGAATGGAATGAGGGTCAATCGTGAGGTTTGCTTTACACGCTCCAACGCTCTGGGTTACAGACTGATTCTCTTTGCTTATTGTTTATTATTGCTTAACCTGCTCTGACAGGAAACCCTTAAGCTCTTGGTAGAGAGTACTTAATGGCTGTCTAGTTTCAATTCAGCAGATCCCTCTGCAACCCTTACTGAAAGAAGCGCTTGTTAAATTCATTTATAGCGCTAAGAAGTGAATTGCAGCAGACACGACTACACCTCCAATAGCTACAGAGCACTGGGGAGCTACACCACTGGCTCATAAACTGTCACTGCTGATTTTGTCTCTTTTCCATTGAATTCCTAACTCATGGAGGAGTATACACACTTAAGCTTTGACCTGTCGAAACAATGCAGCTAACACAAAACTGAAATCTTTTACTAACATCATTCCTGACACCCCAAAGGAAAAGGACCTTAGTAACGTTTGGAACTCCAAAGAAATCCACCAAAGAGTCTGAAAAGACAACACTAATATGCAATAGATAGTTTAGAGTGACATTTATGGGCCTCATCTACACAAGTGAAGGAGAAAAACATGATTCACAGATCTATTTAAATTATGTCCCGTTTATTCTTGGTGGTCATAGAACAAGTCTGGATTTCTGGGCTGAGTGACTTTGTTCTTAAGAAGAGATATGCAACTTTTGCTGCCTGGAAATCCTGAATTAGAATGACCTTTTGGGTCAAAAGCTTTATGTGTCAAAAGCTAGCAAAGGGATAAGGTTCATGAGGTGGGTCTCAAATGGTTCCCAGCTCTAATTTTTATCTGAAACCACAATAAGCAGCACAATACACCATGGATTTTCAGTGTTTCACAATAATTGCTGTTTGAAAACAAAAGAAAATACTTACTAATTGATAAATAGGTTTGAAACTATGGGATTGTTGCTCATACTACATATATGGCAAAGCTGTGCAATAGGGTCAAAATGAGGTAAGTTGGGAAGAACTAGTTAAAGGCATAAAGTTAACATGCATGGCATGCAATGTCATTGTGAGCAATTGTTTGGGAATAAATGAGCTTCTGCCTTTTCTGAATAGTCCTATGTGGATGAGGATGTGGACAGTACAGAACAGTGCTGTGGGACAGGGTGATTACTAGGTAGACCTGGTAAGAGATGAGAGAACAAAGTCTTATATTAAAAGTACAGGCATGGCAGAGCAACTTTCCTATACATGCATACACTGTCCACTCCTGTGAATATATGGATATATCCAGACACGGGAATATGGCAAAAATAAGGGATAGTCTCCAATCATGAGCCAAGCCACAGCATTTAAGAGCCAGATATTTTTCTCCCAAGGCGCCTGCTCATCTAGCCCTTTTCATCCAACTCCCAGTTTCTTTGTGCTCAGTGAATGGTGAAAAGGACTTTGAGCAGGGAGCTGTGGATACAGGCTCTAACGCTGCAGTGATGAGCAGCAGCGCAAGAACCCCGGGAGATGATATAGGCAGACAGTTGCTTCATATTCTGAATCAGTACTGTGGAAAGCTTTTTGTTCCCAGTAAGAGTAGCCAAAACTGAGTATCAGCAGGAAGAGGGTGGGGTAGGTGCAGCAGTATGGCTAGCATGATGCTCTAATTGAATACAAAATTAGTAGCAATTTCCTAAGTCCTCATGAAATTAGCTATGGAATTTATAAACAGAAAAGAAATCTACCTAGTAACTGCTCATTATGCTGAATACCTGAAAGTAGTGACATCTTTAATAGCACTGAGAACGCAAACAGAAGAAGCCTGAATATACTGCATACGACACTATGAAAAAAATAGAATTCAATTAACTTCCCCATTTATTGTTATGAAAGGATTCAATTTGTGATATAAACACCATGATTAACCCACTCAAATCCCAAACAAAACAGCCTCAAGACAGATCATTAAGGTAGATGTGAATGCCAGGAAAATTCATTCCGAGTCTGACAAACCTCAGGGGACTGGGGAGATTAGACATTGGGTTGTAAATGTTTAATGTAGTAAATACAGATTCCTCACTACTGAAGATGTTATATAAATTTTATTTTCCTGAGGGCTTTCCACTGATATTAGAAATGGGAAGGACTAAGTAAATTCTTAGGAGAAAAATCTAAAAAATTCAGGCATTTATATTAAGAGGTTTGGCTTTCCCAGTATGGTTTTAATACAACTGAGTTTATAACAAAGGATTTTCTTACCACACAAATCTAAGTCATGTATCTCTTCAGATCCCTTTGGTTTATTATACTGACAAAAACCAAGCCTGCTTAGGTTCACCTGTTGCTAGCTTTCTTGGCAATAGTGGTCCACTTTTAAAATCTGCACTTCAGGAGATGAAACACAATGAAGGTTATCGGACTAAACCAAACCACATTTGCAATGGAGTCCCTCCAGGCTCTCAGTGACTACTCAAATACCCTGCCACAAAAAGGAAAAAGCTGCCCAAGTCAAATGAAAAGAGAACTTGTCCCAAACAGAACCAGATTATAGAAAGAAAAGTACAAATGGGTGGGAATTGAAACCAGAAGGGAATGGATATCAGGACTACAAGCTGAAAGAACAGTTCTGGCTGAACAATGAGTAAAGGTTTAGGATTAAGGAAAGGAACAGGAATCTGAGCTGTGAGATCTGGAGAAGCAGACTAAGAGAGGCAGGAAGGATGTGTGGGATGGGATAGCCAACAGGGACTTGAAAAGGTAAGAGAAAATCAAATCAGAAAAGCAGTAGGAAAGGAAATGGGAGAAGCAGAATAAAAAAATCTCACAGAACAGTCTATACCAGAAAGACAAACAATAGTATGATTTCCTAGAAAGTCTGAAATGGAACTTAATATCCTTGCATCTCCCCACTCTCCTGGGGTAAATGTATATTTACAACTTTTTTTATCAGTGCCCATCTTTTCTAGTTTAGAGGAGATAGCAGACTTACAGGTGACAGTTTCCCCACTAGCCCAAAAGACAGAGGACTGTGTTGAATGTAGATATGCCCCACGTGGAGTCAAGAGAGAGTAGATTTAGATTAGATACCAGGAAGAAATTCTTTACAGTGAGAGAGATGAGACACTGGAACAGGTTGCCCAGAGAAGATATGGATGCCCCATCCCTGGAGGTGTTCAAGTCCAAGCTTGATGGAGCTTTGAGTAACCTGTCTAGTGGCAGTATCCCTGCCCACCTCAGGGAGTTGGAACTAGAAGATCTTTAAGGTCCCCTCCAACCCAAACCATTCCATGATTCTGCAACTCAATATTTCAGATTTAGTACTTCCTCCCAACCCAGGCAATGATATACCATGTTAAATAAATGTTACTATGACTACAAGGTCAGGAGCTTGAAGCTAGAAAAAGCCAAGACTGAAGTTGACTATTTCAGCATCTGTGTACTCCCTTTAATTCTCTAATCACATCCTACTTTTTCTTTTGTTGTATTCCTGTGTCTTTTTGATCTTCGAATGTATTTGGAATCAGCTGCCTAGGGAGGTGGTGGAGTCACCATCCCTGACTGTGTTTAAGAGTAGATTAGATGTGGTGTTGAGGGATATGGTGTAGGGGAGAACTTGTAGAGTAGGGCTGATGGTTGGACTTGATGATCCCAAGGGTCTCTTCCAACCTAAATGATTCTATGATTCTATGTGTGCGTGTGTATGCTGGTCAAAGTGAGAAATACAAGTCACTGTGCTGTCTGGACAAAGCCTACAAGGTTTCATCCATCAAAAGGCAAAAGGAGATATTTTCTTTGACAGAAACAATGCCTTTGGCAACTTCCTCTTCATTTTCCTCATATCTGTTTCAGGTACAAACATTAATCAGTGGCTTGTATCTGCGTATACTAGCATCAGAATCTGGGAGCATGGACACATATTCTCCATATACCTCCATTGACAGGAATTTCTTAGTAACATTGGATAGGAGAAAATGGGGTGTCATAAACAGAAAGATTTTGAGGTTTCAAAAATAATTCCATTTTTCTCCCACAGTGATGCTTTGGATCACGCTTTCCTGCAATTACAGGAAGTCAGAAGATACGGAGGCAAGAGAGACGGAATTACGTTCTGCTCATTTCAACACACCATTCCAATGCACTTTTTTAATACAACACTCTTGGTTATGGTCATGTAATGCATAACTATCATATTGGGCAGAAGTTGGTGAAGCTGGTGACTTGGGTAACAAGTGATTGGGGCATATATAGTGAAGTGTTAGAGAAGACAACTACATTTGAAGCAAAGAACATTACAACATAACTAAAATGCCAACATATATCCCTTTCTTAAAGGAGTGCATGGAAACATTCATCCCTCCTCACTGAAGGATCAATAAGCATCCTCAGTACCATCATCAATCATCCCACAGACAATACTGAGATGCTGACAGAAGAAAGAATGAAGGAGAAAAGAAAGAGCATGGGGAAGGAAGAAAGAGACAATTCAGAAAGAGCATCTTGGTTAAACGCCAGCTGCAGTGACAAGAAAAGTAGAAAGCAACAGAAGGAGAATAGGCTAAGAACGGTCATGCTTTTCAGAGGACAAAATGACATTCTTTAATTGCTCACAAGATTCTCAAAATGAGGTGTCTACCTCCAGCAGAGTGAATATTAATCTTCATGGAATGGTTTTTACGACAAGTTGTTATACGTTGGGAAGTGCAATTTTAGGTGAAGCCATTGATAGAATCAAATCAGTATTTCAAGCAAACAAGGGGAGTGAAATGTATTTACTGTGAATTAAAGTGATCCAGATTATTATACTGACGCCAGAGCTTTCAAAACTCTATTATGGCAACATATAACAGGCAAAAAAACATAATAGCTTCTTTGCTATTTTTCCTGCAGGGATAACAGCATGACTCATTATTAACTGACTTCCTTTTCCTCTTCAGATTGCTGTGAGATCCTGGTTTGGTTTTCACATTATTTAGGAAGGTAAAAAGTGCTTTTAATCCTTGTGGGCAGGGAATGGATAGTAAGTGTAGTATTCTACAATTCAGTTGTAGGTACTCTGCCAAATGACAGATATGTAGTGAGACGTACAAGTACTTGAGAGCTACATTCATGCTGAAGGAAGCTAACCCCACTGACAGTAATAGGCCTTGTAAAAACACTATTGTAGAAATGGAGGCCAATAGAGACATCCTTGTAGTTTGCACACATCTGCATTTACATTTTTAATTCAGACCAACAAAATTCCAGTTATTCACCTGCCATGAAAATTTATTTATTTCCACTCCCCTCCCTCCAAAATCACGTTTTTTGGTAAAGGACGAAAAGTCACTTCTCCTCCTTCAGTGGTCCCGCTCCTCCCCCTTTAGTCATGTAACTTTTATTGGCAATCTTCCATGAAACAGTTTGCTGGTGAGGACGTAGTCAGCCAGCTTATTACACATAAGAATTTAACATATTATAGAGCCAGGCAGGCAGCTATCTATTGACTTGCTACCAGAAAACCATTTAAAATTTACCCAATTATTTATGTCAGAAATGCAATTAAAATGGCTGTTTTTCTTAAAAGGAAGACTTATGTGATCTTCCAGTTTCCTTCCTCATAAAAACAAGTTTTATAGTGTCACCACGCAGCTTGATGACTGGCTATACCTCAATTTCCAAAAGAAATGCAAACATCTTGCAGTAAAACTGGAAAACTGCAGGAAAACTGGCATCTTAGGTCCGTATTCAGTGAATGATGGGGATTTCCTATACTTTACATCAAGGAAATTCAAGGAGCTGCCTAGAATATTTAAAACACTTTGTTTTCTGACTGTTTAGAAAGCACACTCTTCCTGTACATAATTTCCTTCAGTCATAATTAGTATCCCCCAGAAGTCCTCAAATCAAGACCAGCCACCTGAAAACTAAAGGCTGGTCATTTCTGACTGGAGACACTTAAACTCTATGTTCAGAGAAGAAGGCTGATGACCGTCAGTGTATTCTGTAAGCCTGATCTCAGTACCAAGAAAGATCATAGAGAGGGTCATCTTGAGTGAGCTCTCACAGCAAGTCCAGGACAGCAAAGGGATCAAGGCCAGCCAGCATGGGTTTATGAAAGGGAGGTCTTGCTTAGCCAACCTGATCTCTTTCTATGACCATGTGACCTGCCTTCTGGATGGGGTTGAAGACTGTGGACACTGTCTACCTAGACTTTGGTAACGCCTTTGACTCCACCTTCCACAGCATTCTCCTGGAGAAGATGATCATGCATAAACAGGTGTACTCTTCACTGGGTAAAAAACTGGCTGGATGGCTGTGCCTAGAGAGTTATTATTAATGGGGTGGAATCTTGTTGACAGCTGGTCACCAGTGGTATCCTTCAAGGGTCAGTTTTGGGGCCAGTCTTGTTTCATTTCTTTATCGATGATCTGGATGAAGGGTTTGAGTGCATTGTCAGTAAGTTTGGAGATGACACCAAACTAGGTGGGAGTGTCGATCTGCTTGAGGGTAGGAAGGCTCTACAGAGAGACCTGGAAAGGTTGGATCATTGGACCAAGGCCAATGGGATGAGGTTCAATAAGTCCAAATACCAGGTCCTGAATTTCAGTCACAACAACCCCCAAGCAGCGCTTGGAAAAGTGGATGGAAAAGCTGTCCAGCAGAAAAGGACCTGAGGGTGCTGGTGGACAGCCAGCTTAATATGAGTCAGCAGTGTGCTCAGGTAGCCAAGGTGGCCACTAGCATCCTGGCTTGTATCAGGAATAGCGTGGCCAGCAGGAGCAGGGAAGTAATTGTGCCTCTGTACTGGGCACTGGTGAGGCCTCAACTCAAGTACTGTGCTCAGTTCTGTGACCCTACAAAAAGCACAATGAAGGTCTGGAGCGTGTCCAGAGGAGAGCTACCAAGCTGGTGAGAGGTCTAGAGAACAAGTCATACGAGGAGAGGCTGAGGGAAGTGGGCATGTTTGGTTTGGAGAAGAGGCTGAGGTAAGACCTCATTGCCCTCTACAGCCACCTGAAGGAAGTTGTAGAGAAGTGGAGGTTGGCCTCTTCTCCCAAGTGAGTAATGACAGGACCAGAGGAAATGGTCTAGATTTGTGGCAGGGGAAGGTTTACATTTGGTATTAGGAAGAATTACTGTACTGAAAGAGTGGTCGAGCACTGGAAGGAACAGCCTGCCCAGGGAGGTGGTTGAGTCACCACCCCTGGAGGTATTTAAGGAATGTGTAGATGCAGCACTTCAGGGCATTCTCTATTTCCTGAGACTGTTGGGTTGCATGATTTGTTTTGTGGGTTGGGTTTTTTTGTGTGTGTATGGTGGCTGAGACAGTAAAGGTTTTTTTGTGTTTGTATAGCTAGACTCCGTGATCTCAGAAGTCCTTTCCAACCATGACTATTCTGTGATATGTTTTTACATAGGACATTCCTAATATCTGAAATGGGTAAGGTGAGGTATCTTCTCACCTCACATAGGAGGACATATGACATTCCTAATATCTGAAATGGGTAAGGTATCTTCTCTGATTTAGTTTAGGAGGATGGACATATTATTTGCTTCCTAGTATGAGAACAGTAACAGTTCTCATGTTAGAACAGTAATGCACAACCATTACTGAGACAGCTAGAGGATAGATAAGAGAACAGCTTCATGAAAAACATCTGTGGAGGACACTCCAGTCCAGCTATGTTATGAAGCTCGCCATGCAGCAACTTGAGAGACAAAAGGCTCTGACTGCAAATGTCCTGCCAATGTCTGAAATCAATCATTTTAATCCTGCATGGACAAACATCTATTCTATTAATTAAAACCTCTTGAAACACACATCCAGCATGTAATAAAATGCATGTATAAGCTAAAACCAGACATCAGAGGTTCTAGATCCTTCTATGGCATTTTTTTAACATATTATCACTACAGTTTTTTGCAGGTGACAAATAACATAAATATTCATTTACAATTGCAGTGACAACAGTATAAATGTATGTTTTGTGTCAGAACATGTGAATGGCTTTTAAGGACTACATACTATATGCTAAATACACAAAGTTTACATCCATAGTGAGGATAGATGAGGTTAGTTCTCCTCAGATGGGAAACCATAGCATGAAGCATCAATTGAATCAGATTGTTTCTTACAGGGTTGGATAGATATGGGTTCAATTTCACTTACTCAAGGTCCATTCAAGGTCAAACTCTCAATTTAAACTTGAAGAAAATTCCTCTCCAGTGAGCCATAATCCTCATACTGTAAAAATTCTTAGTCCAGTGATGAAGGCTTTGATTGTTTAATTATGACCACAATACACTAAAAGAAATTTCAGGAAAGGCTGTCAGGACCTAGAGTAAAATTTAAGCCATTTCAGTTCTTTTGTTGAAAGGAGAGCTGGTGAACTGGGAGAATAAGGAGGAATGAGATCAGAGGAGTGAAAGTGAAACAGTTCAACTATCTTCCAACAGCAAGATAAGCAAACCAATTAAAAGGATTGTCATCCTGTAATTACCAGAGAGCTCTGTATGAGAGAGGGAGCTGAAGCTCTGTTGCACAACAAACAGTCATGCTTGTAATTTAATATGAATAATGAGCCAGATGCATGAACAAGACTATTAAATTGTTATCACAAGCAGCCATGTCCCTCATTGATTAATGACTCTGTGTGTCACCAAGGAAAGGAACTCCGTTTTTAAGTATGGATCAGCATCATCGATGTTGCCAAAGCAACCGGCTGACTACTTTTGACTTACCCCAGAATGTGGCAATTAAACCATTATATGAGGAAACAAAACAGTGATTATTCTCTTGTGTGGAAGACTGAAAACTATTAAAGAATAAGAGACTGAGGAAGCCAAATTTGTTTCCCAAGATAAATGTACCTGTACAAGAACCACGTTCAAGGTCAAACAATCTCAGTACAAAACAAATCGTGATCCCCCTGCCCAGTTTTAAATTCAATGTGAATCATACAACCTTGAATAGTTTCCCACACTAGTAGAAACCCATCATAACCAACAAAAAGTCATGAATTAAAATAAAACGTGTTAAAAACACTTATTTTACAGTAAAAAAAATCAACTTGCAGAAAGCATAGTTAAGTAGGAAAACAGGTGAATTCTCTATATATGCATTTGTAGAGAGAATATTTAGAGAGAATATGTACGTGCATGCACATGGATAGCCTATACACTCCATGGGATTCATTCAAAAATGTATTCTTGACCCTGTGTTTGGGGGGGTTTTGTTGCTTTTTTTTGGAGGTTTGTTAATGCAAGATTCATACAGAATGTTCCACCAAAAGCAATTATGATGCGGCTTCTTCAAACTTACAAGCTTCCCGAAGTTTTTCCTTGTCATAATGTAGCCCCTCATATTCTTGTAAATTAATCCTGTTCACTCTGATCCGTAGACGGTCTGGGATGGAATGAGGACTGCAAGAGAAGAAGAAAGCTTCTTAGATTAAACGCTCCATGGAAGAGCAAAACAAAAATGGGATATGAAGCCTTCTCTGAAAGAAGAAAAAGAGCAAGCCTCTTCAAAACTGGGGCAACTCCTCACAGGCCCATCACTGCATTTAAAAATATGATTACCCACTGCACAACAACATAGACTTTAGACCATAAGTGACAAACAAGATCAAGAAGCCCATCTGCTGGCTGTGCGGTCTGGAATTACAGAGGTTTTTCTGAGTTCTCTACTCTATATAGTTACCCCTCACCTCTCCAGTTTGTCTTTTTATATATCCCTAAGGCCCTACCACAGCCAGTAGATCTGCCAAGCTGTGTTTCAGGACACAGATGCTTTATTGCAAATCCTCTGAGGACAACTATTCCTCTGCCCATAAGAGCACCCACTCTCATATCCCTAGATCACCATTTCTGTCCTGGGAAACAGCCAAGAAATGTGGCTAAGAAATGGATTTCCACAGTAGTGAGTATTACACAGAATCCAGGAGGACTTTCAAAAGGAAGTAGCTGCACAGAAGCCTCATTTCTATCAATTTCAGTCAGATTGAGATACCTCAAGTGCCTATATAATTTTGAAACACTCAGTGAATCCCTACCTATAAATCTAAAGTGTCCATGAATTGATAGAAAGTTTTCCTGAAAAGCTTTGTTTTGATTTCACGCTGGCTTCTACCTTACTGTAGCCTATTACTTGACTTTGTAAGTTTAGCTGAATAATATGTAAATTAACTTGGGTACATTTGATTTTCCCCTTTTAAAGAAAGGGAAATAACCTTTGTCCTACAACGCATATATCGGATGTCTGTCTTGTAAGTACCAACCCCTGGCTCAGTTAACAGTATATTCTTCATCCTGTGTCTTAGACCGGAAGACCTTCTACTTTCTCTGTTTTAATGTAGCTAGTAACAGAACTCTACCAGTGATAGGACCACCAAATACACACACTGCCTTTTAAAAATGTTGAAACACTACGCGCTGTCATAAGTATGCAAGCCTATGTTTTTGTTTGTCTCAGATTTAAGATATTTGACTCACAGGATTTGCGTTGCTAACTTAAACACCAAATCAGGACAAGCCACATTTCAAAAATGCAAAGTTTCTCTTTCTTTTTAAAAAAGTGAGCACTTGTTTTAAAAGAAGTGAGGTTTTGGACCTGAAAATACTGCAGACCTGACAAAATGCATGGTTTGTGGCCATTTCCTGGCAGAACCTCTGGGTTTAGCAATTATTTCAGCATTAACTTAGTGCATACTTTGCTTTCTCTCTGTTGGTTTAAACAGTTCTATCACATGTGGACAGTTGAAAATAAATATTGAAAATCAAGTTCTAGTTTAAAAAAAAAAAAATATCTCTTTTGCTGCAAGCACTCTGACTACATAGTGATAAAGGATAAGGAATTGAGGGTGCCTCCAAAACTGGAGTATAAGACAACACTCTAGAAGGAACTGCACTGAAGAAATTCATGTTCTGAATGGAAATTTCTATATTAATGTAGAAAACAAACCTAAGATCCATGAATAATATCTTGGAAGAAATCATAAATGTGTAACAGTGGCAGTAAGACTAACACACTCAGGAACATACAGGCTGTCCTATGTTTTTCCTGTGCTGATTGAGAGGGGCTATTGCATCAAAATGCCCCAAGATATCAGCAAACTGCCCACATTTAAGATAACCTTTTGTGATTTGATAACAGACACCTGGGATAGTAACTTCCAGCACAGCTTCAGGGGACAATCGTTTAACTCAAATGCCCTTACATCATCCTACAGAACAGCACTCTCCACCTGCAGGCTCTATAACCAGCTCACCAACCCAGAGATGCGTGAATGCAAATGGAGGGAAAACATGCAGAGATGGAACAAGAACATAATTGCAGTGAATCTGACACTTTTTTCTTCATTTCTTTACCTTTTAAGACAAGTCTAAATGTCACCTTGATGGCTGAGAAATGAACATAGACTGAGGAACTTCCAAATTCTATACAATGCAATTCAAACCCCAAAATTATAGGAGATTTTATTTTTAGTCAAGAAAAGATAAGAAAATGTTTAAGTCAGAGAACATAGGAATTTAAATGCATAGTCTTTGTCTGAGGGGAGAAAAGAAATAATTCACTGCATGTAGTAGGATTCTTGAAAGTGACAGACTGACAGCTCTGAAAATCGAAGTCTTTTATGCGCTGATACAATACGGGAGAAGCTAAGATGCTTTTTCCCATAATGCTCTCCCACTGCACATGATGATGAAGGTAGCTCAGTCTTCCAGCTGATCAGTTCACAACCTGGGGGGACTGTTGGTAGGTGTGGGGAAGGGATGGCGTGTAAACTACCTCTACATCTTCGAGCTCAGCTGGTAGCAAAAGTCTTGGGGAGACAGAATCCAGCAATTTATTTCCATTTGTTATGCTTTGAGAAATGCACAATAATTTATTGTTGTTCAGACAATTTTTCTATCAACCAATGACCCCTCTCTACCCAGGAAGAGGAATTGGAGAAAAAAATAAACAAACCTGAAGGTTGAAACATAAACAGATTTAATAGAGCAAGACTAAATAATGAACTTTAATATTACTAAAGGACCAATATTGATCCCAATTACAAGATAAAATATACAAGGATTATACTCAGTCAATTCTATCAGGGAGAAGTTGTGCACTCCCAGCAGTGGACAGTAAACATCGGACACTGTGAGCACTACGGTTCAGGAGGAAGGGAAGGTCTCGGGGGTCCAGCACTGGTGCAAGAAGTTCTCTGGATGACAGCCATTTAGAGGGACAGAGAGCACTTCACAGCAAACAAATTTATATTGAATGTGACATTCATGGTATGAAATAATCCTGTTGGCCAGCTTGTTCCAAGTGCCCAGGTCTCACTTCTCCTCATCCCTGCACCTGGCTAAACTTGAAAACACCGAGAGTTTGAAACTCACATAGCACAGCTGGCTATGAAGGAAAACTTTTCAGAAATTCAGACACTGGACTCTTCTAGAAGTGCAGTTTCCAAAGCATTAGAGGATAACTTTATCCAGTGTCTCTCAAACGAGGCCACTGTTCTAACACTTGACCGTGCTACAAATGCAGTCATCCTTACTCTATGTTAAATTAAGCCAAGTGTAAACCCACCCACTTTCCAATTAACAGTTCAAAATAACTACTTGACCAAAAGCTGATATTCCTGTGCAGGAATTACTCAGTCCAGCACGGGGAATATTATCCCACCAAACCAGAACCATACCATGGGCACCCCCTACTTGCCCTTTTCCTCTTTTCCATTTCTTCCTTGCTACAGAGCTCCTCTAAGTATGATGCTCAGACCCTCCCTCCACACTGTGACCCTGTGCTGCAGTGTCTAGTACTGCTTTCCATACTCGAAAACAGTTTAGAACGAGAACTTTATATTTTCCAAGGTAAACTGCAATTTTAATTAGAAGATCACCGACTCCTTTTTGTCCTTGATTTGTTCTTTTAGATCTTTCACAGAAGATATCTGTGCGATACTTTTCTTTCAAACATCCACTGCATCCCATCAGGTTAGCGTCCCCAGCAACCTACTGGTGTTCACTGTTAAGAGATTGATTTATGTGGTTTTGTATCTCTGCACTGTCCAT
>VZTM01035503.1:20789-31155 GCA_013400555.1 Jacana jacana
CCCAAAAACAAACCAACAAAAAACAAGCCACCAAACCCAAAACCTAAAACCACAGAGAGCTGATAGGAGAGAACGAGGAGGGCTTTTTTTAGAAATCCCTTTCATTCCACCATTTGTTCAAAGCCACACGTACCTACACTGAGACTACCAGCAGAACCTGGTTTACTTCCATTCACCAAGAAAGCACACTCAACTTTTGATGAAGCTCTGACTTCCTTCTCTCACCCCTATTAATCATCCAGCAACTGGCAAAGAAATGCCAGCCAACTCACTTGGACTAGCTGCTTTTCCTAAGAAACATGCTCCTGCTTCCAGTCACCCAGGAAAGAAAACAGGCAGAGTGAGCTTGGGTCTTGCCCTTGGCACTCTTGCACAGAAACCTGATAACACCATTGTAGGTTGATTCAACTGGGAAGACAGACTTTTACATTATACATGCCCTAAACCCGATATCAATTATTCATGAACCCTGTGAATGATTTCTCATGCTTCGTCTCTGCATAGGGGAAGGAAATAACAATAATAATAAATAGTCCAACAATTCTACAGCAGCCTATTCACATATAGATCTTAATATGATGCAGTAAACAGAAAAGGAAAAGGAAATCTTCTACTGCCACTCTCTCAGAAAGAAAAAATAAAAATAACTTTAGGAAAAAAAAAAAAAAACAAACCAAACCAACACACTCCTCTGGGGCATGTTTGCAGTGACAGATTAATGAATTACCTATCTCCTAGAGAAGAAATAAACATACAAAATTAATTAAGTGTTCCAGCGTTTAGAACAATTGGAAAAAGGAAGGCAGCAACCAAAGGAGAAAAAAAGAAATTAACCTTACTTTTGAGATCTCACTGGCAGAGCTTGTAAATGATACATTAAAAATGACTGTGTTTTTCACAGCATTTATCTACTTAAAACGTAAGAACTACTACAACAGGCAGAATCATCCAGCCACTTCTAATGGGCAAATTTCAGTGGTTCACAGAAGTCGACTACTACATTAAAGCAAAGCTCTTGCAAAGCTCTTCACCTAAAAAAACGCCCCTAAAAAAATCTAAGTTCTACCACATGTTTTTTACTTCCATTTGATGAGTTTTATCCCAGATAAGTCAAGTTAACCTAACTGTACTAGCTCCTTTTGCAATTTCTTACCTGACACTTGCTTCAGCAAGCGCTTGAGTGTTTTGCTGTAGGAAGGCTAGACCCAAACATACACTTAAATGTGTGCCAAAGTGCCAGGTAGAATCCTGGTCTTAGTTTTCTTTCTCCTTCACCACCCTAGATGCAGTTTTCTCACACTTGACACTTCCAAGCACAGTAGATTCTCCAATAGTAATGATCCCACTAAACAGAAGCCCACATGCTAAACAGGATAAGCTGATAAAGAAGAGACTCAATTCCTTACAATTCATGTAATGGAGAAGGGGGAAAAGATATATATATATAAGCATTTTCATCCTTAAATATGTATCTGGAGAATAGCTCACTAAAACTTTCTCCCTTATGCCTGATTTCCTACTTTTATGAGGCTATCCTTCTATAGAAAACACCTGTACTCAATCTATCACACAAAGCCAATTGTGCTTGCCATTTGGATCTCTAAAAGCAAAAATTATTTCCTATTACTCCTTTGCTGTTCACACAGGTTTTATATGCATACCTTGCTGCAATCATTACTCTATAAAAGAGTATGAACTAACAAGGTGATACTTGTATTTTCATTTATGCAGATTTTGTTATTAAAAAATAACAGCATATCCACAGTGCTCATTTCACTTGTAAAAGAACAGTAAGAGCTACATAAGCTGATTAAGTTTTATTTTTCAAATGGTTGGGGTGGTTTTTCTAGAATTGCTTTGCATGAACCACACGACACAAATGCACTCTCACACGTGCATCCGTCTCATCTCAACTGAACATCCAAGTGGAAAATGCAAGTCTTTACCTTCCTTTTAAAAGAGCCTCAATTAAAAATACAACACTTTGTTTATTTATGCACCCTGTTACAAACATTTGAAATGGATCACACCACAGTTCTACTGCTCTGCAACAAAGACCATATGTGCTCAATAATTTTGGCTGTCCCAAATTCCCCCGCTGCAGAAAACCTGAAATTTATTTAAGACAGCCTGTATCCATCACCAGGGCTCAGCAGAATCTGCCCTGCTGTTCAGCACTAAATGGGAGTAAAGTTCTTTCTATGTTGTTCAAACAAAAAAGAAAACAAACCCAAAAAAGGAACATGAGAATCTCAAAGCCATCACAATCCAAATCAAATTTCCCTAATATCTCATGGGTTCTTATTTTAATTTGCCAGACACATTAATTGGCAGACATGGTGCAGCAGCATGTTTAATCTATTTTTACAGATTTTAAGATACAGAACATCTTTGACTTACAAATTAGTTTGGGGCTCATGAGCCTCTCTCTCCCTTCCTTACCCTGACAGCTGATATCAAATAAGATGTTTAAATAAACTATCAAAACTTGGAGGTCGTTTTCCAAGGGATATCCCTCATCTTGGAAGCAATACTCATTCTCCCAGACCCCTAGCTTAGTTATTTTCCTGTGTAAGCGATAAGTCTTATGTCAACCTTTTTTTCTAGGGGCGTGCTGAGATATTGCATCTTGTATTACTTCCTGTTCCTCAGCAGCATACAGCAAATTCGATCCAGGAATAAGGCATACTGAATTAGAAATCTTTCATTGTTTGCAAAAAAATATAACGAGGAACTTGCATCTTTCTGAAGTTTCACAGAATCACAGGATGGTTGAGGTTGGAAAACTTGACAAACCTCTGGAGGTCATCTGGTCCAACCCTCTGCTCAAGCAGGGGCCCCCTCGAGCTGGCAGCCCAGCACCATGTACAGGGAGCTCTTGAGCATCTCCAAGGATGAAGAAGAATGCATAACCTCCCTGGGCAACCTGTGTCAGTGCTCAATCACCCTTACAGTAGAAACATTATTTTCCTGATGTTCAGAGAGAACTCCTATATTTCAGTTTGTGCCTACTGCCTCTTGTCCTGTCACTGGACTTGACTGAAAAGAGCCTGGCTCCATCTTCTTTAGACCCTTCCTTGAGATATCTATGGGCACTGATGAAATTACATCTAAGTCTTCTTTTCCCCAAGCTAAACAGACCCAGGTCTCTCAGCCTTTCTTCATGGAAGGAATGCTCCTTAGTAATCTTCATCACCCTTCACTAGACTCTCTCCAGTAGTTCTGTATCTCTCTTGTACTGGGAAGCCCAAAACTGCACATAGCACTCTATCTGGTGCCTCACTAGTGACTAATAGAGAAGATCACCTGCCTCGACCTGCTGGCAACACTCCTAATGAAGCCAAGGATACCACTAGCCACCTTTCCCACAAGTGCATGTTGCTGGCTCACAGTCAACTGGGTGTCCACCAGGACCCTTAGGTCCTTTTCTACAAAGCTGAAATTTGCTTTTAAAATTACTCAGCTTTCCCAAATAATTCTTGGTTTGTTGAACATTTTATATGCCGTATATTGTGCATGCTCAGCCTTTAGAAAGGAGAAATATTGGTGGGTTTTCTATTAGCATATACCATTGACTTTCTTCTAGGATATAATATGAATCATTCTGGGAATCAAGTTTCTGCTCCAAATACCTGGATTTATAATTCTGAAATTTGTTATTTTCCAATATATATTTCAAATTTGTTTCTTTGATAGCCCCAGCATGTTTGAAAGTATGTCCATCATAAGAGTGGCAAAGCAAGAACACAAAAGGGATGTCAACACAAAGCAAAATATGTCTTTTTTGACTGAACAGTAAAAAAATATTCTGAAGACAAATAACACTGCCTGACTAAACATATTACATTAACATGCATTTTGGTTTTTTGGTTGGGGTTGCAGGGGAGGAGGCTTTGGTTGGGTTTGTTTTAATTGTGGACAGGTTTCCATAATATGGCATATTTCCACAAGCAGGATGAATTAGAAGATACCAGCATACAATGTACAATTGTTTTTAAGTGCCAGTTCACCACATTTTAAAAATGACTTAAGACTCTTGAATAATTTAGCTACTATCGAGCAAGTTATTACAGTGGAGCTGCTGACAATGAAGATATTGTCAGGAGGAGGCATGGGAGGCATCTCCATCTTCAATGAAGCTGCAGCCAATGTCACACCACTCCTTTAGGGGACTAGTTTCCTTTTTCAATAAGCTCTATCTGGAGGTCTGGCTTATACCTGAGTTTGTTCACAGTACATTTTTGATCAAAACCAAAGGATGGAAAGATCTTATTGCAACTGTTTCCAGGGACGGTGGCTGACACTTAGCTTCAGACATGCCTGTTCCTATGGATTTTTTGGGTGATGTGGACTCTTGACTGAACCTGGTCACCATCACCCAATATGCCTTGTTCACCTTACCCGAGTACTGTGGACAGTGTCTTCACTGGTGAGGTCACTGCCTTAAGTCTACTATGTTATCACTATAGCTCCTGCTTCCCATCTGTCACTGATTTTACTGCCTCATCTCCTGGTTGAGTGACACACAAGGTAACAGCAAAAGACTATGGAACTTTGGAAGTAGAAAAAAGCCAGATACTTACACAGTGAAGGAGTCAGGGGGAGCTGAGACTCTCCTCAGGTCAGCAGACTGCACTTTATGGATACTATAGGGCAGCAGGAAATGAGTGGCCAGGAGAAAGGCAGCACATAGTGTGTACAGACAAGGGATAAGAGAGAGAGAGAAAGAGTGGAAGAGAAGAAAGAAAAAGACATACAACATTTAAACAGAAACAAAAGGAATGTATCACATAAAAGTTGAATGAAGAGACATGCAAAGCTCCAAGTTCACACTAGGAAGCCAAAAGCAACAGAAGACATGCAAATGGACCAAAAAAAAAAAATTAAAAAAAAAATCACTGCTACATGGCACATAAAAGCTTCCTGAAGACATGGGTGAAGAGGATCAATGACAAGGCTAGGCACACAGTCATACAAGGAAAACGAGGAACCCCAGTATTTGTTCCACAGGGACGGAAAAATTTCAAGGCAGCAGACTTTGGAAGCAGGTCCACAAATGCAAACAAAGATCAAAGCCAAGATCTGAATGGATGGAATTGTCTCCAAAGGTTGGCCAACTTAGCTGATGTTTAAGAAAAAAGAATACCCTTACTGGAGATTTTGTATCCACAATGACAAATTGCTGTCTCCATTCTTCTTTCATGTACCTTAGGGAAATATGCATTTTATATATAGTGTCTCCCAAGACTGACTCTCTCTGTGTTTATACTCAGATGCTCCCTTTGTTTTTCTAAAGGGTATGGAATATGACTTAGCTCTAAGCTCTTCCCTCTTCTTTCATCATACAAGGTATTCTTCCTCAACCCAAACTAAAATCCTGTGAAAGCAAGATACCATTTTTTGAGGTTCAGAAAGCAACCATTAACTGAAACTTTGAGCAGCATACTAAACTGTAGTTTCTAATCAGAAAATGACCCCTAGATGACCCTTGGAAAATTGAACACTCCTTCTCTTCTTATTCCACAGACATTTTGCTTATAGCTCACAAGAGCCACATTCTTGGCTTGATCACAGAGAACCAAGCTATATGTTGCCTCTTTCACATGTTACCATGATCAATAATGGAGAACAGGAATGAGAATTTAGCTAGCAAGTCTTTTAAGGGGAGAAGAATAAGAACATAATTCACTGTTTTGTGGAAAACCTGAGTCTGATGATCTGGCTGTACGAAAAATTGGCTTTTGCTAGTACAAACAGAAGAGGCATATAAGAAAAGAAACCCACCTTTTTTTCCTCACAATCCCACTATCTGCCTTGTTTCAATCCATAACGAACGGTGAGCAGCACCACCTTATCCTATATATTCTTTGCACCTAAGTAGTTGCTTCTGACTTGAAATACTTTATTGGAAATGCTTATCTCCATTGTAGAGTAATGCATCATCGGAGGAAGTAAAGACTATGCCTGCCTTTTACATTCAGACAGCCTTCATTAGAAATAACTTAGAAGCTCTGTAAGTGTATTCACCAAGTAAGGACTTTGCTCCATTATGCTTCAACTCAAAATTCTAAAGTTATCAGAAGAGTACACATCATAAACAGGTCATCCTCGCTTGCTGTACTCATATAAACTGTATGTTACACCATCTTAGTTTTCAAAAAGGACATAATTAAAAAATGAATGCTTGGTGAATAAAGAGAAAGATCACTTGGTACAGCAACTAATCCATGAATAGTTCAAGACTATCAATATACAAGGAAAACTGCTTGTAGACAATTTAGCAGAGAAAGATGAAATAACTAAATAAAATACTAATTGCCAGTAATTTGCCCAGCTATGGCAAAATGCAGCACATCATATTTACTTTTCTCTAGCAGCTTGGATGAAGCTTTTCATGCCTCTCCTATCACCAGGGAACGGAGACTCCCTTAAGTTTAGGTAACCCCACAGAAACACTAGATATTTATTCCTTCATTTGATTCCATGGCCATTTTGGGTTTATTTTTTGGTTTTTTTTTGGGGCTGGGTTGTTCTGTTTTTTTAAAGACTAGGAACTTTTACACTGTCAAAAGCATTAATGAATTATTCTGCACACCTTGAAAATGGCAAATTATTCAATAACAAATAAAACAAGGACTCTAAACACATAGGAATTTCAGCATTGAAGGTCTGTGTAGAACCACAAGGGGCAGTTCCTTATACAATTAAAAGATGCTGGAAGAACAAGAGTGTGAAAATGGAAGGGGAAGAAAAACAGGTCAACCACAGTCAGAACCCTCTTTCTCACATACATAAGTGTTCTCTCAGAGCACCTACAGGTTTTGAAGAACAGTTGCAATCAGGAAGATGGGCAACTCTTACAGTCAGAAGAGAATCATGTTTCTAAAGCCCTTCTGCTCCCAAGTAAGAAGCATGAAATCTCTGTTCATCTCACTCAGACACATTACATATCAGCTCTTCAATTTTAAAATACGATTATTCCCTGGAAACTCAAGTGACACCAAGAGGCAAACAACAAACCCACTATCGTCTCTAAAACCTTAAAAAGAGCAAAGGAGAACAGAGTAAGAAAACGGAAACATGGTGTAAGACTTCTTCAAATTAAGTCTTTTTCTATTTATGACACTGGACTGGCTAAAACTCCAAAAAGCATTCTTACTGCTCTCCTAATCTACCCCTATCAGCAAAGATGGCAATAATAGCAAATCTGTGTTACTGTGATGCAAGATAATTTTTTAATCACTTTCCTGGCAAGGGGCTGAAGAACAGCCGTCTAACAATGAGTGGGATAGCTCCAGACCCATTTATCTCACACATCCAACATTCAGATGACAGATTTAAGAGAACAATCTACCATGTTCAATGAAATAAAAGGCTTTTTGGAAGATTTCAATGGAACAGGGAAATATATTCCAGATATCAAGTCAAGAAATGTAGATAAATATATTTAAAATTCTCTCTTGTGAATTATTACAAATCAGCATCACATTGAATGAAATTCTTACAATACTAAATGCTTCCTGAAGTTTAACCTTTAATATAACATTAACTTTTTACTATGCCAGAAGATTCAACTCCTCTCTCTCTCATTCCCATTCAACACTTGAGAGCAAAGTACATACACACACAGATGTACAGGTATAGATGTAGATATAAATACACACACACATTATTTCTGACAGACGAGGCTGAAACTAGAGTCCCTGACAAATCATTTCTTTTCTCCCAAGACACAGGTCTGCAAATATCTCAGCCAAATCAAAGGACCAACAGCAACATAGTCTCCCATAGCATATTGAAGTCAAGCTAAACTACAAACAAGATCGTCTTGACAACTGGCATATATTATGAATCTGTATTTCTCTAACAGTTTAGACTCAAAATCCAAGGCTAATCAAGCTAATTATCAAATCTAAATACCAGCAATTTTCATTTTACATTTGCATTAACCTTCCTCAGTGTAGAAAAATGTCCCAGGATTGCTCTCTGCTCAATTCTAGCTTCCACAAATGATTGAGTTGTGGTTGGATGAAACTGGACATCACTGCCTACAGGCAAAAGTCTGCTCTTCTTCATTGCTCAAGAGACATGAGTATACCTTATGCATTTTCCAGGCAAATAGAAATTGCACATTACAGATGTGGGTTTCTACTGAAGCTTAAAGCGTTAGTCTCAGTAAGAGAACAGAGTGCTAAATTGAACAGGAGAATGTTGAAAGTAACCAGAGAGGCTTTGATTGCATGAGCAGATTGACAGCTAGTGGATGACAAGAAGCTCTAAAGGGCCAGAGTCAAAGTTTTAAGTGAAACATTATTTTCAACTAGATGATACAGCTGAAAGACACAGACAACCTTTAAGACACCTGATGAGAAAAGGTGCGTCTGAAACCTTGGCGTTTTTTTCCAGATATACGAGTTAAAGAAAGATATTACATCTCTTCATAAACCTTGCCTCACCATTACATTTGCAACAGCAGAAACTCCCACCCCACATCTCCAGAAAAATGAAACCCTCACCACATGGATTCTTGAATGAAACGTGGATCTGTGATAACTTCAGGCTCTTAGCTCGGTATCTTTGTAGAAGGGACAGACCGGGTTTGCCTCACTTTAAGAATACTTGATGAAAAACAGTGAAGGCACTTACTATGTCACTCATTTTAGCAGAAGTGAAGGCCTTTGATATGAGAAATACAATAACCAGCTCTTCAAAATAATCTAAATTATTTTAATGGATGGGGATTTTCACAGGTCAAAATTCCACACTTTTTTTGATGTTAAAATATTGCTGCAGTGCTGACAATAAAGGTTTAATTATGAAAAGGAATGTTAGTCTTATCTTTCCTTCTTCACATGTTCTTAATTTCCAGTTATCTTAGTTTTTTTCTACTTGTCTTTGGACAACTCATTTCTCATTTGGGTTTTTGTACTGGAGCAGGATTTCCTACAAAATTCAAGCAGCCCTTTCTGGACCTCCAGGTCCCAGGCAGCATACTTCCACGACAGAGACTGCAAGATGTCCTAAGTAATTCTTGATGATGGCCATTTGTTACAGGATTTCCAAGGTAACGTAAAAAGCAGATCAATAAAGTTGAGAAAATGAATCAAAATAATTTCAAAGGCAAAAGGCATACATACGCAGAACTGCCACAAGCTGAGAGGCACACTGCTGAGCCTGCACAAACCTCTCTAACTGAAAAAATGCCACACCTTTCTAAAAGCAAAAAAGAAGGTAACCCATAAGATAAAAAATTAAAAGAAAATCAGGTAAGTATTTACAATATGGTAGAAAGGAAGATCAGAAAGTGTGAAATTTTTTTATTATTTTTTTTATAAATGTGCTGCAAGTCCAATACATGCAAAATCCACGACTGAATATGCTGCCCCAAAAAGGCCTCCTGCCATTAGGACATGCACATATCCAACTCACTCATTCAGTAAAGGCATGGACGTTCTCCTCTTGCTCTTCTGCACCATGTTGGCTTGGTTCCTTAAGGAGATTCGAATGAGTGAGGGAGCCAATCGACATGGTTCACCATCCACTTGCATGGGAATAGACTTGTATGTTAGAAGTGTCACCTCACGGCACTGATGCAACCTCTCTCCATGGCCACCCACCTGGAGAGCAGCCTGGAAAAAAACACAAAAACCAAAACCAAACCCGAACAAACAAGCAAAATATCAAACCCAAAACAAACAGGGAAGACAGAAAAAAAAAAAAGACATCTCAGAATAGCAGTCAAATCCGAAATGCAGCTTTGCTGACAGCATCCACTACACAGCATTCCAGCATTCCATGTGTAAGGCATTCTAACAAGTTACAATAAATGTATTTTCACTCCAAAATTGGAAAGGAGAACTTAATTTCACAAGGTAAAGTGGTGGGCAACAAGCAGATACCTAACCATATGCATTGCACATCTCATCACTTCAGTATGTCAAGCATATTACACACACACAAACAAGTATACACACATGTGCATGCACAAATGAATACCTATGTTTATTCCTAAAGTTTTTGATTTGTTTTGGATGGTTTGTTTTTACACCAGCAGCAATGCTACTAATTTGGTCTTTAAAACAACAACCCTAATTGGGTACATCTGCGAGACAAAATTATTTCCCCTTCCTGAACAAAATACAGTCCTTAATGTCATTTAGATAAATCTAAAATCCTTATTGTGAAAGTTTACACAGCAACTCAACCTTCAGACAACTAGACAGGCTGAAAAGTGCAAGCAGAAGGACCTTGTTAAAAACAGTTAATATCATGTTTTAGAATTCATTTCAAAGAAGTGAAACAGGGAGGGCAATAAGCAGATCCTTCATATTCTAAGCAGACGTGTTTAGAATCATAGAATCATAGA
>VZTM01035504.1:1973-28115 GCA_013400555.1 Jacana jacana
ACTTTTCATTCCAGCTCCCTGTTCCATGTCCAAACATTTCATTCTAATTCTGCCAGAACTTTGCCACTTTTGGTCTAGTTCCTGTTAATAAAATGCATCACTTCCTAGTCTGCATCCTGTTAGTGCTGACACAGGCTTCCCATATCCAGTCCAGATTCAGGCCCCCAAGGACAGGAAATGTTCTGCTTTGCTGATTCCAATCTGACCAGAAATAATGTGGACTAAGAAGCTTTTAAGAGGGAAAGTTTAGCTAAGAACATGACACTTCAGAATGTAACAATCAGTTATAAACACAAAAGTCAGAATAAATTTGTTAATCCTTGATAAATGGTAATGAAACATAACCTGAGAATTTAGCCTAACATCAGCATTCCTCTGGCCTTTAGTTGGGTTTTGATTTGTTTGTGTTTCTTGTTTTGTTCTAAAATGTATTCTTGCCTATATGCCTTGTTACCTACATTGGTTTGAGCATGTACCAATGTCAATTTGTGTCATTTAGCAAAGATTTTACAAGTGTTTTCCAATTTAATGCTGCTGATAATAACTTGTGTGTGGATTCACCCCATGAAGATGACAGCTTTAAATCTGCCATTTAAGGCACCGCTTGTGTCAAGTTGTCTAAACGCTGTATGTGGTTATCATCAGTGGTTGGTTCTCAAAAATCTTTTTCTTACAAAAACTGCCTGTGGAACTGGCAAATTCTAGACGAGAAGCAAAGGACTCCTAGGGCACAAGAGACTGAACTCTGATGTCCCTTTCCAGGTCAGAATCAAATTGCCTTGGTTTAGGGGATTTGTCAGCTCTGTGTATAAAGACAGGCCATTGTTTTTCAAACTCTGCTCTTTAGTGGCACTAAATGTATTTGAAATTCACAAAATAAGAACTGGTGTGCAGTAGCTGCACAGCTGAAAGGACAAAAGTTTTCAGCTGAGGATTTTAATGGGACACGGCATAAATATCTAAGTTGAAGCATAGCATAAAAAAGGAAAAACCTATTGAGTGTGCTTGATAGCACAGACAAAAGAAAGACAGGTACGTTCTCAGGTTCTTAATTTTACAGCTCCCTTGGGCAAATTAGGAAGTCAGAGTATGGGGGAGTGAAGTTCAATGGGCACTTTTGCATACCCATGTACAAAAGCATGGCTTCTCTCTCTGAACCAAATCTAAATATCCTTCTGCTTAAACAAGGATGGTAAGGGAATTGCTGTGTTAACAGGGACTCTAGTTGATTTAGCATGACTTGGAAGGATACTGTCCTTCCTCTAAGCTGGCTAATGACTATCAGGAAATATTGCCTTCCTTCCCGGCTCTGAGCTTGCTGCCTCTGCAACATCCCTCACCTTTACCCGCAGGGCTTCCTTGCCAGATTCCAGCACAGATAGGCACATGCTGCTAAAAAAAAGGAAGTCTGGCCATTTCTGATGGATGTAATAATCATATTTCTTTCTTCTCATCTGCTGTATATCATGCATAAATAACTGCCACGTTTGACCTAGTAGCGAGTAGTTTTTGGTTGAGAAGGGCTGATCTATAATTAACTTTGTTATGAGAGTTATTATAGCAACATAATGTTTTGGACATACAAATTCATTACAATTTTGGAACGAAATGGTGTTGACACCTTTGGGTTTGAAATATGCTGTATCAACAGATTTTAAGATGATCACAGTTGTAAGGATTATTTCAGTTCTAGCTGTTTACATGCTTCAGTCCTGTAATAATGGACTTTTTCCACTGATGACTCAGAGGAAATAGTCTCTCCACCCAGTTTTTCACAGAGTAAACCACAGCAGTTCCCCAAATTTTTCACTGCAAAAAATCACTATTGTAGAGGAAAAATTAAATACAACCCCAAATACTAGCATAAATATGTAATCAAATTGAATTTCATGTAGCTTGCGTCCTCATTTGAAACCTCAGTAGTATAGCGCATGCTTTGGGAACCACTGTTTTTTACACTGTTAAATAGCAGATGTGACTTTCTGAGTTACATTAGCAGCCCATAGCACAAGGCAGCATAGAGTCAGCATGTCCTGAAGAGACTATGGTTATTTAATGTTTGCATAGTCTAAGATAATGGGAATGAAGTCTAAAATAATGGGAATGAATCTATTCGATGAAGCACTACTGGCCTCCTCTCCCCTTCAGTCATCTTTGTATGAAGAGCTATGATGATATTCCATTCCAGTGACTTCACCATCAAATTTGGATTTGCAATGGGATGACAGAGTAGAATTTGACTGCTATTCAAGGCAAAGCTAATTTGTATTATAAAATTACTTCTTGTTTCTTTCTTGATCTTCACTCATTTACATAGAGTTACAGATACATATGATGCCTTTAAGGTGCATAAAGACAAACGCCCCTTTCCTGTAGATTACAATCAACAATAAGAAATAAAAACACAATACAAAGAACTACTGCCAGGAGGCAACAGATTCTTCCCATGGACTATGCTTTCCTATGGAACATCCCTGCATTTAGTAATTCTTAATCTACAATCACTCCAGGTTAAGTACTCTGTTTCTTTTAAAGATGTAAATAGCAACGCCTAGTGGATTAGCATAGAAACACTTTATGGAAGAAATGCATCTTAGGAAGGATTTGAATGAAGATAGCATTGTAATTTCTTCCAAAAGACTTATCAGAAAAGAATTTACAGCAGAGAAGAATAGCTCCTGCCTTTTCATCACAGTTACTTTCTGAAAACATGTATTGAAGAGAGATAAGGAAACTTTCTTGTAGACTATTCCTATTATCAAATAGCAACTTCACTCCACCCTTCCCTTGTATTTGGCTTCTTACAGAGTGCCTGGAGCTACAGTTTTGTTCCAAGACTACCCTCAGAAAAATCCCCTGCCATTATCAGACATGCTAACGAAAGGAAGAAATGTATACTTCTTCCAAAGAGGAAAAATTTAATTAACTGCCATCTATCAAAATCAGAGAAGATACCCCTTTAGCTAGACTGAAAGGTAACACAGCTTTCCCCTGTACTGTAACTGGTGGCACGTGCTGAAACCAAGCCATGGACACATCCGGTAGCACTTTTCCTCAGACAGAAGTTTCAGATGAGTTTTACATTGATCTCAGTTACTCGGAGAGTCTCCCTGAAGATAAAGTAATTGATTCAACTTGTATTTAAGTGAGAGCTCTCGGGTTTGATAATTCATACATAGATTATATTAAAATTAAGCTGGTATTGTAATTCTTTCCATTGGCTTGTAATCTTTGTGTTAGCTCAGAATGGTGCTTCTTCCCACCAGTGAATGAGCTTTGCTCTTTGTCGACTGCGAGGACAGCAGCTTCTTTTCAGTTCCCATCAGCACTGTGTTTCCTGTACTCAGGAAGACAACCTGCTGGATATCTTCACTTGAATAAAGCCTGCAAGATTAACCCGTATAGCCTGTATCCTTGTAGGCATGCACAATTCACACTTAATGAAATTATTTCTATAATTACAAGAAAATCACAATTCCTACAGTTCTGCAGGGAAATTGAGCCAGATGGCCCAAGAAAAGAGAGACACAAATACAGTATGAAGAATACAAATCTAAAGAAATGCATTGACATACATTCCTTCCCAGTGAGTGATACTCACAGCAACATCAAGTGTATTAATATGATAGCCAAGCCCCAGAGACTGCATGAGTCAGATCCCAGTTTAAGGACAGGCCAGAAGCATCCTCACTCTGTTCTTTCTCTTTGGGATGAGGCAGCAGCTTGCTCCTTGGAATTTCCATAGACAAAGTGGTTCAGAAGATCCTGCAGATCAGATTTGGCCAGTGGGCTGCATGTTGAACCACGCTGGTGAAGAACTTTCAGAAATAATTTGTCGGCTTGACTGCATACACTGACTGTGCTGTGAGTTTGGCCATTGCTAAAAGCTTTTGGAAATCACCATCTGTATCTGGACATAGACTCTTACTCTATCCTCAGTCTTTGTGCAAACCCTCTCTTTGCAACAGGACACTCTCTGCTTATAGCAGGCCTACACAATCCTATCTCTATAATCTGAGACACTGGGCAACACTATAAAGGAGACTGTCATCTCCTAAGAACTTAACACACAGCTTATGGCTTTTGGAGTCATCAGCCTTTACTAGAAACAAACAGAGACCAGTATGAACAAGCTGAAGAGTTACATTGAACTCATAATCCTGACAACAATAGCCAGTTTTATTTTTCCTTAGTTACTTGATTTGTTGTCACGACTCTCCATTGTGGAACAGAAACCCAGTGGACAAAGCATGGGATTAAAACATTTAGTAATTGAACTGCAGCCTTAACATTAGTTGCCACGTACTGTGGCAATGTGGAGATGGTTGCACAGTGTGATGAAGGGAAGTGTTCTGCATCACAGCACTGCGGTGGGAAAAGTAGTGTTTATGATTGTGATTGGCACTGTGTTGCTACAGTGTAATTTTAGTAATAAATATGCTGTAACCTAAATGTCTCTGTCAGTTGGGAATACACCTTGTTTGTAAGGCTACAAGAGTAGAAGGAATGTTCATCACCCAAATTTAAAAGGCACCTTTTGAATAAAACCACCGTCTTGGCTGACTAAGACAACCAGGAGTGAAGGAGGTTGGCACGTAGATCACACTGGTAGCAAAACCAGATGACAAAGCAGAGCTTTAAAAAGTCTCTCAGATGGAAAGGTTTGGCCTGGAAAGGAAGTGAGAGGAATGGAGGGTGCTGCTTACTAAGGAGAGGAGATAGGAAACAATGATGCTATTGTGGCAGTGGAGCTGATTAAGGTCAGAGAAGATAAGCTTTAATTTGCATGCTTTCAAACCACTCAGGCAAAGTTGGTGGTTTTTAGTGAAATATTAGAGCCAAGGGATATTCATAGAATCACAGAATCATTCTGGTTGGAAGAGACCCTTGGGATCATCGAGTCCAACCATCAGCCCCACTCTGCAAAGTTCTCCCCTACACCAGATCCCTCAATACCACATCTCAACCACTCTTCAACACATTCAAGGATGGCGACTCCACCACCTCCCTGGGCAGCCCATTCCAGTGCCTGACCACTCTTTCTGTGAAAACTTCTTTTCTAATGTTCAGCCTAAACCTACCCTGCTGCAGTTTGAAGCCATTCCCTCTTGTTCTATCACTAATTACCTGTGAGAAGAGACCAGCACCAATCTCTCTACAGTGTCTTTTCAAGTAGTTGTAGAGAGCAATGAGGTCTCCCCTCAGCCTCCTCTTCCTCAAACTAAACAGTCCCGCTCACTCAATCATTCTTCGTAAGATTTATTCTCCAGGCCTTTCACCAGTTCCGTTTTCCTCCTCTGGACTCGCTCCAGCCCCTCGATATCTCTCTTGTGCTGAGGTGCCCAGAGCTGGACACAATACTCAAAGTGTGGCCTCACCAGTGCTGAGTACAGGGGGACAATCAATTCCCTACTTCTGTTGGCCACACTATTTCTAATACAAGCCAGGATGCCACTGGCCTTCTTGGCCACCTGGGCACACTGCTGGATCATGTTCAGCTGCCTGTTGACCAGCACCCCCAGGTCCTTTTCTGCCAGGCAGTTCTCCAGCCACACTTCCCCAAGCCTGTAGCAATGCATGGGGCTGTTGTGGCCCAAGTGCAGGACCTGGCACTTGGCCTTGTTGAAGCCCATGCCATTAACATTGGCCCATCAATCCAATCTACCCAAGTCCCTCTGTAGAGCATCCCTGCCCTCACATTGTGGCCGGGGAGTCTGCTGTATTTGTATGAACTGTAATCTACAGTGCTTTAGTTTTTAAGTGAAAAAGAGTGGCTTTAGTGACTTTATGCAAGGGATATCTTGTTTGCATTAGACTTGCCATATGCCTTCTGAAGAATTAGCTATAAGCCTGAAGATCTGCACTTTACAGGAAGGTCTGGGGAGGGTCTGTCCAAGGTATGGTATCTGGATAGGCCACTGCTGGACATGGAACAGCCAACAAGGCTGTCAGGTTTAGCTCTCAAGAACAGATACTAAGCAGAATATTTCCACCTTGAATATGTGCTTTTGTGACCCCCAGTTGAAGAACTGTGCCCAGTCTTTAACCAGACATGAGAAACAGGAGTCCCAAGAGCTTGGCACCATACCTGAGTCTTGTGAAATGAATGGGGGTAGTTCTACAGGGGCAACCATGTTAAGCTTCTTTTACAGAAGTTGCTTATACAAACTTATCTCCTAGGAAACAGTATTTATCTACATTAACATTCTTTACCTAGCAGGAGATACATAGAACGTGCCTATCTTCACTGCCGTTCAGATTTCCCTCCTTTAGCATTCCTACAGCTTGCCAGAACGTCTGCTTCTGCAGAAACAAAGGTTAATTAAACACATCCGCCCATTAGAGCAAGGAGCGAACATTACAATCTGGCCCAGAGCTACCTTCTTCAGCTGTCAGCACTGAAAGACACTTGGAACCACAAATTAGTTCCTCAAGCAAAACTAGTTTCAGCAGAAACTGCTTGTTTTATTGAACAGAGAAGTCCTTCCCCATATTTACAGTTTCAGCTTGTACTTGCCCTCGCTGTACCTAGTTCCAGCAAGAAACACTCCAGTGGTATTTTGCAAGTTGCATGATGTTTTACACATAATAAGGAATGTTGGAAAGTAGGTCCCTTGCCTGCATTGCTAACTCCACCTTTCATAATTGATTTAATTTAAGGTAACTGATACAGGATTTTTTTGTTCCTTGTGGCATTCCTTACCTTTGTACCTTTTACTGTGTTTGCATAATGGAACTAAACTAGCCTACTCCCTCGCTGTGCATTTCTTCTCCCTTTCTTTTCCGTTTCATTCCGGCTCTAATGTATAAGCACCATTTTACCACAAATACCCACTTCTGTGAATCAAATTTACATAATAATAATATATTCATCATATTAACTCTTCAGAGAAGCACTATGGTCGTTCCTCTGCTTCCCTCTCAGTGTTGTATGGGGGGTGAAGGCAGACAGCACATACCTGTCAACAGCCCGTACTGCTACCATGCCTATAATCCCCACTGCTTGAAGAACTGACAGTCTTAAAATGAAAGAATTTCATTTCCTAAATGAAAGAATTTTCTTTCTGTGCTGAATCAATCTTGTGTGTGTTGCAATAGACCTAAAAAAGAGCAGTGACTAGCAATGAGGTTACTAAGGTAGGCAGGTCACATTCAGGTTTTCACTGAAAGCAACGTCTTTAATAAAGACATTTTTTATGTAAAGTAGCATGTCTACTTAATCAGAAAGGCTGGGCTTCTGTTCTCTTCAGTAATAGATGGAGCAAGTACAACTTGCTCTACATCTAAAATTCAGGGCCCACATTTTATCAGGTCAGAGCTCTTCTCAAATGCATCATCCATTCTCATTCAGATTATGCCAAACCATTTCTGATTTTTCTCAAGCTGACTCATTCTTTGTACGTGTTAGCTGAATTGTTGCTGAAAAGGATTCTCTGCCCATGAACTGTATGTTATTTCTACTGTTACTTTTGATCAGATACACAGACCACAGTCTTCTTCCTATTCCCAGCCTGGAAGAGAACACCTATGCACATTATGATTTCAAACCCAGTTTTTCACAAATACTATCTAATGTTTGATTAAAAATTTCAGCTTCAGCTTCTCAAACATTATTGCTCTTACACTTGATGGGTTAATGATAGGAACTATGCATGAAAGGAGACATCAGTGAAGAGCCATAGAAATAGTTTCAATTATTTGCATTGCTGGCTTGAATTTGGTTTCCAAGTTTATGGAAGTCACAGCAGTTTCTTCTTTGTCCACTTTGCAATGGACAACTCCTGCTTGCTTTCCAAAACCCCCGTTGAAAGGCAGCATCTCCAGCCCTGATAGATGAGCGCAGACACAGGGCTGTCTTGCAAACTGCTCATCACTTGGCATCAGGCCATTTTTTGAAGTCTCTGAGAAAAACACCTCAATCTCTAACAGAAACTGTTGGAAGTGAAGTTGGAACAGCACTCTGACCAGTATTGAGCAGTTGATCACTGATGACAGTGCCCTAGTGGCAAAATGTAAAATATGCCTCTAGTTAACATTTTAAAGGGAACAAAAACCCACACAAGAAACAACATGGTAAATTAGAAGTATTGACCCAGGAGAGGAGACAGAATGGCCTTCTTGAAACGTTTCTCCTGGGCTTGTTACCTGGAACCTTCTGTCTAGCTCCCAATTCAGTAGGCAAGAAGCGACTCCCTTCTTGACAAGTACAACATGTTAAATTACTTTAGAGTTGTTTCCATAAATACAGCATGCCAATGTTTACCGACTGATTTTACCACCTAGGAGCTTTATTTGCATTCAGCAATGAAGCAGTTGAATTTTAAAGGTATTTTGTTGTTAAATTGCAGTTATATTGGAAGGCTGCTTGCACAGCAATGCCCTGTTCATTACATATGGCAGAAGTCTTTATAAAAACGCTGAAGCTGACCACAGCCTTCTGCTGCTTGTCTCACACACCAGAAATACTGTATGATACAAAGGGTGGTGTAAAGCTGTGTTAGAGACACAGAGATAAGTGTCTATACCCAGGTTTCACAGGGAGCAAGGCATGGCAATATTATTTCTTCCTTCTTCTCCTGAGCTTCTTTCTATCTTATGCCTATGTACATATTTTCTGGGCAGTTGATTCTTTCCTATATTGAAGAACACTGTCGAACAGGTAAGGTAGTGAAGATTAGAAATATTTATATATATCCTAACAGCATTAACAAACAGGTGGAGTATATCAGTAAAGGTATAAACCTGCTGGACCAGACCACACCATTAGCCTGAAAACAGGTACTATTAATTTAAACATGCTTTCAGGGATTGCACCTCTTGAGGTACTTGTCTATTCGGAGATGACACAGCATATAGTTCAGAACTGCTCTTCTAAGTAGATATTGCTTAAGACGCAGTTGCTCTTTTGTGCTTCAGGCTATGTTTTCACCTAGTCATGACAGCGTAACCAGCAGTCTATCTTTTGCTTTCTGTAGGGCAATAACTATGCTCCATTAATTAAAGCTTTGGGTATTATTAAGTGGAACTGCTGTTGAGAGTATGAAAAAGAGCATTGCTACATTGGCAGCAAAGAGATTGCTGTATGTTTTAAGCGTGTTCCTTTTTTTTGTGGAGATCTGCTTGAGTGTAATTTTAGAGTTCAGAATTACTATAAAGAAAACTGATTCAGCTGATATCTGAAGCAATATCAGAAAAAAAAAAAGGCTAAAAAAGTCCTAAGCAAGGTAAACTTTTGCAAGTATTTCAGCTGCTTAAGCTGTTAAAATATAATACTCCAACATGAAATTGAAAACAATTATTGTAGTCATTTAAGGAGTTCACTCAACTTTAGAGTTAAGACTGGTTTGATGATTAAAATACAGGGTGAGGAACCAGTAGACATAAACTCTATTTTCAGTGTTAGCACTGACTCACTGTGTGATATTAAGCAAGTCACTTAATTTAACTGTCTCACTTTCTGTCTCACCTGTAAAATGAGGGAACCTACCTCACAAGTTCTTTGTGAGACTAATTAATTAAACATTTGCTGTACACCTAACATTTCTTGGATGTAAGGTGGTGGAAAATGCATTATTATACACATATATAAACAGGATACAAGAGCAGAGCTGGGTGGTTTCTATAAAGGAAACTTGCATCTCTTTCATCTTTGAATTTTTTGAGCATGACAACAAAACAATTAACTACAGGAAAAACTGCAGGTGAAGCCCTTGAAAGAGTTTATAGATTAAAAAAAAAAGCATAGCCAAAACTAGACAGACCAAACTATAACTAAAGTAAAAATATATTGTTAATTGTTCAGTAGAGTGCACAATTAAAAGACTAAGGGGATTTTTTCTCTCCTATGATGTATAAACAAATTTACATCCAATGGAAGTGAAAGGAAGCTGCTGTAAATCTGGAGAAAGGAAATAATAATGTTTCTTTAAAAAACCACATTTTTTACTGAACTTGTTGCCACCCAGCAACGTTGGAACCGAGATCTCAGTGAATTCAAGAAACATTTATATGGAAATGTGAATATCTGTTGTGGTATTTTATGAACTGAAAGAGTTAAAGCCCCTCATGTTGCACATTACAAGTGACAGGCATTTAAAAAAATCTCCTGGGAAGCCTGTTAGACAGCTGATCCCTCTGAACTTACTGACAACTGTATCAGAAGCACCTAGTACAGGTCACTGGTGGAGGCAGAACCCTGGAGTAGGTGGACCAATGGTTGCCTCTTGTACAGCAATCTGGATGCTACTGAGGCTGGACCAAGCAGCACAGGAGCACAACTTCAGCATCCTCCTACTCTTGTAGTAACTACATTGTAGAAAATGGCAGGTTTGCTCTGTCATAAACTTAACAACATCAGCAACAGAAGAGGGTTCAGCAACTGTTAACTGCAGAGGAACCTTCCCCTCACAATGCAGTTTATCAGATAACAAAAAGCAGCCATTTTTACTAATGTCGTGCAGTGACCCTATGAATGAGCCAGTCAAAACCACCCCGAGCACACTAGAAATGGGTAACTGTGATCAAAGACATGTTCAAAGGTTGTGGGATTCCTTTGCAGCTGCTTGCCTCACCAAAGAAAAGTTTGGGGAAAGGACACAAGAGATTGCACTTTTCTGAAGCCAGTTACTGTTGTCTTAAATGTTCATGGAAAGATCACCAATGCTTTTTGATGGTTCCATTCAAAACTGAGTGAGGCCATTATGTAAAGCATGGTCATAATCACTTTACAGCTTTGGAACAAAGCTGGTGTTTGGTACTCTACCAGGGCAACAAGCACAGGAAAATTCTGATTTTCTATCCTTTTGAAAGCAACTTTCTAGGTTAATAAATACATTCTACAGTATCATTTGGTAGCTATAAATGCAAGCTAATTATTTACTTTCATTGTAACATTTTTTATGATGCAAATTTTGGATCATACTAAGCTATACCTACAATTCTTGATCTATTTTATAGTTTCTACTAAATTAGCATTGCAGAGGCATCTAGAAGAAAAAAAAAAAAACCAAGAGTGGCAGAGCCTTTAGCTCTGCTTTTCAGAGCTACAGACCAAGACAGAGAAGTGCAGAAGTAACACCAACACCAACACCACCGGTTATGTAGTTATACTAAAAAGAACCAGTGACTCACTCTTCATGTTTACCTGCCCTGTATGCACTAGGGATGAGTGGAGATTAGTGCAGAAAACTAGTTCTTTCATTCTCCTTTTATTTTGCTTATTACTAGCTAGTACTAATTCAAGCAAGGTTAAGAATAAACAAGAGGTGTTTGTCATCCAACCTTAATACAATGCCATGTGCTCACACACAGCTGCTTGTGTATACATTTTAGCAGCTGTTTTTTCCCGTCTGTCAGCAGCAAATGGGCATGTTACCTCACACAGCACATGTACCTTGGCCCTTTCCTACGCCGAGTCCACACCTTTAATCCAGTCCCTGCATCCTGAGAGCCTCCTGCGTTGCTGCTATCGCTCTTCTCACCCCAGCTGGGCCAGGAATCTCCTTTCTTTCCTCACTTCAGAGATGGAAAATGACAGCGAGTTCTCCTTTCACTTGTATTTGTGTCCCTAGCTGCACACACATGTAAATACACAGATCTTTTTCTCATGCTACTTCACAAGCTAGGGAGATTGTTTGCTTTCTTAGCTGATACTCACTGTGCTTCAAGGGTTGTTCATCCAACAGCAGCAATTTCTTAAGGAGTATGAGTAAGGCAGGCAGACGGATGAGGGCAGAAGCAACTCCACTACAGTATTAGAGACCAATTCACACAATGACTGTAGCTGGACTCCTCCTAGTGCCTCAAAGAGCTGCAAGAAAAGGGAAGGGCTCAGGATATGATATCATGCTCTCATTCTAAAAACAAGGAAACTGTTGTAGATGACTGAAAAAGTAACAGCTTAAAAATTCCTGAATAGCCAATAACAGAAAATTACCTTTCCGCTTCACCTTCCCTGCCCCCTTCAATGAAAAGTTTCAATAAATACAAATTACAATCTTAGAAAGCAATATTTAGATCATTGTTAGGACTAGCCTAGGAGATGTATAACAGCCAAGCCACCCCAGAGGGGTGGGTTACATAGTGTTGCCTGTCATTGTCTGTTGAATGTGCTTGTGTCAGATCTTAAGCTTTGAGCTTGTTACCAGGTGTGTTCAGGCAAAGACACTAGTCCTCGTTATAGCTGGCTCTGCAGCCACATTGGGTTTGTGTAAGCACCAGGCACTCCTTGTCACTACCCTGACTTGTTTATTGCCTTTTTCAGTGAAAGTAAAATCTTCTAAAGCACCTAAGTGACTTAGGAATCCAATTAATATTTTCTAAAGCGATGTAAGCAAACAGGCTTGTAAATCTCATGGAAAGTCAATGTGATTTTGTGCAGATTTGCTGGGGTAAGTTTTACTCCTTAGATCCCTTTCTAATTGGAAGCCCGCTCCAGAACTAATAATCCATTTACAGGGCTATATTAGTATAAATTTATTTCCCAGGTCATCACTTACAGCCTTTAAAAAGAAATTAATAAACATTGGAAGCAAAGCAGATGTCCTCACTTAGTACAATTGTTCCTAATCTGGTTTTAGCTTTGAAGTTTGCTGTTTCTATTTCAGATCCAAAGAAGCACCTGCATGGCTGGAAGCTTGTCTGTTCTTTCCAGCTTTATCAATTGGTCTGTCTGTTCTTTACAGCTTTATCAATTGGTCTAAGTTATCACTTGTTTTTCTCTCAACCTGTCAGGATATTTTTGTTTCTGATATAATCCTATAAAACACTGTCTCAGAGGGAAAATTAGCACAGCCTTCACACATGCAGCATTTATATGTTGTGTTTGGAATTGCTAAATTCTCTGTTATGGCATTGTGCTTGCCTTTCAGATTACTTTTTTGTGTTAAAAATTTCTTGTGATTTTTTTTCATGTAACGCATTCCAGATTCAGTATTATGGCCACTCATGAGTGCTATGTTATAGTTTATTGTCATTTTCAAGATTTTATATTGGCTTTTGGTTTAATCTCTTGGACTTGGATTTTGGGGAACTTTATCATATTAAAGCAGTTTAGTGATTGGGCATTTTATGTTTCAGGATTTGAGGGTATCCTTCTACTGAGCTATAAAACTGGGTGTTGCTCTTGCAGCTCTATTGTGTAAAAAGAAATATTTTTCTTGATCTATTTGTGCCCTTTGTTACTGGACTTTCAATTTCAGGAACTTGTTCTACTTAAGAGATAGTGGAAGAACAATACTTTGTAATATAATATTTATTATACAGATGCTGTTAATATCAATGCTTGTTTATCCAGTGGTGATGTGTCTCCTAAATAAGCCAGCAGTAGTAGTAAAATAAACTGGACCACAGAACCATTTTCTTCAAAAAGAAATTTTAGAGATCTTTAACTACTTGTATTTCTGAAGCAAGGATCTGTCTACAAAAGGGTAGTGACATCTCAAATTGGGCAAACATAAATTGCTTGTGAGGTCGAGGAGTGTGAATTAATTTTGTAGAATTTGTGAAGTCCCTTCTCAAAATCTGGGATAAACTTTACATTTACATTTCTGTTTCTCTGCTGTGGCTTGATTTTTAATAGTAATATAAAACCTATATAGGTGATCACCTGGGTTTAAGAAGATGTTTCACAACAGCATAGACTTCTCACAGCTCCAACTTTGATATGGACGTTCCATGTATTCACACACTGCAATGCAAACCGTACTCTTAAATGTTCAGAGGATGAGCTGTAACTGCTGCAGAGAGCAGGGGTTCCTCTGCTCTGTTCCTACTCCTCTCTGGCCCTCTGGTTGGGTTACTCTACAGAATGCATCTGGCTGCAGCACATGGGTCGTTGCTCAACCTAAACTGGGAGATGGGGTACAGCCTGCATTGTGCTCCTAGTCTGAATCTGCAGGAAATCAAACAAATAGTGTCTTGGAATATTCCAACTGAAGATTTTCTGAAGGCAACACACACATTAGTAACTGGGCTTTCAGTCCAGACAGATGAAGCAAACCTAGACCAACCACAGAAACATTGGTGTTGATTCTCTTCTTGGTTCTCTATGGATTTTAACATCCATCTGACTTCATCCTGAAGTACTTTAGTGCAAGCAAGATGAAAAGCAGACTAATTGTGCACAGCTCTGGTTTGGTTTGTTGTATTCCTTTTTCTCCCTACCAGAAGACCATCTTTCTCTGAAATTGTTGTGTGTTGCTTCCTCTTCCTATTTTCCTTCAAGATTAAGTTTGACTTAAAGAATCATGAAATAATTCTGATTAGAAGGAATCACTGGAGATCATCCGGTCCTTTACCTTCTCAAAACAGGGCTATCTTCAAACTTAGATCAGGTTGCTTAACACCTTGCCTTGTCTGGGTGTGACTATCTCCAAGGGTGAGCATTCCAGTCTCATTGGGCCTTAAGCGTTTGGCCACCTTGACTGTGAAGTCCATATGAAGTGTTATTCACATTCCTCTGTTCCAATATAATGTTTATATATTTATATAACGTTTAACATACAGCATCCACTAGTAAACTGAGATAGGGAGGTAGTTTGGAGCTTGGGAAAGAGGTGGGAGGGAACTACAATATGAGGAAAGGAGGAAAATCCAAGTTTTTAGTTTTATAGAAGGTAGCAGGAGAGAAGAAAGTGGTGAGCAGGAGTAAAAAGGATAATGGCAGGAAGGGAGAAAAGAAAGGGCTGTTTCACAGGTCAGGCAAGGTTGTGTGTGGGAGGATAATTTGGATGATGAAAAGGCAGAAGGACAATAACTAAAATGGTCACCACCCAGGTTTGGGTACCTCTCACATCCCTAAATAAATCTTCAACAATGTGCCATAGCTAAAAATATCTTGCCAGTTCTGGCATGAAGCTGATTACAGGAGCGAGCAGATCATTCTGCTTTCTTAGGTTGCCTGTGCAGTTTCAGTTGGATTTTAGCACACTTCACATTTAAGACAGTGCAGATCTTTTAGTCTGCTACTGCTCTGTTCCAGAGAAAGTTGCCTTCTCATAGAAAGAGGTACAGGTCCTGCAGCATACAAAACCAGACAACACATAGTTTTACAGGACTTGTGTTTATAGATAACTCCAGTTTTGATCACAGTTGATTCTCTCAGGGATCTCTGGACTGAAGGATGCCTCATAAATACATGCAAAGGTTGTTCTTCATGACAGTTCCAAGGAGTTGGAGCAGTGATAAGAAATTTTAGTAGTGAGCCCTATGAGGTATAAATCATTTTCCAAGGCTAATGAAAAAGAACCCCAGAAACTGGAGCAGAATTCTTTTCCTTTGCTGATTAGTTATTTGCTCAGGAAAATTCAGTGTGACTGTTAAAATTGCTGTAAGGTATCCAAGAGCAACAATAGCAGCAATGGTGTTTTGCAGTAAAGAGCAACAATAGCAGCAATGGTGTTTTGCAGTAGCAGAAAGCAGAGGAGTATGGATGCATGAAAAAAGGGAAAAGATCTTTAAGAAGGGTGAGATGAGTTTGTGTTCCTAAGAACTAGAGTCTAGGAGATTTTGAACAGAAAATTGCATTTAGTGATGTAAACATGTTAACTGAGGAATCCTCACAATACCGTTCTGAAGCAGGGAAAGATTGTGCTTTGTTTTGACAGATGGAGAAACACGGACAGAAAAGGCTAAATTCTTACCAGGATCCTTGCCAGCTTCTTTCAAAGTAATTTCCAAGGAAGATCTTCCTACAAGCAGAAAGCTTGTAGCTACAAACATCTCCCCAAGTTTCCCTCTGTCACTATGGAAGAACAGAGATGGCCATAGGTGTTGCAGATACTGTCCTGGCCTTTTCTGAAGCTCTGGCTGGGTTATAACCTGAAGAGAGAACAAGCAGAAACAACCTTTTCTATATGATGACTCACTTTGCCAGAGGAAGATTAGTCAATGGAAATTTGTGTCTGCCTGTACTAGTTAGTAAATAAGTACCCATCCCCGCATAAGGCCAGGGGCAAAGCACTAGGGCAGCAGGAGTGGAAGCCTGAGTTGAGTAGTCATAGCTTTCTTGCTGTTGGCACTCCAACATCAACAGAAGTAAGAGCAGAGGAGTCCTAGGCTGGTTTCCAGCATTGCAACAGACCTTACGCTTGAAGGATGTCAGGTGCCGAGTCTCAGCTCTCTCATTTACCCTTTCCACTCACGATGTGTGCAAGGCATACTCCAGCCCTTACCCAACACACACGCTCTTTTCATCTAATCTTGGGTCCATACAGGACTGCTAAATTTTCCTAGATCTTTTCACAAGGGAAATTATTCAGTCTAAAGCTCATGTAACTTCAGATTAATTTCGTACTGCCCTATTAATCAGTAAAGCAGTAATGTGATAACCAGAACCTTGTAGTAGCAAAGGTAAGTAGAGATTTAAGAAGTCATTACCTTCAATGATAATTACCTTCAATAAACATTCATTAAAATGCCAGCCCACTTCTTTTTCTTCATCCTGGTAGTTGACTACACTTCCATCAGGGTACTTTATATGGTCAGGTGTACCTTGGCTTTGCCATTCGTTCCCAGAAGAGTCTGAAATAAAGAGACTTGATTATTTGCCAGCTAAAACAAATTCAGTTCATTTTCCTCTACCGCTGGTAAACGCAGTTTGAATGTTGTCAGCACCACAGTTTTGGTATATCCATGTTCATGTCCTGAATAGACCCTCCACAAGGGGCCCACATAGAAAAATCCCTTGAAAGCTCTCTTCATTGCAACTTCTCTGTATAATGAGCCATTGTTCAAATGAATCTGGAGATAAATGGGGCCTCAACAATATTTGTTTGTGCATGCTACTACACCTAGAACTTCAGGAGTTTAACACCTGAAAACTCTACCACATAAATAGAGGCTGCTAACACCTCTCTCTAAAGAAATATTTCATTCATCTTAATGACGCAGGGGCTATCATATACTCAGTGTATTCACTGCTCATTAATCATAGGGCATTAATATTAAGTCCCTGCTTCCAGTGTGCCTTGATGAAACAATGAACTGTAAATTCAACCCCGCACAATATCAGCCTGCATCACTGGACCCAGTCTCTGTTTCCTATGCCCCTAATGCAACCTGAGCAGCGTTTAAATAACTGTTCCTGTGTTGTGTCATTTCATGGCACTCATGTAGACTGAGAATCCCTCTCTGAACCTTAACATGCACTGGAACGGGTGTGTCAGAACAGGAGAGTCCTTTGCTTGCTTGTTCGTGGGTTTCTTAGTTTCACCACAGCTACAAGCTTCTGGTTTAGCCAATTCAGAGAGGAGAGGGAAAAGGAAAAAAAAACCAAAAACCACTATATTTAGCAAAGGATTTTCTTTATCATCACTTCTTACCCTTAAAAATAAAAACCTCCCGAGTTACACATTTTTGCTAAATAACAAGTGATTTGTCTTTTCTCAGTCTGATCTCACTCCTGTGGCTTCCAGGTTTTATCAACATCTCAGGTGAGACAGAATGCTTCCTGTTGCTCTCTCCAGATTATTTGCCTTAATATTTGGCAACAACTTGTTCTCATTTGCAGAGAAGCCTCCCTTTTTATATAGAGGCTGCCTTCTTTAGTCATATGGTCCAGCCAAAATACTCCAGCTCCATCTGCATAAATTGAATTAGTTGTTTTGTGCAGTTGGGACAGGAGTGGGAGACATTCAGAGATTACAGCACTTGACTGCTTGGTTTTGGTCTCTCAGTTTTAGTTATTCCAGGAGAGGTCAAGTACCGTCCCTGCTCTGAGCAGCATAATAGACTGACATAGTCCATTTGAACTTGTTGTAGGGACTAGGAAAATAACGAATGACAAACCTAATGCAAACACAGGCTCACAATACAAAACAGCTTACAACGCAATTCATATGCTATTGTTTCTACAATGAGCATCTCATCTTTTGTAATAAAAGCTATTGGGACACCACGTACTTACTGGTTAGGATAAAAACAAAGAAAAGAGAGGAAAATATGACTCAGAATGGGTTACTTGTTAGAGAAACTCATTATTCAAGTATTTAAATAGGAAACATTGCAGAGAAAGTTCTCCATTTAACTGCTCTTCACAGTTATTCTTAGTCATTGTAAGTTATCATGTATCACCTGGTCTAATTAATCACATCCTGATTTACCATGCAGAAAATAAATGTGTTCATTTGGGGGAAGAAAAAAAATGTAAAGGGTTGTGTTGCATGGTTTGTCACTTTTTCTTACCCCTCTATCCTGTAGCCCAGCTTCTCCTCATGAAAGACGATGTTGTATCTTCCTGAAAATAGGTAGCAAATACGTTTTGACCTCTGCAAGTTTCAAAGCCACCTTCCTTTTTCACAAGAAGGCAGAAACACAAGAATAAAATTCATCACAGGTTATCTGACTCTTATCTAACGTCATTTCATCTATTCAAATGGCATTTCAACCACCGGGAAAGTCTTTAATTTAGTGTATTTTTCACTGAATCGTCTACTTTGCACAAAAATGTACAATGTAACTTTTAATCCTCATCTGCTATATTCTATTGAGCCACTAGATGTCCCTCGTTCCTACATAAAGCTCCAGCCGTAAGAAAATCCATGATTAATCAGCAGGACTAAGTTGGAACACAAGCAGTGCGGAAGCACGTTTGTGTTCACAGCATGCAGTGTTTTTCTGTAGTAAGTGCTGGTCCTTTGAATCATGCCCCGGGTGGAATTCTGTCAATCATGGCAATTCCAAACATACAGCAAACTTACATTGTGTTTGGACGAAGTGTATATATGTCAAATACAAAAATCATATGAGGCTGAAGAGAACAGATGAACATGGCATTGAGCAAAATAGGCTACAAATCAATGCATCACATAGTAAACTGGCTCATTCCATTCCCCACAGCACTTTCCATGTACATATGTTATCACAGACTTTTTTTGCTGTTGATGAAGTAAAATGTCATGGTCTTCCTTGTCAATCAGACTAGATCTTATTTTATTTCAAGCATACATTTGACTGTAGTCTAGGTGGGGTACATGTGGACCCATCACGCTACATGGATTTATGTAACTACAGACCAGCTGGTGGTCAGTCACTTCAGTATCAGGCTGTGAATGCTGGGCAATGTAAAACAGATGTTATCAATAAAGACATTTGACTTACACTGGTGATAGCAAAAGCAGAGTCAAACACTGCTCTGAAGGAAACCAAGTGTTTCACCAAGTAAATAGTGCCAGGAAGCCTCTTGCAACTGCCCACGAGCTGTACAACTCCCTTTTCCCTTCCTGCACCCTATCTGCCTTTAGCAAGTTTCCTCTTTGCACACAGACATGACCCTCATTAGTTAAATTGAACCATCAGCACTTTGCAAGAGCCTGCCATGGAAAATGCTGCCTCACAAATTCCCGTTTGGAAACTCTTCCTCAGATTAGGACTCACTTCCTTGGTATTTTAAATTCATGGACTGGGATGGGAAAGGTCACATCTAAGGCATAAACTGAAGAAACCCTTCCTCCAGATTAGCTTTGCTTTTTAAATCATGTGAGTGGTGGCAAATTATATCTGTATAAGAAACAGGACTCCAACGGCCTTTTTGCCTCACCAAAATATTCATGGCAGTAGGTCACAGCATTTCTTTTTCCAGTTGTTTTCAAGACTGGTCCTCAACAACAAGGGAGCTACCATTTTTCAGTGAGGATACATACAGAGGGTTCTGCCACCTCAGTGTTACTAGTCCCTTAATATTAATGCCACTCACTGAATGAGACAGATTTTCACTGGTAATTAAATATCAGATCATTGTGCATACTCTCAATGTCATTTATGCTTTTAAGGTGTGATTATTTCAGGGGGAGCATAAGCATCTTAATACCTTTGTAAGTCTTGGCCCCGTTCTTAACAGATGTAAGGGAAAAATCATGCAGTTCTCTATAATTTATTTGTTTGTCCAAGGCAATGTCAAAACACATAGAGCTGGGAATGTAAGAACTAAAACCTACAGAACATCTTATGGTAATCTCTGCTTGAAGCCTTTGNTCATCTTTGCTTGAAGCCTTTGAACTCTTCTTCTGGTTCTCCCTCTCAAGCTGTCCTCAGTTTGACTCCACTGGAGTGAGCGATTGTTGAAGAGACGGTGTGTACAATGCATCAACCATTTATGGCCCTTCAATGACTGCATTGTCTAGACCCACTCAGATGACAGTGAATTACAATCTTGCAATGACTATGCTGTGTACTTCCACTAGGCCATTTACCAGTGATACCAGAGAGGGTCAGATCCAAAGCCCCAGAGACCATCGGTGTGAGAGTTTCATTGTTTTCAGTGGGATTTGTATCAGATTGTTATTTCTGTTGATGAAAGGGAAACTATTCTGGAACTAATAAAACTTCCAGTTCCATAAAATCCCTGGTGTTCTTTCTAATGTTTAATATCTCTGCTCTCACCAGCTATCTTGGTCTGACGCTAAATGGGTTATTTGCTTCAGTTAATACATACATTACACAGAATCTCCTTTCCCCTCCTGCTTGCTCTTGTTGCTGGCCATCTTTTTAATAGGAAACTGAGAACTGAGAACTGGAGAGAACAGAATGACCTGTTGAACCGATTTTACTCCACAGCGTAGCTGACAGGAAAACGGCTGTCTCTGCTCAGGGTTCCAGGAACAGAAAAACAGATGTTTCTTGGCTACATTTAACAGATGTTTTTCCAGTTTGAAACAACATTTTAAAATGTAGATCCCAAGAGTTTATGTATTTTCAAAGTATTTGAAGAATGTGAGAGTGGAAATTTCTTGCCAGTCTTCAAACTGTGCCAAGAATGCCTTTTCTCTTTCTTTTTTTTTTTTCCCTTTATTTTTCAAAATGAACTTCTCTGTTCCTGTGGCTGATAAATACACCAGAACACACATTGGTGCCTACATGCCTTAGATAATCAGCTCGGATAGATTAACACTGCCACAAACTTAGCACATGACCTTGGGAAATCAAGCAATTTGCCCTGGATCTCAGTTCTCTACTCCTGCTACCTGGAGCTTCTAAAGTCTCCATGATAGTGACTCTCTCAACTACCAGAATCTACAATAGCTAGTGCAAAGAAACCACAAATAAAAAGATAGCCCTGGGGTATGACCATTAAAAAGTTATTCGGTAAATGGTGACAGTACATAAAAGAAAGGGGGGGGTCTTTATAGGATAATTATAGGTGATTGCAGACCATGCTGTCAACCATGGATACTCTAAGTCCCAGCACTTCCACTTTAGTGGAGGGATGAAAGGGCAGAAGTGCGAGAAGACAATATTCCATCCTATTCTCTGAACAGAATCATATTCTTGTGTTATTCAGCCATAACAGCCAATTCTTAAGTCAAAGCATCTTCCCAGAGTGACCAAATTACACCAGGGCCATGATGACCCTCAGAATAAGCCAAAGCCAGGGAGGGCATCACCTTTTAAGGTGTGTTGAAACATTCTTACCCTAAGCCTGCCAGGTTTGCCTCTGAGTACATTTAGCACGCGTACAGGAACCCTTCCATCAAGCATCACAGAATTAGTGTGATATTATTTTCATGCTACAAAGAGAGAATTGAAGTGACAGCATACAAGTGGTAACCAAAAATATACATTAATGATCCCAAGCCCATGGAACTGTGCATTTCCCAAGAATAAGCTTTAGCCATATTTACACAATTTTCTTCTTCCAGTTATGCCAAGTAAACCACAAGAGCTGGCTCTGATAGAACACTCTAAGCACTTCCTTCCCTGGCTGAAACCAGAGATAGGCTACCAGCCCCAGAACAGAAAAAGCCTCAGCTTGGTCACTAGGTCTGTAGCTGGTATTGGTGGAAGTGAAGGTGAAGAAGATTACTCTTCTGAAAGAGTTCTTGAACTTATCAGACATTCCTAACATTCAGAGTACTGTACTGATTTGAGGTTGGGGGAACTGAAGCTCTTGATATGGAAGAGAGACAGGGAACAGGAAACGTTATCGTTATGAGACTTATTGTGGATATGGTTCTATTTCACTACAGTGAAAAAATCAACACTTTTAAAAATGCAAACATAGTCTGAAATGGATTTCCTCTCAGAAAACTAAATATTTTCTGGGAAAAAAAATGGCTTTCACAGAATGATTATTCTATGTGAAAAAAATTGAGCCATTTTTCAAATATTTCAAAATAAAAGCATAATATTTGGGACTATAAGTGATTCAATCATTGTCCAAAAATGTTAACTATATAGACTGGAAACTTTAAAATGAAGACTTGAACTGTTGGCTTTTGGAATGAAGATAGCTTCTTGTTTTACAGCCACCCATAGAAGAACTTTCTGGTATATTTATAGAATGGTGTGCACAATACAGCAGCCTTAAGGGTAAAAACACCGGTGTGTGCAGGAGAGCTGGAACTTGATGATCTTTACAGTCCCTTCCAACTTTAAACATTCTATGATTCTATGTAAAAACCCATTACATTTGATTATTAGAATTGAGTGTTGCCTGTAACAACACAGAAAAACTGAAGCTGGGTGCTCCTCGTTTTTCATGGCCGCAGCTCTATGCCTGTTCCTTGTATTTAAGTTCCATAAATTGTTCAAAACTTTATCAATAGAATTAATAGCCAAAATACAATAAAATCCTATACAGTTACATACTCTCTGGCACAAGAGTGCCATCCAGCGGTAATTCCCAAATCTGTATTCGCCGGAGACATCCGGTGACTGGAGAGTCGACTACCAATCTGATAGCTGCAAACCCAAATTCCCGAGTAGCTATTGCAAGGCTGAGAGGAACTTTTCTCTTAAAAATTAATAAATTATATATTTTAACCAGTTTTCCATAGTGAAGTAGTTCACACAATGGATGTAGATTGCTGCTTGCTTAAGAGTGGGAACATGCTAGAGTGGGAATGTGCTAAAGTGGGAGGCTCCTGTGTTAGCTGGACTCAGAAGCAGTACCTACCACCACCTTACCATACACAGCATCTCACATAATAAACTGCTACTTTTCAGTTCACTCTGATGGAATGACATTACCCAGTTCTGATTGGAACACGTCAATGCTAGCGGGAGAAGCCTCACACAGAGCTTCTGGATGTTTCCCGTGGAGGAGACAGAGTTGAGAGTCATCAAGCTTTGAGGCTGGCATCTAGTGAATACTTACAGAATTCATTGAATTGTCTAGTTTGGAAGGGACCTTTAAGATCATCGAGTCCAGCCATTAACCTGACACTGCCAAAACCACCAGTAAACCATGTCCCTCAGCATCACATCTATATGTCTTTTAAATATCTTCAGGGGTGGCAATTCCACTACTTCTCTGGGCAGCCTGTTCCAACGTTTGATAACCCTTTCCATGAAGAATTTTTTTCCAATATCCAATCTAAACCTCCCCAGTGTAGCATAAGGCTGTTTCCATTTTGCACCCAGACGTCAGTGTGACTACTGATATCTCTGATCTGCAAGGAACAGACCCTGAATTCAGACCTTCCACTTCCTGGATAAATGTTTTACCAGCTCTAGTACATCATAAAAAATGTCTTTTTAGAGGTGACAGGCACAGCTGCATTTGTGAAGACTCAGTCCCGCTGGCATCCAGCAGAGGGGTTTGAAGATTACCTCTTGAACTGAGCAGCTCTGGGGACTTCTACGGTGCAACACCTAGCTTTTAGTTCCTGACTGAGCTGAGACAGGAGTGAGTGCCAGGCAGCTTAGCCCTGTTGAACTGGCGCAGATCTGGGCACTTATGGAGAGGCAGAGTAGCTTATGTAAAAACACAGAAGGTGGCTTGGGAGTTTAGGCACGATGCAAGGTCAGACACAGCTCCCTGGGGGTTTTCACCATCTCCGGTTTAGATTTAGGAGCTCAAATTCAGCCCTAAACCCTTAGGTTGGGGGCTTGGCCTGTAGCCAATACAATAAATTCTGGTTAAAATAATTGTGGTTAATAAATTCTTAATGTATTTCATGCAGATTTTGCTGATCTACATTATTGCCTGCCTCCCTCCTCCTCCTCCCCCCCAGCTGTGATGTTTTCCTTTGGAGTTAACCTTATCTCTTTGCAATGCAGATGTGTGTGAATGATTATGAATGATTCATTGATTTGTTTGGCCTGATTGCCCACAGATTAAATCACTTTGTACTATCTTCCTGTTTGTGTTCTACACTCATCTTCCTTCTAAACAAATCAAATTATCTGGTGTTGTGGGGTCACATCCCAGATAATAGGCCAGGCACAGACCTGCAAGGCAGAGAGCTCAGCCCAACGAGCAGCCCTTTCTGCAATGGTCTCCTCAGGAAATGTGAAATACAGGAGAAAGCATGCTTTTATTTCTAGGTAAAATTCCATTTTGATGCATCTCTTGTACTAACATGAGACGAGATACCAAAGATTTGACTTGCTCTTATGAGCAGTACAACAGGAGCTTCTCCTTCTAACCTCTGCAAAAGAGCAGTGGGCTCCTTATGAAGAAATCAAGGATTTCCAATTATTTTTATAGTCTTCTTCACATTTCGCTCTGTTCAGGAACAATCAGGTGTGCACTAAAGTGGTACAAATGAACATTTTTACCTAGAATTGGCCTAGCCCAAGTAGTCATATCCAAAATTAGCTGAAATACTAAGGAGCATGGGAAATAAACTCTACACAAACGTCCTCCATTGAAATAAATACTTGGATGCTGAAAATGAGACTAATTTTTGGCAACTAAAATTAATACAATTTGACATATGAATTTAACATGGTACAATTGCATTGAGACCACAAAAGTAAGAGACCAGTAAACCAGCTCTTTCTGTGTTTTGTATCAAATCCTCATATTATAGATATGTAGTACAATGAAACAAAGGGTCACTTATGTTCCTTGGTTCCATAACAGATAAGCCACAAAAAGATATCAGAGTTTTTCAAAGAAGACTCATTCTTTTTCTGCTAATGAAACCCACACTGCAATGCACAATTCATTCAAATTTAAGATAGACACTTCAAGTCCCCTATTTCAAATCAAAGCAGAACCAAAAAAAAAAAGCCTATTACCAGAAACAGCGAGGTTATTTGGTGTCATTGGGACTGATACTCTTTCCTTGCACTTATCCCATAAATGTTTTGGCAGCCTTTTCTCAGGTAAGCTGCCTTCTCCTAAATAAGATTTTATTGCTAGCTCCCTTCCACAAGTAGGGCACCCTCATCTTCTCAGAAGGTGAGTGCTCCATCATTGCAAAAGGCTGCAGTGGACAGTTGCAGTGACAGGATTAATGCTGACTTCTTGTCCAAGCGAGGCTTTGGAGCAAAGGTGGGATACAGAAAAAATCCCAATGTACATTTCCTGAAACCTTTTGTGGGGCTTCCTATTTAGGAAATGAAAAAATATTGATTGGGGGTTGTCTAAATTTAGTGAAACTTTGATGCTTTTTATATTTGATCGGACTAGAAATGAAGGGACAATTGTATCCATCCAGGATGCAGATCTTAAAGGATGAGCCACGACCAAGTGCTCCCTGCAGCTACATACGGATCTGCCACCTCCTGTTTCTAGTGTGGACAATATGAGGACGGAAATAATTAGTTAATCTTCTGTTTAAATAAGGCGTTTGGGAAAAAAGGCTAAAAATAAACACTGATTCATTCCTTGTCAGGGAAGTTTCTCCTGTCAATTATCACATTGTTACTGCTGTTTTTAATCTAGTCAGATGGTGAGATTGGCAATCCCTTCTGCAGGGGCTTCTGGGTGTTATTTTGTAGAGAATCTTGCTTGAAGGACTGATTACTGCTTTTATGGGAGCCAGTGGGAGTTTGGCCACAGTCCTTCACGCATGTTAATTTGAGGGACTTCCAAATGTTAGCTAATGATCTCAGAGTTCTTTTTATGAAAAATGTGTAGGTTTGTTTTGGGGTTTGGGTTTGTTGTTTGTTGTGTTGTGGGTTTGGTGTGTTTTGTTTTTTTTTTTATATATTTTAATTCCTAGCAGGAGGCAATTAAGATGGTGTGGACAAAGCTCTGCACCATAGTTCTGGTCTGTCCCCTCAGTAACACCTAAAGTCCCAGCATGAGAAATTCAGCAGCATACACTGCTACCACACTCGGATAGATTAGACACAACGTGTTATAAGAGAAAGTATTCATAGAGTCCAGACCATATGGTTCGCATTGCCATCGGCGGGGTGGGCTGTATCTATTGGCCTCCACTTACAGTAACTGGGAATAATAAGAGACAA
>VZTM01035504.1:28150-111745 GCA_013400555.1 Jacana jacana
AAAAAAAGCAACAAAAAACCAAACCAATTATGCTTTTTGGTTTTTTTAGGAGTGATACTAAGGACAAAGTAGCACCCTCCATCGGAAGGCAGGAAAACACGTCCACCCAGAAAAGAGAGGCACCTGTGGGCAGGGGCAGATTCATCCCCGGCTGCTTTATGTAGCTGTGAAGGAGAAAGAGCACAAAACCCCAACCCAGCCAAAGCCAAGCAAACCCCGTGGAAGCCGCAGCGGAGGAGCAGGGAGCCGAGGACACAAGGCCAAGCAAGCGCTGGGGCTGCAGCTCCCAGGGGGGATCTCTGGGGCCCAACGCTGACTCGAAGGGGCTCGGAACGGAGCGCAGAAGCAAAAACCAGCTGCTCTCCGCGCTCCCCCTTCCCAACAACCACAAAGTAAGAGAGAGAGAGAAAAAAACCCAACAAGTCTCTTTCTGGCTGCGTCCAGGCCACACACAAGATTTTACACGTTCCCTGTGAATAACGGGGCCGTGCCAGGGCAGTGAGCGACTACGGCATCTTCCTCCCGCCCGCCTGCCTGCCTCCGCAGCCGCGGCACCCCCGCAACCATCCGCACCGCCTCCACTNGTGGCCTTGGCTCCCGCTGCGGTGCGGGCTGCCCGAGGGGGATCCCTCCATCCCCCTTCCACCAAGGTTGGCGGGGGGGTGAAGGAGTGTGGGGGGGTGTTATGTCCCCCGTTGGTGCCTGTGGTGAGGGGTGGGTAGGATATAATGTCCCCCTGTGAAACGGCCTGGGATCAGGGGTGGGCAAGGCCTGATGGCCCCCTGTGAGGTGTCTGGGGTGAGGGGTGGGCAAGGTGTGGTGTCCCCCTTTGGGGACAAACCCGGAGGGAGGTGGTGGGAGGTGGGGGGTGCAGCTGTGCCGAGTTTTCTCCTGACCAGATACAGGTTCATTGATTTTCCTATTTGTTTTGTTCTTGACATCCCATTAGGACCAGAGCCCATCGGATGTGGCGAGCAGCCCCAGCAGGAGATGGGAGGTGAGGTCTGGCAGGCGTTCACAGCAGCAGGGGTGGTGGGACCCACAGCACCTGCTACCTGTGCCCATCAAAGAGAAGCCATCACCAGAGGAGGGGAGCGGAGGGAGGGTGGCAAGGGCACTGACACTGATCCGCTCCGGCTGGCACCCAGCGGCACAGGGGATGCTTAGGCAGCCTTTCAGTAGGCGCAGTTGCACTTGTGTGCAGCTGTGTGCAGCTGTGCACAAAGGTGCTTTCGGCCAAAGGTATGAAACAAACCAAAGCATGTGAAAGGAAGGAAGTGGCGTCAGCGCCTTGCAGCCAGGAGATGGCTGGAGAAAGGGGACCCGCGACTTCCGCGATGCTGCGCAGGAGGTCTGTGGCAGGGCCAGCCAGAGCGCTTGTTTCCTCGCTTCCAGTTTAGAAGATTCACCACCCTTCCTTTTGCTCCTTCCTTTTGCCATAGTCAAAGAGCATAAAGCAACAAAATGCCTTCTGTCGAGCAAAAGACAAACAAAGACATGCAACCATCCAAAACCCAAGCCAGAGTGCATCTGGCTTGGGATGAATACTGGACCATGTTAGCTGGGAGTGAGGATTTTTCAGAAAGCCAGGCTCCAGTCAAAAATGGACCCTGTCATTCGGAGCCTGAATATAAAAACCGCTTGCAAAACATTTTTTCAGGCTTCTAACAAAAGAGTTGGTCCTTCTTTTGCTCTGGTATCTAGGCTACATTGTGCAGGCTCATGCATATCACTGGTTTTATTCACATGAGTAATTCCATTTGAATTTGGAGCGACAACGTGTATGTGTAAAGTTACTCATATGCTTTCTGTCTCCTTTATATATTGAAATTATGTGGGTTTGGTTTTTTTCCATTTGCTGGTGCAGCCCAGTAACTTGGCATCAAGATTATTGTGAACCACCACGGTTGTTATTGCTGTTTGCCCGCCTGACACCTTTGTTTTCCTTGCCAGACTAAAATCCAGCTACTCCTCTCTAGGCAATCTATTCCAGCTATGCAATTGTATCGTCAGTTTTTATGCAAGCATCTTTCACCTGACTCTGTAAATTCATCTTCCCTATAAATGGTCCTTTTTGTACTCAGTTTTTTCTCCAGTCGTTCCTGACAATCTTTCCAGTTGTGCCATCGGATTCTTTCTCACGCAAGTCTCTCAGGACTTCTCCCTGTGTAATCTAAATTCATACTGGTTCTAACGTGTTATCTGGATGTTTTAATATTTGCCAGCTGGAACATTTTATTATTCTCATTGCCAAATACCCTCTATTTTCTCTCTCATATTTCTTGAAGCTGCAGCTTCTGCTATTCTCATAACCTTGTTTGTCTTCTCTATCCCATTGCTCCATGTTATTCAAAGGGCACAATGTCTCAGGGACAAGAAAAACACATTGTCTATCTTCCCTGAAGTGTGGCATTAAGTTGTAAGTGTGGCTGAGTGTTTTATTAGATGTTCTTTTTTCTCAGTCAAGGAATATAAAGAACAAAGAAGTAAAATTCAGTGCATCCTTTTTTTTCTATGGAAGATAATAGCTTTTCACTGATACACTCTCAGCTGTCAAGTATATACTATAGTACTCTTAACTCATGCCTGAGGAGAGTAGGCTGACTGGACAGCCACTGACTCCTTTGTCAACCACAGTCTTTCTTCCTAACCTAGAAAATTTTGTCAATTACTGCACGTAGAGTCTCCCTTAGGAAATAAAGTATTTTGAAGTTGCTTCAACAGCAGGGCACGAGCTGCCAAGAAGATGCATTCAGTCACACCTAAGTACAGATTTATTACATTGAATCTGCAGGGCCTCTACCTACTGTATCTTGAAAGAATCCAACTAGTTGTTTTTTTCTGAAATCCCCCAAATTATGCCTTCTAGGAATGCTGAAAACAGCTATTTCTGGGGGGAAGGGGTGGTGACCCATGTATTGGACTGACCTGTTTCCAGTGGTGACAGTACAAATTACTTCCAAGGAAAGGCTAAAAGGCCAAATACATTTTAGACTGCCCTGTGAACACGGCAGGAGTTTCTTATTTCTTTTACCTTGAAGTGCGAGAACCAGGAGCTGTATTTTCTCCCTCTGCCATATCTAGAACTTGAAAAATTACCTGTTTGTCTCAAGTGATGTCTAAAGAGCCGTCTTGCTGCATTGATACTGTAAAGGCAGGGTGTCTATCCCAGTTACATGCTGAGACCACAGAAGAGAATGAGTTCTTGACATGCCCATGGATAGGGTCAGCAACATGACCTTAAATGACAATTGAAAAGCAGATTAGATTTCTGTAGTAAATATCCTATTAAGGACTAAAAATGAATAAACCCCATACACGCTTGCATTTATTATCAGCATAAACTTGTGAGGGGGCATGGCTGCTGTACTGATTTATATGCCCATAATGTACTGTACTTGTGCCACCTACAGATGTGGGCTTCAGGAAGGAAGGTCTTTCTCAAAAACTTCACTCAAAATTGGGTTGCAGTCCAATGATTAATTGAAGTTCTGAAAGTCATAATTAACAGATTACCTTGGGAGATCTGCTACTCAATAATAATAATAATAAAAAAAATTAATGAAAAAGCTCTGTTCTTAAAAAAAGCCCCCAACAGTAACAAAACCACCAAATCCCAAAGAACCAAAATTTTAATTTACTAAGGAAAAAAAGCTGTGAAATTAAGGTAATGTAGACATACTTATTTTTGTATGTGTACTGTAAGACTTACTACAATACAGTGGCAAAGGCAATTTCCTGATTCATATACTAGAGATGTAACAAGCCAAGAAATATTTTAAGTACTGAATTTCTTGTATGCAGAACCCCCAACACCACTATATTTGGGAAATAGATTAAATATTTACTGTATTACCCCAAACCAAGTTGTATTTGTTTACTTAAAAATGAGAAATATACCTAGCACATAGAAAATACAACTGAATATATTTATACTTCTTTATTTAAAAAAATCTTATATTTATTACTACTTAAGAACTCTCTTTGTCAAAGAGATCTACTAGTGCTACACAGTAATGAACATAAAGGATTAATTTTCTGGGTGACAGCTTCTAGGAGAAAACCAAAAGAGAATATATTAATGATGTCAATTTAAAAAAATTAATTTGGCAATTTTATGCAAACATAAGAATTTATTCTGAAATTGTGAAATTAGAGCTTTAATATCAAAGCAATCTGAATTACAGAAACGTGATACCTTACCTGCAGAGGTCCAGAAACGGGCTGCTCTCAAGGAGAGATCCGTGATGCTCTAGTCTGTTTTGCAGTAAAGGTGCTGATGCCCTCGGTGGTCTAGGACTGCACACTCCAGAAGTAGTAGCTCAGTATGTAGCTCTACAGTATATATAGAAACATGAGTGTTTTAAAGAAGAGTTACCTCCTTTGAAATAGCTGTTCACTACAGAAAGCATTCTGAAGCACTGAAATGTAAGAGTGATAATGTTTCAGAACACTACCCTAAACTGTTAAAATTCAAATAAGTTATTCAACATCAAAGCCTTTCGGATTGTCTGTAATTTTCAGTGCATCCCCTCTAGGCTTGATAAAGTCAACAGGGGTGTAATTATTTTGTTTTGAAGTACCTGTCATTTTTCCAAACCCAGAAACCGGGATGGAGCTGTGTCCCCTGCTTTGATACGTCATTTTACAAATCCTCTTCCTATCCTTCAGTTTCCCCCTGTAAGAACAAACACCGTTTGCCATCTCCTCTCTTTTGTCTTGACTACTTGAGTTGTAAGGTCAGTCATGTAGTAACTGCATGTTTTACAACCCGTAGCAAAGCAAGGCCCTTATTTCAATTCAGAATTCTAATACTACAGAGATACCACAGATACCCTATTTTCCTAGGGCCATTACAGTCTTTCAAGCTGAAATTCTGAAGCTGAGCATCTCTGAGAATTAGTTCCTGTATTTTGAAGGAAAAAAAACCACCACAAACCCCCCCTGCTAGAAACAGTTCACAGTAACTTGAATTTAGGAAATAATAAACCAGCAAACCTGAGAGTACTGAAATTTATGACACATTGTAGAGCATGGCAGGTAAATGTGATATACGGGAAAAAATCCTTTCCCTCTAAACTATCCTAAACAAAGTGGGTTTTTTAAGGCTTTGTAACTGCTTTGTAAGTCTTCAGTCAGTTTCCTCCTTTTCCATGCAGGCAGTCCCATTGGAACCAGCATAACAACCAAACCACCACTAAAGCAAAGGTTTCTAAGATAAGTGGAATTGGGAATGTTACTATTTTTGAGGAGCAGTAAAACATCAAGTTGCCTAATAAGAAGATACAGTCTTCTGCACAGAAAGGTTCAAGGGTTGAGTTCAGGAAACTGGGTCATTAACAAAAAAAACCCGGGCCACAACTGAAACAAGATTCTCTACTTTTTTCCCCCAGTATGACCGGTTTTGTATCTCATTATATTTCAAAAGGCTCGATCCTTTTAAATCTGAAACTTTTCGGAGTATATTGAAAGCAGATGGAAATGAATCAGCGGACCAAGGTAGAAAAAAGCTTTAATGAAGATCTATTTAAGTAATACTTTAAATAAATAAATCATTTGTCTGAGAAACCACATCTAATAGAAGTATAAATAATTATATAATGAACATGTAAACTACATTTCCTGAAGTAATTCCTGTCTTTCTACATTTCCTGAATTACTTGTATTATGAAACAGTAGTGTGGCACCATTAATTGATCAGCACTGTGCTATAGTTACCACACTAATTGCAGCTCTTTAGGTCCTCCTCTCACAGCTCCTCCAGTCATTTAACAATTGGGATTGATTGCACAGAAGCTATTTTTAGGCTCAAATGGCAGAAGAGTTTGGAGAGCAGTAGCCATTTTTTTGTGTGCTACAGCTGTTTTGGAAAAAAAAAAAAGTTGGATAAAAATGTTCTGAGTTGTCTTTTTGGGTATTTATTTTTTTTTAAATCTGCTGAAGTTAGAGCTTCCTATTGGATAATTGGGCTTGCTTGTATGAAGTTGAAGCTGAGGTCAGTGTTGCATGACACAGAGGATATTGCTCAGTGACACTGTTCTCAGAAGAGTAGCAGATTTTCGTTAGGAAACAGAACTGTTAAGGTAGACAGACAGTAGATGGACTTTGACGAGTCTGGTTCTAAAGAAAGGCAATGCAGGAGTCAAGTTTGTAGTTTAAAATACCAGTGATGAAAGGCAAGATTCAAGATCAACTTTGAAGGTGTTTTTCTCCCAGCTCTGAAATGAAGCAGTTTGTTAACTGATCTGTTTAAGTGATTGTAGGTCCCCTTCCAAGAATACCTTATGCTGGGAGAGTAAATGGCTGTGATTCACAAGGGTCAGTTGATGCTCAGAAGGTGTGACTGGGAGGAGACACCCATTCAGTTAATCCCAGATTGGCCTTTTGTTATCCCATCCTGCTCACCTGCCTTACAGACTTCAGCTGGGGTAGATAAACGGGTGGATGGGATTTTGTTGCTAATCAGCTATATGAAATCAGGGCTGTCTTCTTCTCTGAGTGTTTGTATAACAGGAGGCAAGGTTTGTAGGAAGAATTAACAAAGAGAAATAGGTAGGGAAGGAGTAACCCAGTTTTATAGTTGGGAATAAAAAACAAAACTCAAGGGGACAAGCCCATTTTATCTTTGTAAAGTATTAATGGCAGAGACCTATCACCTTTTTCACATTAAATTATATCCATAGTAGTAATACCTTGCTACTGTCACACAGCACTGCATCAGCAAATATGAAGTGTTTTACTAAGGAGGTGTCTTTGTTCCTATTTAAGCTGAGGAAGTAAATAGATGAATTGACAGTGGTTACACAGGAGCTTTGGTGAAGATGGGGAGAGAATCTGTGCTTCGTGACTTCAGCAGCTTTTCCCTTTTCAGTGGTGTGCCGTGGACTTACCCACCTACAGTGTGTCACAGTTCAGAGCTGCTAATTCCCCTGGAAAGGAGAAACACACACCTTTGCAAAGGCTGCCAATCTTGTATTCTTTCAGACAAAGCACAAAGAGCACACACTTCAGTTTTCTGCAGTAATAGTTTGTAATCCTGGCTTGCCTTAAAAAGGATTAGTACAAATTGAATAGCTAGTCCTGTCAGGATGTGCTGCAAGAGGTATTCTGGCATGGTTTTGTCACTAAATCCATTCCAGTCTTACAAACAGCTAAATTTTAGAGATAAATTGGATGATAAATTAAATTAGATATATGCCTCTCATATTCATATGAAGTAAATATGAATATGAAGCATGAAGGTATCTTCTATATCTTGTTTTACTGTCATTTTTGGTTTTCCTTAAATTCCATGCAACTCCCCCTGGACTTCTCTGTAAACAGCTGATGGGAGGGATGCAGTGAGGATTCATCGTGTAAACACTTCCTGGGCTCACTTCCTTTGGGAATAAATAGTGATAAGTACAAATTTCAGATATAGGGAAAATACAGATTTACACCTTTTGCAATTGGAAAATTTAGTATCTGAAGCACCTCGCTGTAGCATGTTGGATCTGGGACTGTTTAGTTTGAGGAAGAGGAGGCCAAGGGGAGCTCATCACTCTCTACAACTACTTGAAAGGACATTGTAGAGAGGTTGGAGCTGGTCTCTTCTCATGGGTAATCAGTGAGAGAACAAGAGGGAATGGCTTCAAGCTGCAGAAGGGTAGGTTTAGGCTGGACATTGGGAAAGAATTCTTTGCAGAAGGAGTGGTCAGTCAGTGGAATCAGCTGCCCAGGAAGGTGGTAGTGGAGTCCCCATCCCTGACTGTGTTTATGAGTCGATTAGATGTGGTGTTGAGGGATATGGTGTAGGGAAGAACTTGTAGAGTAGGGCTGATGGTTGGACTTGATGATCCCAAGGGTCTCTTCCAACCTGAATGATTCTATGATCATTGTGGTTATTTTGATTTCAGGAATTGAAGTAACAGTTAAGCTGTTTACATTTTATAAAAGCTCTGTCCTAACTTCTGACATGTTTAACAGAGAGGTCAGTAGTAGGTCAGTAGTATCAGAAAGATACAAGACTACACGGTTCACTTGGTATTTTTAGGACAGGAGCAGTGGCGATACCCTAGAAAGAGCAGAGACCTGGGATAATATGCATGCTAAAAAAACCACTTTGTCACATGTAGTACTGGCACTGGTCAACTGGGCTTTCTGTCACCAGCTCAGCACAAGCTTGATGGACTCAATCTGATGTTACAGTGGGAGTTCAGTAAGTACTACTCTTCATTTTTGACCAGTACAGGAGGCTACTGCTGTCTTGAGCCAGCAATTGAAGCAGCACACAGTGAGTGCTTGAAGACATTACACCTGAGCTACCTCTGCAAACTCAGGTCCAGAGTATCAGCAACTCCAGATCACTCCAGATAATCTACCTCTTTATGTGGTAAATCAAGGTCCAACAGCCTTTTTTCCTCCCAGGCTTTATATTGGCACTTTGCTGATAGGTACTTCCTACAGCAGGGATGGTCTGGGAATGTCCACTGCACGCAGCACGGCAGGTTGTAAACTGGAGTGACTGGGTTTTGGATACACACCTTGCCTCTAAAGCTGGTGGAACAGCAAAGTGGAGGTCATCTGCCAGGGTTCATCCACTAGAGCCTTGGAGAAGGAGATGGTGAAAAGGGACAATGAGGAGCCTTGTCGTTCATGGGTGGAGGAAAGGACATCTCGTCAATTTGCCTGGGACAAATCCAGGCTTTTGAAAACAAGGGAATCCTTGAAGACAGGAGAAAACCTTTGAACCAGGGGGTATGTGTTTGTGCTGCTTCATAGATAAACCTCTCCAAACAAGGGGTGTTGGCACAGAGACAGAACACTGAAAACTCCAGGAAACAAAAAAGTTGCTTCCAGTGTAGCAGGGAAAGAGAAGACATGTAGGGTTTTGAGAGAAAAATAAGAAGGAAGGCTTATTATAGAAGCACATAAAAACCCAATTAAATAAAGGGTTGTGGCTGCTATTGCTGAGCATGTTTATTGACATACAAACTGGTTTTACAGGTATCCTTTATGATGCTTTTTTCTTCTGTACTTAACTGTTCGTTCATCAGTGAATCCAAGAGAACATTAGTCTTTCCCTTTCATAACAACACATAAACCTCTGATAGCGATCTAGATATACTCTGTACATCCCTCCTTACCCTGTAATCAGATATGCACAGGGTGAGCAGTGCTTATTTGACCTTTGCTGGCATATATATGACTAAATACAGTTCTACACGATGAACTTCAAGGCAGAGTTCATGCCTTGAGTTATATGCTGGCAGTGTGTACAGTAAAAATACCTGCATTCTGAGTCTGAGGGTTTCTGAGCCTTTGGTTCATCTGAACTGGTCGTTGCCATATTTCCAAGTAACTGCTCTGGCCTAAAGAAAGTTTTAATCATCACTTGGGGAAAACAATTCACATTTCAGATTTTACATGGAAGTGGTTTCCGACCTGACAGCAGCATTGCTGCTTTTATGCAATGTCCTTGCAAACTAACCTGGGAAACTAAAACTTTTAATCTTTAAAAGTCTGTTAAATAACTTTAATCTCTTGCATCTCTTCCAAGAAGGTAGCCTTTGAGTGCTGCACAGCGCCTACTTTGTAAAATGCAGTGGGCACAGGCAGGCTGAAGACCCTGATGCACTGAGCTGGAGGTCAGTGGCTGGTCCCAGCGCCTGCCTGTGCTGCTGCTCAGCACCAGGCTTTGGAAGAGCTGCGTTACCCTCACCCCATCTCTGAAAAGGTGGAGGGAAAATTTCCAGCCTTCTGACTGCTCTGCTCGGGAAGGCCGTGAGCAGCAGCAGTAATGAAAGTTCTCTGTAGTTGTAAATGGTTTTGTCACTGTACGTCTGCTGCTGTGTTGGTTTTGGGGGCTTTTTTGGAGAGAGAGGGGGGTGTGGGGTTTTTTTTCCCAATGATAAATAACTGGACCAAGTAGGCATAGCTGTATCACAGTTATCTTGGAAATACTCCGAAATCCAAAGAAGGGATTTGCTGCATGATCATTATGTTGAGCTGAGAGCAATACGACTTTATCCACTGGGATGCTAAACACCCCGTAATTAAACTGGAGAAGTGAAGTGTGGAAAGCACTGGTGCTGTGCAAGGACAGGCATCACTCTGTAGTACCTGAGAGCGTGTCCATACTGACAGATTCTTACCTGTTAGTTTCCAGCCTACCTCTTCAGTACAGCTGGAATCTAGCTTTCACTGAAATAGTCTTAGAATTGGGAGACTTTGTCACCTCATTTGGTGACATATGTCACCTCAGACTTGTTACCAACACAGATCCCAGAATTTGGCCTAATGCTGATTTTTTTTCCTTTTTTTTCTTTTTTTTTTTAGTACTTCATAAAATGATGTACTTAATGCACTGGCCGTGCTATATTTTGAAGAGGACTAATAGAGAAATGTTCCTGGAACTTCTGTCCTCACAGAAGACAGTGACATCTTGTGGCTAATGAGAGGATAGTGTATTTTTTTTCCCACATATCTTAGTTTCCACTGGTTTACAGATGAAACTAAAATTCTGGACAGCTGCTAATGCATCTGTAATATTTAGTCTTTCAGAATTTTGCTTGAAGTACAGTTTTAGAGTACTTTTTCATAGTGAAAAGGACCGAGCCTTGGTTTCTGCCATATGGCAAATGTAGGGTATTGCAGTTTATCCCTTCAGCTCACCGCTCTTTTGTGGAAAACTTGCCCCAAGAATTTTCCTGTTCCAGTCTTGCAGACGTAAAAGTGTGAGAGTCAGCACTGGAAAAGCTTTAGCTAAGGTAGTGTATTCTCACAGATGGCCACAACTCTCAGGCTGCTTTTGATAAGAATGAAAAGAAAACACAGTAACTTTTTATCATCAGATGTTTCCTTTTTTTTTTTTAATCTTTTTATTTTCAAACCTGAAACTACTCTTTTGTCTTTTTACAGACCAAACAGGGTTTAAGCCCTGTCCCTGATGTTTTGGGACCCTCCCCTGATATGGCTGTCCCTTGCAGCTGATCTTTGGATACAGTCCTAGTTGTCAGCATGAAAGGAAAATCTGCACACTGTGACTGGAAATCTGCACCCCAAAAGAAGCCCACTCCCTGCGATCGGTACAAACACGCCTGCATTGTCTGCAGGGGATTTCTTTATCTCTATGGAGGGAGGAACACCACCAGCCTTAGGGATTTCTGGAGATACAATATAGGTAAGTTTGACCCTTCACTTGTATGTCAGGATTAAAGAGATTCTACACCCAGGCATCCTGAATTTGGGTATTCTTCATAGTTAACAGATTATCCCCCATTTAAAGTTTTTCCCTCAGAATGCTGGATAAATTTATTTCATTTACTTGGCAAACTGTGTCTTTGTTCCTGTTGCAGGGGTCCCGGAAAGCTTAGATTACAGTTCACTTATTTTATTTTAGTTGTTTTTTTTTTTTTTTACCAGAGCTACTGAATCATTTAAAATATCCTAGATGTAGCAAGGGCTATCAAAGATAAGGCTTTATGGACACTTTACCATGGGAATACTTTATGCATTTCAAAGCGTGTGGTGGGGAACACATGAATAAAATGCTGTGTAAGATTGCATTAATAACACTATCATGTGCACTATCAACTATGATACCTATTTCTTTGACTGAATATATGGCCTTCCCTGTTTAATTGTTGTTACTGCAATAAAGCATATTGTTGTGCTGTGCTTCATGCTCATGGAATAGTTGGGTTTTGATGTATGAAGTTTGCTAAATAGAAAAATGCATCTATTTAATTTTAAGGGAAGTGCCTCAGTCTTCTGAACTCACAGAGAGGAAAGATGACAAAACACTTCATTTTCCCCTGTTGACTCTGGCAGGGCAGCCAATTCAAAGCTGATCTTTTCACCTTTCCCCTAATATTTGTGTGTTGAGCTCACTGCTGTCTTAGCTTCCACTTTGGTTTACAGTGAAAAATGAATGGGAAATGCTGGATTGCTCAAGAGATGCTCCAGAAGAACTGGAAGAACACTCAATGGTGGCTTATAAGGTAGTAGACCAAGATTTAGATTGTCCACATCCTGACATTTTATTTCCTGCTATACAGTGAAATATAATGCCATGGATTATTACGTGCTGACACACTACACCCAGAAAACACTTTTATGTCAGTGCAATTTGGGCTGTAGCTGTACCAGTGTTTTGGAATCTCTCTGAATTGTCAGTGTTACAGCTATGTGGCAGTGTGCATCTCCCCGATTTCCCCAGTCAATGCTCAGTACATAATAGTAATACAAAATAAAGACTTTGGCAGCACATTCTTTACTTAGTTGTATAGTTGTAACAGTTGCTCTGAATTCATTTGCATGATAAGCTGCAGCATAAAAACCTTCACATGAGAACTAGCATAGAAGGAGGACAGGGAAGGAAGGGAAGGCAAGTAAGAATTACAGCTTTGCCTGCGAGGGGAAAGCAGAATTTAGGTATCAGGAGCTGCAATGCAATGAGTTCTTTCTACAAAGATGGATAATTTAGTATTACCTGAGTGGTGCCTCTGAGAGCTCCAGACCTGCATCCCTCAAGCTGTCCCAGAATGATGAGGAAGCGAGTGGCTCTGGAATGCCGTCCCCATTGAAACAGCACAACCTTCCTCAGGGTTTCCTACTGGTAGAGGATAAAGACATGGTTAAAAGTCGGTGGCTTTTTGCAGTGGCTTCTGGAATTGTTTATAGATGAGCATGGGCATTATTGCTACTTATATTTGGCGATGGCAGCCTTTTCATTTAAGAATTGTTTGTAAAAAAATGTTTCCATGCCACATGCCTGTCTGTAAGTGACAAATCTTGTTGCATTTTGCAGGACACCCTCTATATTTTTGGTGGGATGGTGGATTCTGCTTTCACACAAGCAAAAACTCCTCTCTGGATCTATGACATCGGTATGACAAACAATAGCCAGTCTCTTCCATGGGACATTCTAGGTCTGTAGGTACTAACAAACAGTAAGAACCAAGCAGCTTTCTGCTGCATGTAACATAGCCTTCCCTAGACTTCGCAAGAAGTAACGTGTGTAAAACTGTGTGTGTATTTTACCCCTAAAATCAGGCTGTTAAACTATCAACGATGCAGCTTTTACTTTAATTAGAAATTATTTTATGGGAAGGTTCTATATATTTTAAGGTCTCAGAATTTCCATTCCCCACCCTCCTCCCCCCCAAAGTTTACTATTTGATCATAAAACCCATAATTATTACATATGACATTTGAAGTTTTTTCCTTATGTTGCATAAATTTTTAAAACTGAGCTTTTTCTTTTATTATGGAAGAAAGTAGATCAGTGAAGTAGATCTCATTTGGTAGTTTTACTGAAGAAATACATAAAGTGACAACAGCAATGATGTAACTGGGAAAAAAAGTAGAGTTAAATAAATTGGGAAATTAACATCAGCATTTCATAACACTGGGTGGTTTTTTTCCTAAGGACAAATATTTGGGATCTCTTAAGCACACATTCTAATAAAAGCAGTGCAACAGTTGAATTGAATAGCAATGTTATACACTATGTACTCTCCTCTTGGAAATACTGTATGTAGTAATGGCTGCTTATTTTGATGTCTGATAGAGAGGAGAAGAGACACTGATTTCTTGTTGAGCCAGAAAATGCTGTGGCCAGACCAAGTTTTAAGTTTCACAGCCTCTTTTGCTACTTCCCTGGGTAACTTTAAGTAAATGTGTGTTTTAATCTTGTCTTTGTTTTCCACCATTTGTCTGAAATAATTCCCTGCTGAAAGAATGGAGATCTGCAGATGGAATGTATTTCATAGGAGAAAGCATCTTGCTATTTATTCATGGTACTTATCAGTGAAAATTGGGGATTAGTTATTCAAAATTGGTTGTGTCTCTCATTCTTTTGTGGTCATTTAAAGTCTTTTCTGGCAATTACAGCTTTAATTAATGTAAGTTTGCACTGCTTTATCATTCTGCCTCTGATGCTGGTTATCTGATTCCGCTCCTTCATGGTGATCATAGACCAGGTTTTTGACAGTTATTTGAGGACTACTATTTTAAGGGATCTGTGAAAAGGAGCAAGAAAAATAAGGCTGCTGTCATAAGGTTTACATAATAAATAGCAGGAGCCATATATATCCATCGGTAAATCTGGGGATACTGCAAGTTTGGAAAATGCTGAAAATCACAGATTATTTCTGCATTAAGAAATTTAGCCTTAGGAAACAGGAAATACAGTATGGTATCTCTGTGATTCAGTATCAGATAAGGATATGGGGAAAGTAGGTAAACTACAGCTCCTGTAAGTCCCTTGGTTCCGCTGTCTCAGCGGGAAGCGCATTTCCTCATCCTTATGAGTGGAAAACACCGGGATGAGACTGCCTTGAAAATTAGATCTGTAATTTGAAAAATGGATGTTGGAGGACTGTCCTCTTGTGGTCTGGGATATAAACTGCGCTTTATTAAAACTATCCCCTAGATTCTGCAAGATGGACAGAGTGCCGTAACGTACCAGCAGAGACTGAGGTAAGGAGCCAGGAAGTGGTGAATGTGTGAATCAAATGCCTGTTGCTTTGTTGATTAAACAGATTGCTTGGAAATATGTTCCCCCAAACAGTTCCAATCTTATCTCTTCGGAGACATGTGGCTATACTTTATTTCTTTGCACTGTCAATAACTGAAGCTTTTTCCTTCGTTAAAACGGTATTTAAAAATACTGCTCTTAAAATTTAAGTCTCTATAAGAAGTTAAGTCCTCTCCTCTACTGCTGCTTCTGTTTTTCTGAAATCCTTATCGAGAAAAAAGGATCTCAAATGGAGTATTGCAATACATGAAGCCAGTGCTTTTGAAGCAGCGTTGTGAAAGCAGATTGGCAGTCACACTAATGCATTTTGAAAAGTCAAGTGCTGCAGCGTTTTTCCTTTCCTCAGTCGGAACGCATGGACTCACCAAGATACTGCCACTTCTACATGAAACCTCAGGGGAAGCATCTATGTCTTGGTCTTGTGACATTGGTTTTCTATCACTACATGGAAAGAATGACTCTTTTTTTTGCTATTGATACTTCAGCCTTACAATGTTACTATACTACAAAATTGCACATTAAAAAAATATATTAAGAAGTGACACAGGTACTGCTGTGGTTACCTGTGCTTGGTGGAGGGTCAAGAGAAAATTTGGACTGCAGGGTCACTTGTAGGGTTTGGGGGATGTTATATGCTTGATGAAATTTTGTTCATGTACAACAAATATGATGGAATTATGTATCAATTTCTTACATACAGGAGGAAATAGAATCATAGAATCATTCAGGTTGGAAGAGACCCCTGGGATCATCAAGTCTAACCATCAGCCCTACTCTACAAGTTCTACATACAAGACCTTATTAACAAACAATTACAAGACCTTACAATACAATAACAAACAATACAAGACCTTATTAACAAACGTTAATAAGGTCGCCCCTCAGTCTCCTCCAAGCTAAAGAGACCCAGCTCCCTCAGTCTTTTCTCGTATGGGAGATAGAATCATAGAATCATTCAGGTTGGAAGAGACCCCTGGGATCATCAAGTCTAACCATCAGCCCTACTCTACAAGTTCTACATACAAGACCTTATTAACAAACAATTACAAGACCTTACAATACAATAACAAACAATACAAGACCTTATTAACAAACGTTAATAAGGTCGCCCCTCAGTCTCCTCCAAGCTAAAGAGACCCAGCTCCCTCAGTCTTTTCTCGTATGGGAGATAGAATCATAGAATCATTCAGGTTGGAAGAGACCCCTGGGATCATCAAGTCTAACCATCAGCCCTACTCTACAAGTTCTCCCCTACACCAGATCCCTCAACACCACATCCAATCTACTCTTAAACACAGTCAGGAATGGTGACTCCACCACCTCCCTGGGCAGCCCATTCCACTGACTGACCAATCTCTCTGTGAAGAATTCTTTCCTAATGTCCAGCCTAACCCTACCCTGCAGCTTGCAGCCATTCCCTCTTGTTCTATCGCTAGTTAAATAGTTTCCTGTAACTGAATATAGAGAACGTGACTTCTCCCTCATCCCCCAAAGAAAAAAATATAAAAGGGCAGTTTCAGAAGAAACAACCAACAAAAGGAGAAAGTCAAACGTTTGCTTTATATTTTGTTTCATCTTTAGCTGGGCCTCCCCAGGTCTGGGTCCTTGAGTCTCAGCAACGCTGAAAACTGCTGCAGACGCAGTGGGAACCACCTGGGTTCCTGCTGGGGGCCTGGGACTTGTGGTAGGGCAAATCTACACCAAGCAAAATGCACAGAATTTACTCTTAGGACTAAAGTTTCCTCAGTGTGGAAAGGCTGTGTTTGATGGTGGAAAGGGCTACACCCCCATCATGTTCCCAAAAGTTTCCCAACATATTTACAGCCTGTCCTGAGTGCATGCCTAGCAGCAGCTGTGGAAAAGGTGCTCCTGATGGGAGTGCAGAGAGGGGGAGGCTGTAGGCATGGGGTATCGTGGTGGACTTAACAAGAGAGGGTTGCTTAGATTTGACAATGGTTTGTATTTGCGTCCTACAAGTCTCCAGTGGTGGGTTTATTCTGTATTTACAAGAAGTTTAACACAACTTGAAATCATGGGTTTCACCCCTTGGGAACATTCCCAAGACAGAAGTTGCTGCTGATACACCTTCACCTGTTAAAGGCTTTTGTCTTATTATTGACCCGTTTCAGAGCTCAGCACCAACTAACAGAAGAGGTCACAGTGCCGTAGTCTACCTCTCCAGCATGTGCATCTACGGGGGGTACTTTGGCATCAGAGGCATTTCACAGGAGTTCTGGACTTTCCATTTTGGTAAGCTGAAAAGCCCAGTAAGGTTTTGATCCAGTGTAAAACGGGGACTGCTGCAGGACAGCATGGCTTGCTCTCTTACAAAAATTCTTCCCAGTAGAAATGTCAGTTAGTTTTGGCAGCAATCAATTATGAATTCTCTCAGTTAAATTAACAGCCAGCTGAAATGAATTAGACTGCACTGTGCTGGAAGAAGTTTTGCAGTATTTGCCAGTTTTAGAGTGGAAAGCTGGGGAGAATGTTTTGTTCACAGGGTTCTTCAGGAATTACTAAAAGCTTTCAGACGCAGCAGAGGCCCTGACTTCAGCCTCCTATTAATGCCATCTTTTGCATCTCAGATCTAGAACTGACCAGGGGGAGTCTCCTGACAGGAGATGGTTTCAGTAGCATATTCATCACTAACCCGGTGGTTGCAAACCAGAAGATTCCCAGAGACTCCCTAAATGGATGGCGTTTGTTCTCTGGTGGCCGTTCAGTCGCTGTTTTGAAATGAATGATGGGTTTATCTCGTCCTTCATTCCCTCACAGGGAGAACGAGCACAGACATTAAGGAAGGAATGCTTTTGTTGACTGATTTTTCCCTCTTACAGCCAGGAAATGATCTTTCTGTGTCGGTGTTAGTGAATTAACAAAGCCGTAGGAAAAACCGCTCCGTAAATAAAGCTGCCGTGGCTTCTGTCATACAGCAGCTGACATTTTCATTAAAAGGTTATTTCAATACTGATTCTTTTAAATGCACTTTTTCAGTGTCAAAAGTTAAGCTGTTTACTTACCGTATCGTTAGCTTGGAGCAGAAGCCTTTAGTCTCCAACAGAAGAGTTAATCTGTTCCTGAAACAAATGCTGGGGTACATTTGGTACATTTGGTACTTCTGTAGTTAATATTTTGCTTTCAGATACCAGAAGGTGGTTGTGTGTTTCCACCCCATCTCACAACACCGGCCCAGGACCTCGGCATGGCCACTCAGCAGTGGTTTATCACACAGGCATGTACCTCTTTGGGGGACTGATGGGGCTGAGTGAGCAGAAGGACTTATGGAAGTGGGACTTTGTAAGCAGCAGCTGGTCCAACATCAGAACAAGGTAAACTGTATTATTAGTTATGCAAAATTAACACAGAAAGAGAGAATTAGTCTTACTATTTGATGCTGTGTGCAGGGAGAGAGGGAGCCGTTGCCCTTCTGGCGACGGTAGGAACTGTTCAGATCAAGCCATAGTATTGCTCCCTCCCTGGGGGCTCCAGTTGGCTTTGCTTGGAAGAGTTGTTGGGGATGCGCTGGTGCAGCTGTCAGCAGTATCATTTTGATGTCCCCACACAGCTCTTCAGCAGTCGTTCTCTCAAGTCAAAAGAAAAACAGAGGCTGAAGTCAGTGTTCGTTTCTTGTTGGTCTCCCTTTAACTGCTGGTTTCTCTTACCTTTAGCCAAGGGCCTGCTCCAGTGGTCGGTCATGCTTCCATTGTCTTCAAAGACTCTATGCTGATTTTTGGTGGAGGAATTTCAAATTCCCATCCCAATGACAACCTCTGGAAGTATCATTTCCATACTCAAACGTGGAAGAAGTTAAGTAGCTCTACAAAGGTGAACTTTTCTCCTAAAATGTATCACTGCATCTTAGGAGTTGGTGTTGATTTCCAGCCTACCTCGGATTTCACTAGTACGTTGCCCAGCCATGGGAAGAGTAGGCAGAAGGACCACCACCAGCCGGTGACCATCCCAAAGCACACTCGCTTTTGCAGCTACTTCCGCCAGCAGCCTGCATTCCGACCCACCCAGGAGAGAAACGCCATTGAAATGAAAACCTTCAGCTTGCCCCTGGAGCCAGGGGGCTTTTGTGCCTTTCAGACCACTTCAGAGGCAGAACTAGACCCAAAGAGAGCAACGGGCCTTCTGTCAAAGGACAAGTCCCACCATCTGTTTGCCTCCTGGGAGAAAGAGGCTTTTGCCGCCGCTCAGACTGAGGGAGAAGAGGAGGGAACCGGCTGTCGGCACGCCATGGCGGCGGATGGAGTTAGCAGCCCTGCCAGCGCGCTGCTGCTCATCGGGGGTAAACCTTTGTCCAGCGTCTCGGAGATCTCCTTCTGGCAGATGGAGCTGGAGAGCCTGGGGTCGCTTTGACGGCGAAGCGAAAGCATACGGCCCCACCAAAGTGCCGGTAGGTGGTGACCCACCTGCTTGCCACCCGCTGCCGTTTCCTGTCAGCACAAAACCAATGGAAACCTTCTCCTGCTTGCTGTGAGCAGATTGTTTTACAGCCCCTGATACGTGTTTAAGTCCCAACTTGCACCTAAGTTGGGATTTCCGAGAGGAACCTGTTGGAATGCTGCTCGTTTTGTTACTTTTCTTCTGGCCAGTGAGTATCATTTCAAATTGCAGAGGCTGATGCTGCCTTGAAAATACAGGTGACCCCTCCTGGCTCCCTAACTGCCACATTGACCTACACTGGAATGAAGTGTGTGCATGTTACAGTGTCCTGGTTTGAGGTAAAACAAACCAATTTTCTGTTTTACAATTTGCCTTTTTTTAGCTGGGCCTCTTCTAACTAAACTCCCAAATTAACAGCATATTGGTCAGAAACCGCTCACTCTGACAGTGATAAGACCTGGTTATACCAAGGGACAGTGCAGAGAGGCTTGTACTTATTGCTGGAACAACCAAGGGCAGGGAATTTTGTTATTTGCCCCGTTGGAGGGTTGGAAGTGGAAAAACGTAGAGGGGTCACACCTGAGGGGAGGAGTGGACAGGACAGGTGACCCCAAACTGACCAGCTGGGGTATCCCATCCCATCCACATCATGCTCAGTACAAAAGCTGAGGGATCAAAGAGTCAATTCTCTTCCTTCAGTGGCCGATGTCCAAGGAGGACCCTGTCTGTTCATCTGCCTCTGATCCTGATCCCTGCGTTCCTGACTCCAGAGCTGGAATCCAGCTCCTGCCAATCACTGAGTCCAGTCTGGGACTTTTCCTGATGCCTGCTGGGGACGTGATCCTCATCCTGGGAGCTTCATACGGCTTTGTATAGATTGTATCTATTTCGTTATTTTCTCCCTGGTTTGTTTTTTTGTTGTTGTTTTTTTTATTATTTTAGCATTAATACTCCATTAAAGTAGTTTAGTTCATTCTAAACCCGTACATCTCCTTATCTCTTCCTCTCCTTTTTGGGGGGAGGAAGGGCCATCTGTCAGTCTGGTTTTGGTAAATTTGGCTGAAACCATGACATACGGTCACATCGAAGGGATCTGATTGATCTCAACAGCAGCACTTTCTAAGATGTTTAAGAACTTGTTTTCTTCCAAGCATGTTCTTTGCACAAGATACTTGCAACGTGGGATGGCCTATAGCCATGCAAAAACCCAACGGGTGCAATTAGCAAGAGAAATCCAAAGGTGTTCTGTGATTGCATCCAACCCTGAGGAAGTGGCCCAAGGTCCCTCCTGAAAGTCCCGCGCAGCGTTGGATCAGAGGAAGCACATGAGAGGACAAAGGTGGGTGGAACCACTGAGCACGGGACCAAAAAGGTTTGACTTTCTATTGGAAAAGCAGAGAGGAAGCCCAGCCCTGACAGGAGTGGCCCAGAACACAGGCTCTTCTGTGATGGTCACAAGGGGATCTCTGCTCTTCCAACTCCAGCTCTCTCTGGTTTGTCAGCACGGGCAGTATTTGTTACCCATCTCCTGCTTCACTGCTATTTCCTGAGTTCCTGGAGTGCTTTTCTGTGTTGAAAAGAGAGTCCCTCCCTTTTGGGTTTTGTTTGGGAGATAACATTGCCCAGTGTTTGAAGCACTGATTCCCAGAGGAGCTGTGAAGGTACTGGGTCCCTGACTGAACTTCAGCCTCAGAGGAGATGCTGATGCTTGAAATCAGTGGAGAGCGGGATTTAATCCTTCTGGATGTTTGAAAGTTCTGAAACTTTTCAGAAGTTTCACAGGAATAATTGCATTTAAAGTGAAAGTATTTACAGGTACATTCATCATCTCTTCAGAAGTAGCTGTCACACAAATTCTATATAGATAATTGCAAAAAGCTCCTTAAAGGGTTATCTGGCTTTCCCCTACTTGTAGAGTAGGGCTGATGGTTGGACTTGATGATCCCAGGGGTCTCTTCCAACCTAAATGATTCTATGATTCTATGATTCCCGTGACCTTCCTTTGGAAGCAGAGAGGACTCGGTGTGCTGCCGCAGGAGGAAGGCCCGCTGCCTTCCTTACCAGAGCATCCGCCTTTTCTGAGCTTTCACAAATTTAGAATATGCATTTGCATTTCCAAAACGAACAAAGGACTCACCTTTCTAAAGAAGGGACACACTCCTGCAGGGCCCAGTCATCTCCTGGCACTTCAGCCAGCCTCGAGGGCTGCCTGGGCTTTAAGAACTTCTCTTCCAGGAATGGGGAATTGCCCACTTAGAGGAGTATGGTCAGAAGGGACTTCATACAGCGATGGATGGGGCTGGGCTCACATCAAGCACCGTGCTCTTGAATCAGCAGCAGGTTTCTCCGTTGCTGGCTGGCACGTGGGCTTTGGCTTTAGCCACCGAGGCTTTTATCGAGGCTTGATGAGGGAAGGAAATTTAACTGGAAAAAGCAACAAGAAACCAGTGATTTTTCCAAGTCACGCGAAGGCCTCCTGGCAGGGACAGGTATCCTGGGGATGTGCAAGAGCCCCAGGAAAATGCCATCCAGCCTCCTCCATTCCTTTCTTCCTCCCCCCCAAACTCTCTTCTCTTTGGCAGCCCCACAAAGGGTTTAACATTTACTTGGAGCCAACGCAAGCGGGACACGAGCCAGCCCAAAGGCGATGGCTTGGCAAGGAGAGGCAAAAGCAGCTTGCAGAAGGTGCCCATCTCCCCAGGTCCCTCCCCTCGCCTGGGCCCATGTGCCAAGTCAGGTGCCTGCACCAGTGCCTTCGGCACAGCTTCAGCTTCTGCACCCGAGACATCCTAAGCCTCTCAAACCAGCTCTAAGGTGCAGGGGCCCGGCTGTCCCCAGCCCTGTCCGGGACACAAGGTGCCCAGGAGCTGGGGAGGGGCTGTGGCTGCCGAGGTGGGCTCAGGGCTTGCTTGGGGAGGCTGAGCCCCAGCTGAGCCCCAGTAATACTAGGGAAGGGAAGGGAGCTCCAGTCCTGGAAGTGGGACTGTCCACTGCAGCAGACTGATGCCACTGAGGCTGTTTCTCCCCTTGGTGGCCTATTCCCAGGTCTGTAGAAAACAAGGGTGAGCTCAAGCTGGAAGAGATGAAGTCTGAGATGTAAAGTCCCTGTGACATGGTCCCTTCTGGGCACATATGAGCCTACTTCAGGTACCCAGGAGCGAGCACAGCACACCATCCCTGCTCATTCCACCCTATCACAGCTCCTGAGACGCCCTCCCTTCCAAAACTCAACCAGTGCGATCAACTACACTTCATGGGGCTCTCGGAGCACCTCAGGTGGTTTCATTCCCATTTGCCCGGTACATTTATGTCCAACGCTGTCACCTTTTCCCAGAGGAAGAGGAAAAGCCTTTCCAGAGGTGACCATGGTATTTCTCCAAAACCGCAGCGGTTACTGGGAATTCATCCCGGGCCCAAAGGAGCGACCAAAAGCTGCCGCCCTCTGACAGCTGCCTGGCGGCCGGCAGGAAATAAGGAACGGAAAGCAAAGGGATGCAACCTTCTTCCGTAACCTCATCCCAGCCCCGAGAAGCCCCACTGTGTCACAGATCACACCGGAAAGAGGGCAAATCCATCAGCCTCTCTCAGCAAACCACCCTCAGCCACCGCTCGTCCGTGAACGCTAAAGCGCACGAGGAGCGACGGGATGGAAGAAGAATTCCGTGACTGAGCGGTGGGATCGTGGCTTGAGCTGCAGAGCAGGGTATGGCACCAGGGAAGTCACTTTCTGGGAGGTTAGTTACGGGATGGGATGATTTCACTCCCTTTTGGTACTTTCCCCAAGTTTATTAACTGTTGAGAAATGAAGATGATCAGATGGTTTGTTTGCCCTTCGCTGGAGCCTCCAGCGTTTCACCACTCAGCGTTTGGGAACGAGGGGTGTCCTTGGAGCAACCCCTGCCCTTTGAAACAGAGACCGCCCCCCGCCTGGGAACAGCACGGAGACCGCGCTGCACACCCGCTTTTCTCTGCGTGTGGTGAGATGACACTGGGAGTTCAAGGTTCCTTCAAGGTTCCTTTGTGAGCACCCTCCTCAGTTCTGTGATTTTCAAAACCACCGAATGCTTGGCAGTCCTCCCCCTGGCCAGTCATCTCCGCTCTTGTGGAAAGAAGGCATCTAATTCTGTAGCACCTCACCTGCAGGTTTAGTGGTCATCTTCAGTTGTGCTTTAATTGACTATGAGTTAGGTTTCAAACAGGCCTGCAGTTCTAACAGAATCACAGACTATCAGGGATTGGAAGGGACCTTGAAAGATCATCCAGTCCAATCCCCCTGCCGGAGCAGGAACACCTGGATCAGATCACTCAGGAACGCGTCCAGGCAAGTTTTGAATGTCCCCAGAGAAGGAGACTCCACAACCTCCCTGGGCAGCTGATTCCACTGACTGACCACTCTCTGTGAAAAACTTTTTCCTAATGTCAAGGAAGGAGATGCTCCACTCCCTTCATCATCTTGGTAGCCCTGCCCTGGACTCTACTCTCTCAAGCAGTTCCCTGTCCTCCTCGAACTGAACTGTCTTGAACTGGCCTTAGCCCAGAGACAGCAATACAGACCTGGGGAGAGCAAACATGCAGCCCCCAGAGCTCCCCAAGAGCTGAGGACGGTGAGTGCCTGGTGACGAAGCCGGTGGCTGCTGCGCACCTTCAGCTTTGCTGCCAGAGGTGTGGTAGCCCACCATCCCCAGCCCCGCGTCCCCATGTTCCCAACCAACCCACCCGCCTTTTCCTGCCGCCCCAGCCTAACGCAGCCCCGCTGAAAGACGACTCTGCCAGACTTTAGCACCGAGGTGGTGTATTCGAGACAAAACTACAGCATGGAGCTCATCTGAAGGCGGTGTGGAGCGGCCTGTGGATCCCAGCTGCTTCTTCCCACGGGCAGCTCCGATAGGGATCTGGGTGTGGTGCCCGAAGCGGTCCATCCATCACTGCTGGCCTCAGACAGAAGCAAGAGGGCGACGCTTAGTTTTATAAAAAAAACCAACAAATAAATTACACAGGGAGAGCTCTCGCCCAGCTTTACATACAAAAGGTAAAAACACAGTAGTTAGTGTGGCTTTAACAAAAAAACCCAAATCTAGCTAAAAAAATATTCTTAGGTACTTTAAAATACATGTCTCCAGTTGTAGGTGCGTGTGTGTTTGTGGAGCAGCGCTCGAGCCAAAGACCACACAGGAGGGGAATGCTGTGGGAGAAGCCCCTGCAGGGCCGGGTCCCTCCTCCCCGCGGGGAGAGCACCCAGCCCTCATCTCCAGCGGGCGCGGGACGGCGCAGCACTGCACCCAGCAGGGAGGAGGGTGCCAGCACTGGGAGCGAGCACACACACGGGTCACACCTGCGTCACTGCAAGGCCATGAGCATGGATTATTTTTATTTTTTGGTATAAAAAGTGACGATTGTCCAGCTGCAGCTGAAAGCTGTGACGTGACCGTGTCTTAACAGCTACAGAGTTCTCTAGACTACAACTTTCTAGACTAACAAATCCTCTACGTGCCCAGAGAGAGTTTAAATGCTGGCTGGGAAACGGAGCTGCTGACACATGACCTGTAGGAGATGTGGGTTGTACCAGAACACGTTCACAATGTGAGAAATACACCCAGTGCTGCCTGTGAAGGACAGGTGGATCTCCAGTTACACCTTTGCTTCCAGGAACAAGGAGGAGGGAGATGCGGACACAGGGGCAACCAGGCAACAGCTGAAAACAGTGGGTGGGGAGAGACCCAGAGGTAACTGGACTGGTCACCCGAGCTCCTCTTGCGGGGCTCCAAGTTTTCTTGCCAAAGTTGTGGCCAAAAGACTGCCCAAAACACACAGCTTTCACACTGCCTGGCCTTCCCAAAGAAGACGTGGAATATCTTTGATGCGTTCAAGCTAATTCACTGACCGTGACTGAGCACCGGGTAAAGAGTCATTCTGTGTCGTATGACTTGCCCAATATTACACACCGTCACCACTGGCCTAAAGAGATTCCCTTAACTCAAGTGTCAGAGGGCCCGAACCCCCGCATTTTAATGCCTCTTTCAAAACCTTCTGAAGTCCATTTCCCAGCACTCGGCACGTGCAGCCTCCGGGCTCTCCCAGCAGGTGGGATGGAAACCCCGTTCCGAGATCCAGCATCTCCCTAAAACCAGTCACTCCGAGATGCAGGTTTGGTTTGGTCGTTCATGAAGATTTCTGTGAAATGTCTCGCTCCAGCTGCTGATGGGGCGCAGCTGGAGTAAAATCACTTCTGCTTTTAGATCCGACCCAACCGCTGACCGCTTCAGTTTGGGTTATCGGGTTTTTTAATTATAAAAGTACGGGTCTCCCATCAGCATTACAGGCTCACAGCAAAAGGGCCCAGGGCCAGCCAATTGCAGGGGCCGGGACAGGCATTACTAAGTCAAAAAGGGATAACTTTCTTGGAGGGAAAAAACCCCAACCCACCACCTTTTCCTGTTTGTTATCCATCAGGGAGCTGGCTTTTTCCACCTGACCATAACAGCGGAGGCACTTACTCCTCCCTGTCAACCCTTAAAGCTTTTAGGTGCTGGCAGACCAGCCAACACCCCAACACCACATCCATAACAAAGTTCTACACACGAACCTCTTTCGTATTGAAACCCCCCACCCTTTTAGAGGCCGACTGGACCGTGTGGCCAATCAATCTCGAGCACAGCAACGCTAAGGACACCCCTTTTCTCAGGGTCACAGGGGCATCCGTTCATCCTGTGCAACACTCAGCTGTAGGAACCATCAAACCCACTTGTGTCTGATGAACTGCAGGTGATGAGTGATGCCCCGTGACCCGTTTGCCAGTCACGGTACGAGGTGACACCTGTAGTTCCAAAGTGAAACAGTGACACCAAACTACAGGATGCTCAGACACCCATCTGTGCGGCTGTTCAGAGCACACACCGGTGGCACCAGTCTCACCAGGCTCCCCGGGATGGACAATGATGGATTAGCTCCATAAGCTATACCTGAGGGTGAACAGAGTGAGTAGTGGTGCCACCAGCAGGAGCTGGGTTTGCAGCCCCCAATCGACTGGAAATTGCAAGTCCCCAGTGCAACAGTTGAAAATGTTGACATTGTAGATACACTGTCAAGCCTTAGTCCTCTGAAAAGGGGGAGGTTGAGGAAAACCTGGTCCCCCTGAAATTTCAGTGTGTGTGGCAGTGTGTAAATACAACACTCCCCTCCCATCACCCCTACCCCAACCAGACACTCCCCTCCCATCCTACCCCAACCATGCTGGGGTAACTGGTGGCTACTTGGAACCATCTCCATTTGAATTGTTTCAAATGCATTCCATTTGAAACACACTCACCAGGAGTGATTTACTTCTCGTTTGCTGTGATTGCTCAGGAGGAACCTACGGGTGGTGCTCAACACCAGTGCCATCAAACTATAAACTCCTGTTCTGCTTCTGGGAGAGAGTCAAGCTGACAGGTGACAGAGCTCCCGAACCCAGTGGGAAGAGTCGCTCCCCAAATGCGCCTCAAGGACACCTCTGGCTGTTTATGAGCCCGGGAGGGACGCGGAGCCGGCGAGCTCCCGCTCAGCTGCTGAGCAAAACACACCAACTGGGAGTGCCAGATTTTGCAAAAAAAGCAAATATTGAACTGGAAATAAGGAGGGAGCTGGTCCAGAGCAGCAGGTCCCCCCTGGCTGGCAGAGCAGGGAAGGGGGAGCCTGGCAGCGCTGGCTGGAGGGAGCACCTGAAGCGCCTGCCACCAGTTTTCACTCCCAGTTCTCGAGACAATGGCCTCACATCACCCTCTGCAGAGTCACTGTGGTGCCCTGGTCCTAAGAGCTCCCCACCATTCCTGTGTTTCTCTGTTTCTCAAGGCCTCAGGGATTTTGGGGAGCGGCAGTGGTCCACGCAAACGCCACGTGGCTTCTTCCTGAACGCTCTCAGTCAGCATCCTGTGAAGAGGAGCACCAGAGCAGTAGTAAGAATGCCCAGGTCTGACAGAAGCCACACAGACAGGCACCAGCTTCCCTGCACGACCCACAGGGCTTTGGTCCAAATCTTTGTCTACACTGAGGGGCAGGCAGGCAGCCAGTGGGCACAAACGGGTTTCAGAACCAGCGTTCACATTTAAAGTTGTTTCTAAGACCCACATGTACATAAACATTCATAAAGAGCAGCTCTATGCAGAACGCACCCTCCAACCCCGGTCACGTACAAACCGCTCCCTAGGAAAGAACGATCCCAGCTGTTTCATCTGTGCTTCCCTGCTAGGAGGTGTGGAATTCAGCAGCAGCAGCTTCTGTGTTTCTCCTCCCTCTGACTCTGCCCTGACCTCTCTCGCAGGCTGTAAACCCAGAGTCCATGTCCTCACCTCTGCAGAGCTGCCTGTGGATCCCGCTGCCCAGGACTCAAACGATCTCTGCTGTAACCCTGTAGTCCGCCTGAGCACCAAGGAGCCTTCACCAGCCCTGTGAAGTGTGTGCTCTTGCAAGTACTCCTACCTTCCTTCCACACACAAGTGAACTGCTTTCAGGAACTTTTCATCTTTTTTTTCCTGTTTTCACCTTAATCTTCCTATTCTTTGTTCCACATACAACTGTCAGAGGACACTTGGAACAGGATTCAAGGTGGTGTCAGGAACTGATCTAGTTGTGCCCTCAGGCCGCTAATCTGCCTGGTAAGTACTCCCAAACATCTGGAAACACCACTCAGAAACAGCAGGAACAGAAACAAGAAAATTATTTTTCTTGTTAGTCCCATACAACAACAAAACCAACCGATGAAGAGTTCCTGAAGGACACTGTACTTGTACCTTCAGTACCTCAGCACTGAGAACATACCTATCTCCAGCCTAAAATGCGTGCATTTGAGTCCTATAGGAGATGAAACAGTCAGTGTCAAACTATGCCCCCTGCTCTGGTCTGCTAATGACATAAGCTGACTGGCAGGTTAACCCTGCCCTGGTTGCAATGAGCATATCAAATTCAGTCAACATATTTGGTCACCAGTGGACTAGATTTTCACTCCTTCCAGGTACTGGAACAAGAGGTGCCAGGAATATTAAGGGGTTAAGGCCAAAAAGGAGAGTATGTGTTGGTAAAACAATGGAAGGAGAGGGAGTAACCACACAGAAGAGTGTCATGAAAGTCATCACTACCGTGAGCCACCGTGCATGGAATGACCACAAGGTGGCCCCACACGTTCTCCTAATCTTTCCAAGGTGTCTAAGAGGTCAGGGACAGACACTGTGCTCCCACCAAACACACCGACATCACAGTGAACGCTTTCTGGTAACGCTTGAGAGGCAGCACGGGGTAACTAAGCCTAAACCGAGTGTGAGTGGAACAGGCCCAGACCGTTCCTCACGGTCAGAGCTAGCTCCAGTGCGGTACTTCACTTCTCCCGAGGCCGAGCATCAAACGTGCACGTGGTTTTATAGCCCTGGTTCGGCTGGAATTCCAGTTAGATTGCAATAAACATAGAAGTCTCTTCCTGGATGCCAGCAAACCAGCTGGTGGTTTGACTCCTCTTCAGCAAGAGTTTGGTCCCAAGGAAGTCTTTCAGAAGGATGCCTTACAGATATGTTAGAAGATTAGAGTTTTTACAACACGGGACATGCAGAAACTCCTTCTTCTAGAGTTCAGTGGTGAGTAAACACTTTGTTCTTGTTGTAGCATCCTCAGAAACTGGGCTAAAAGGGGAAAAAAAAAGAAGTTCTATAAATACACTCCTCCAAAAAGATCTGCCATGATGGATTACAAAGGCAAAGGCGAGCATTGTTCCAAACAGTGTTACTTGCTCTTCCCCTCTTACTTCAGTGAGGCCAATGGACAGCCCAGAGAGGAGCAAACTGGATCAGCTTCACACAGTGCAGCAGCAGCAGCGCTGCCATCTGCACCATGTGAGCTTCACTGAGAGACCTGACCAGCGCTGCCATCACCCTGCCTCACCAGCACCGCAGAACAGAATAAAAAGGGGAGAAAGTTCTACAGATTCTCTTCTCGGATTTCCTTACGGTGTGGAAATCCCCAGGGGACGTTTCTCCCCCGCCCAGTCCTCTGGCAGACATGGAAGCACTGGAAAGCCATTTCTCAGAAAATTCATCTGCACCATAATTGTAGTCCAGTAGCAAAAAGTGTCAGCAGGAGAGGAAAGAAATGGAAGTGAAATAGTAATTCAAAAGAATGAATTGATTTTATAGCACTTACAATGACAACAGGTTCACCTCCAGCTCCAACAAAGCGTATGCTTTGTTCATTTACTTGAACTAAAAAAGGATGTTTTCTTACCCTTCAAGCAATGCTACATGAAAATATACACACATCAGCCACCCTATTTATAAGATTATAAATATATTTATAAGATATAAATGAGACAGCACCATAGTTTATAAGCACAGCCAAAAAGGCACCGTGCCTCAACGGCCACTCTAACTATTTAAGTGGAAGTTGTCAGAGCATGTAGTTCCTTTTCCACCCCACACACGCTTCAGCAGTGAGAGCTGAGGAGACCTTACCTCACAGGGACATCAGGTGTCTGCTGGGATGGTGGCAATCCAGCTGAGGACAACAGGGTCTCCCTGCTGCCTTTCACTGCCTTCATAGTTAAGGCAACGTCACTTCCCAAAGGCCCGTTGGGAATCAGTCCTGTCTGAATTGGGGAGAATGAAACAGAAACTGAACTAAAAATCTACCAGGACAAGACAAGCTCATTTCTCATTATGGTTTCAGTAAAAACAGATTGGTCAAGTTCCAGGGAGGGCTGCAATAAATGCGAGTTCTTAAAAGAAGCTTTATTGCATTTACCCAAATGTAACACTGCAAAAATTAAGTTGTTTGATTATGTTGTTTGATTTACTCTGGCTACATTAGTTTGCTTTAGTTTTGGTCTGGTATAGGCTTAAAAATTATTACACATTATTGTATTTTACTATTTTACTTGAGCTCCTGTTTCTTAATAATGACAAAGGCTTTCTTTTTCTTTTTCTTTTTCTTTTTTATTCTTTTATTGTTGTTAAGGAATAGTCAAATAACTCACTGGCACTATCCACCTCGGCATTACTGTGGGCTGGGAAGACACCTACAAAAAGAAAGCAAACACACGCTCGTTAGAATAGGCTAGAAATATTTGAGACCACTCTCAAAGCAATATTGCCTCCCAAACCAATACTGCCTCCCCAGTCCATCTCGGGTGTTAGTCCATCGCCAGCCTTTGAACCATGTCAGTGATTGGTGGGACTGATGGTGGGACTCGATACCGAAGGGTAAGTGGCAGCTCCGCTGCCGAGAGCTGGCACCCGCTCACGCACAGACCCTCACTGCCAGCAGCTTCAGCACAGCGCGCCCCTCCAAAAGGCAACTGAAAGCTTATTTGTCAAGTATTTCTATATGTATATATATGTCTGCATGTATATATATGCATTTACGTATCATTATTGAAGCATTATATACACACCCAAAAGCCTGAGAAGCAGGCTGCCCCTTGCAGGTGCACTAAGATAAGGCTACAGGCTCTTAGGGCACAGACACAAGTTAATAATCTCTAGGTTCCTCCACTTCCATAACAAAGCTGTAGGTGTCACCCCACGGGGCAGCCACTGATCACTCCAGGTCAACCACCACTTCGCTCTGCTGCAGCAGATCCAGCCCGGTGAGCAGACACTAGAGCCAGAGGAGAGTTTTGGTGTGAAAAACACTGTATGCGTGAAGGAAGAAGTTTGGTTTTGAAATACATTTACCCGAGGTGTAGCTTCTGTAAAGTCAATTAGATTCTCTGTCAATGATGTTAAGGAAACGTCCTGGTCATCTGGAGTGCTCTATGGAACAAATCAGTTTTGAATTGAATTCCCAGCAGTAACCAGATAGGTCAGAATGCTCTAGTGGCTTCCCACGTTATAGACCTGTGTCCTTAATGAACGCCACTGTTTATGGGGTCTGTTTCCTCAAATCTTCCCGTAGGGTCTTTTTGACTAGCCTGCTCATCTCACTTCTTCTCCTCAACACACTGGAAACAGTTGTTGCCAAGTAAGCTGTGAAACTGTCCCTTTCTTCCATGTGAAGCTGGGGTACTGTGCCACCCAACAAGGTCAGTGAGCTCTGCGAGCTGAGTATTTGAACTCAGAGGATGAAACTGGTAATTTTACAGCAGGGTCAATTCCTAATAGTGGGTTAGAAGGACAGCAGCTAAAGGGCAAGGTGCTTTAGTGACCCAGAATAATCCCCCAGTCTGCTGCAGTAACAGCAGAGTCCAACGTTGAACTCCCCTTTTCTTTCAGAAAGGGACAAAGGAAAGTTGACCCTGAATTACTATGTGCATTTCATGGAGTACAGCTACAAGTTTCCTTATTCTTAAGGTATTAACCAGAATACAACAATTAAACATTTCAATTTAAACTCCTCTCTCTATGGTTACTTTGACAGGAGCTGCCTCTATCAGAGTTTCACCTCTGCAGTCTCTTTCCTGCAGCACAAATCACTGGGATATTAGGGGCTCCCCACCAGCGTCAGGAAAACGATCAGAAAAGTAAGTCTCGGGCAAAGAAGCTGAAAGGACACTCAGAAATGGGGTTTGATGAGATCTGTGCAGTGTCCCCATCTGCTCCAGAAAGCACTCTCTGACATTCCCCAACAGCTGGTATTCACTGAGTTATGAGAGGCATGCAGCAAGGTCTGCTCTGCTTGCCTGGAGGCACCAGGAGACACCAGAACGTGACACACAGAAACCTTCCAGGCTGGCAGGTGGTGATACCTTTGAAACAGCCGCCTCCTCAGCTGGAGCCAGATTAGCTGGAATCAGCAGGTCCTTGTGGTCAGAACTCTCCTCCTTTAACGCGTTGCTGAAAGGAGAAAACACTGTCATCAACACGCTGCCAGGATAGAACGAAACGGGGCTGCTCCCCTGAGAGCTCAGCAACTCTCAAGCACCAGGGCCAGGAGAGGCAGACAAATATTGATGTTGAAGTCAACGCCTTCCAACTACCTCTGCAGATCACTGCTCTCTCACAGTTTCAGCCACAGCTGGCTATAAGCCCAACAGTATCAGAGTCTTCTATCTCAAAGGAGCTTCTTCAGCCCTTGTTTCTAATTGGCCCAAAGCCTTCCCTGCCACCCTCTTATCTTCCTCTTTACAGCCAGGGGCAGTGGGATGTCAGATACTTCAGTCCTTTCAGATGAGAGAGATTCCCGTACTGCTTGCTAGGATGCTCACCCCGAGGCCTGGCCTATGCTCATGAACCATTGCAACAGTAATTAACGATGCACTGGTAAACCTGCTTAGTTAGATTTAGCCCAAATACTCAGGAACTGCTCCTCATCTTTTCAGACCTGTCTGTGATAATCTCCAGGTGGTTCCCGTACCCCAGAAACACGTTTCTCCAGAATCACTTACGGAACAAAGGTGTTTGGGGCAGGGGTTGCTTTCAGTAGCTCTCTCGGGTCTTGAAATACTGGACTGGTTGCTGGGGGACTACTCTGTGTTTTGCCTGATGGGAGAACGTTCCTGGCAGGAAACAAAACAAAAACCAGGTACAACCTTCCACCAACAGCTCCTCAGGCATCACTCATCACAGCATATTTTTGAGATGGCTAATGCCCATTTTATTCGATATTCCCATGTGCTCTCTGAGGTCTGACACATCTTTATGGTCAAGAATGGTCAAGAAATGACACATTGTAACCCTCTTAAGTTTTCCAGTGTCTGAAACCCCACTGGAACTAGCAATCATCTGAGGTTTGGTAATTCTCAGGAAATCAACTACCAGTGTCAGGTTTTTGTACACAATTGTTTTCTCCACTAGAAAACAGCTACTGCAAAACAAACCCACCCCCTCTCCCCACACTGAAGTTCTTCCCAGGTGAGAAATAACTACAATCATTGAAGCTGCTGTATCAATGATATTTATCAAACTGAAGCATGGGAGAACACTGAGCATCTGGATTACCTTGTATATAGTGAAACTTAGCAACAGCAGTGCTTGCTGGTTCTCATTTTAAGACCACTTCACACTCACCAGGTTAAGCTGCACTCTTCAAGGTAAAATGCAACGACCACTGAGCCACTGAAAGCCCACAGGGAACTGCAGGTTCTCTGAAACTAAACCACACGTTCCTTCCAAATCTATTCAGTACCTGGCAGCAGCATCCTGAGTGTTGGAATTCTTCATACCTGGCAGGTTGTCTTCTCTTACCACCTGAGAGGAAAAGATGAACAAAGATAAACATTCCCGATACCCGTTTCCATCTTGTGTCAGTTCTGAGATTCACAGAAGAGCCGAATGCCACCCCCCAGCATGGAGGTGTGCTGTTCAGCTGCAAACATCAATTCTGTGTGAAAACTCCAGTGCAGAGAGCAAAATAACTCACCAGCGCAGCCAGATAAAATGCCATCATTTGCTACAGAATTTACTAGAGCATGCTAGAAGCATGGGCTCAGTCACAGAATCAGACTGTAATTTCTCGGTTAGAAGGCACCCTTTGGTGGTTATCTGGCTACACCACCACTCAAACCAGGGCTTGTTCAGGGCCTTCTCCAGTTACATGTTGAGTACCGTTGAGGATGGAGATTCCTCCTTGGGCAATCATTCCAGTACTGGACCACTGTTACTGGGAAGGAAGGCTGAAAGGCACTTTCTCTGCCTCGCAGTTTGGCTCTTGGAGCACCCGTATCTGCAAAGCACCCTCTCCAACACCAAACAACTGAAGAGAAACGAAATGAGACCATCACAGTCCCTGTCAGTTGAGTATTTTACCTTGTGCCCTGCTTCTGCCTGGGCCTTCAGGATATTGCTTTTGATATCTGCTGGAAGCCACGTTGCTGCTGCAATTGGGCTCTCAATTGCATTGTTAAGACACTTATCTGTCAACTTCACCACTTCATCCTAGACATGAAAAAAAAATAATCTTTATTAGAAGCAGATCCCACATGGAAAAGTCTGGCCTGAAGTTTATTAACACCTCTAAGTAACAAGGCTCTGAGTGAGAGGAAAGTCAGCAGATTTATATTGAAATGGAAAATCCTTTTCCTTTACTTTGGAATATATAGCAAAACATCATGTAAAAAACCCACATTGCTTCAAAGTGGAGCTACAAAGTGCTGTGCTAAAAATGCAGCGTGCAAGAACTGATGTGAACCCTAAATTTGCAGCCTAGTTTACTGACAGATCAATACAGCAGCCAAAGGGGTGGGTCGAAGGAGGATGGAGCTGGACTCTTTCCAGTGGTTTCCACCGACAGGACGAGGGGCAACAGGTACAAGCTGGAACACAGGAGGTTCCATTCAAATATGAGGAAAAACTTTTTTCCAGTAAGGGTGACAGAGTACTGGAACAGGCTGCCCAGGGAGGTTGTGGAATCCCCTTCCCTGGAGGTTTTCAAGCCCCACCTGGATGCAGTCCTGAGTGACGTGCTCTGGGCAATCCTGCTTTGGCAGGGCAGTTGGACTAGATGATCTCCACAGATCCCTTCCAACTCTGAAATTCCACGATTCCTTGATACCAATACAGCTTAACTAGAGGTTGAAAATTTACTTCCATTTGCAAGCATGGAAGATTTTTTCTTTAAAATCCACTTATAAATTAGAGTAACAGTTTAATGTGCTATTTGCTACCTCCCTCATCACTGATTGTGTCAGAGCAAACTGGCAGCCAGATACATAAGATGACAATTAAAAATGAGATACCTTTCACTACACTATATTTTATTATGTGAATTGCATTTCTTAATTATATAACGTTAATTAAGCATTCAATCTACTAATTGCTATTTGATTAGTGACAGAAGTTAATTAACTGAGTGGAAGCTAAACCCTGTGACCTCTCTTCTGGGGGTATGACTCAGCAGGGGGAGACAGAGTCCTGGCTTTCCTACCATATGCCACCCTCTCTGGCTAAGGCTGGCACTTCCCTCCTGCAACAGCCCCAGAGCAGGCACAGTCCCCAGTCCCCCTTCACTCCTGCCTTCGGGAGCTACAGCGTGTCCAGAAGGAATGAAGCCCAGTGCATAGAGAGATCGCAGGGGGTGAAGTTAAGAAGAGGTGAATACCCGTGTGCCACCCCCAGCCCCAGCTCTCCAGCCATTTCTAGCTTTTTTTGTTCACTGGAAAGGCCTGTGAGAACCTCTGGGTATTTGGTCTTTAGAGAGGGGGAAAACATTTCTTTTTCTCATCTCCCTCTAAATCACCTTTTGGGGTATCCAAATAGGAACTCACAAGACAGGGAGAACTGGTTTCAAAATTTTGACCCCAGTCAGCACTGGATACAGACATTTGCAAAATAGTCCAGGATGACTGTCTGTGTGAAATGTTAGGAGGACTGAGGCCAGTGCTGCTACTGACTGTCGTTAGCAGACAGTAAGAGATACGTGTTCACATAATTCATAAAGACTAACAAAACAAATAGTAATTAAACATTTGCCCCTTTATATTTTAGGGAACCTACTGGAATTGCCAAAAGTCTGGGACAATTAAGAGTGAATGTATTATTTGTACAGTCTCAGTACCCAACTGTGATAATCCTTAAATCCTTACACTGGACCTCACTGAACTGGATGTAACAGTCCCAGTGCAGAATTTCCAATGCATTATTCCAGCACCAGTGGGACAGTAAGGTCCATTATTTTATCTGAGCCCATTAGTAAACCGGTGCTTTAAGGACCTTCAGGGGGTTTTAACTTCCTCTCAGCTTCCTCCACCTGAACAAGAACTTTAATTAGGTCACTCTAGTCTATTAGCAATTAGATTCCCAACTTTTGAAAAGTTTACATCAAAATATTTAAGAGTACTAATCAAGTATAAAATCTGTAGCACCAAGGAAATGTTTCCATCAATATCAGAGATACATTCTTTCACCCTCCTCTCTATTTTGTGCTTGAAAAAAGCACTGGTATTTAATTGTCTTTTTTAATGGACAGAGCATGTCACACTAAAGGGGAAAGCATTTGGCACCACAACATGTCTAATTTATATTTAGTTGTTCACAGAAATCTGTAAAGCTGCTGGGCATAGCCAATATTCTAGCTTGTTACAAATTTTGATTGTTTCCATGCACTAGACAAGCTGTATTTGTACTTGATTTTTCCACCAAAACACGGAGCTAAGCCACAACGTAAAAAGGGAAGGAGAGACTAAAGGCAGCAGCAGGGTGTGTGACCCCAAACTTCTGTGCTTCTGAGCGGTGGTGCCACTGAAAACCTCATTTTGGAGCAACTCCCACGTGTTTACAGAACACAACGAATTCATAAAAGCAAACCCTCACGTCCTTGCACTTCTGACTCTGGAGCAGACTTTGAACATGGGCAAAACAGGGCAAACTTTTAATTGTTCATTTCACTTCAGAGGCTGATGAGAGTGGAGCGTCGGTGTATTTAAGAGCTATTTGCTCTCTTTTGTCAGGTCCAGTCACTGCACCAGTGAAAGCTGGGAAAGGACAAAGTCGCATTCTTCCATCCCAACAGATTTTGGCAGGGAGCTGCAGTGAAGAATGAAGCCATTCATTCCCCCTTCCCAGTGCTTATTCCAAAAAGATTTCTCTTTTTCTCTAACAGAACACAGATGACTTAGATAAATATTTCCCTACCAAAGAAATCAATCAAGAGTGATTGATTGCAAGTACAGAATTACGTAAAGATGATGCTGGTGCCCATCTCTGACTCTGATGGAAAATAGTTAAAAGATTTTTAATTAACAAAGCTGAAGTGAACAGTCATGGGCATTTGATGGTATCGTTTAGGAAGTTCAGGATGCAGCTCAGCCTTCATAAGCAGAAAACTAATGTTTTCCTTCGATGAGTTTTACCAAACCTTTTATGTGCTGCACTTGTCTCTATGTAGGTCGGTATCTCATACACCCATAAAACTTAAGGGAAGAGAGGAGACATGATGGAATTTGTAATCACACAGTTTCTGAGAGAACAGTGTAACACCATGTTTGTCTGAAGTAACAGCGAGTTCCAGGATCTAAGCTCACTGCAAGGTTTTAGTGGATATATTGCATTCAGTTCAGTCAGAAGAAGATGCCATAAACACCTCTTTCAGGAGAAGATTCAGAGCAGGTGCAGGAGGAGAGCCAATTTTCTAACAAACACCTTAAGTGGAAATTTTTATTTTTTTCTAAAGCAGCCTTCAAAAGCAGGAAACAAAGTATTTTTAATAGTTATTCTTAGGTCACCACTTTCAGGACTCCTTTCCAAAGCATTAACCTTTGTCGCTAATCACAACTGGGGGTGCTCAGTTAGTGCTACTGTAACCTACCTGGCTTTGTAATTAAAGCATACAGAGACAGCCTCTAACCTTTCTCAGCTTTTCTAAGGTAACTCTCAAGCCATCTCTTTGGAAGCTACATCATGGGCTGAAAAGCTTTATTCAATTGTTTCCACCTGAGAAAAACACTGATGATCTATGCTTACGCTTTCGTAACACAATTTGCACTTCCCCCTTGAAAGGTGAAGTCTCTTCCAGCTGGAGAATCATACTGGCTCACTGCCCATCCAAACACCACACACTTCTCAGTTATGCAAATGTTCTTGCTCTCTAATGAGGTTCCAATCACCCCAGTATCTGCCAATCACCTCCAAAATCCAGAGTCACTCGAGACCTCATGTGGCAGCAGCTGGATAACCTGGACTGTGTGTCAGATCAGCCCATTACAGGACTCTTACCCTTCTTGAGTTATATCAGCTATGGCTTAAAAACCACTAAGACACTTCTGCTCCATTTTTTCCATTTAACCAATTAGATGTTTGGGTTTTTTTCTTCTCCAGAACTAAACTGGAGCTCAACAGGCAAAATCATTCTGAAACAAGCTGTGTTCGTTTGCTGTAGTTTGTGGAGGCAGCCTTTGGGCATGGCAGGCCCTATGGGCTACCCACTGATCTTCTTAGGGACCGGGTAATCCTTGTAATGCACTCACCGGGCAGAGGTGCACAAGGCATCCCTGACAACAGGCCTTAAAGGGGACAAAAGAGCCTGCAGCCCCAAGCACAGAGAAGCAGCAGCCTGGGCTCACACATAGAGGGGCAACAAACACTCAGGAACGGGCTGAGCCCAAGCACACACTGCTGGCACACCTCTCTTGGCACCCGGATCATTTACTGGTGAGGGAGCAGGAAAAATCACAGCTGCTTCACCCAAAGTTGGATAAATCCCAGGGCCTCCCTGGAAGGGAGGGCAGCACCAACAGAGACAGCACTGCCAGGTGTTTCACCCTCTCTGCTTGTTCAAAATGCAATCGAGTGCCTAAAGCTTGAACACAAGGGAAGCAGAGTAAGTTGTATTTCCCCCACCCCTCAAATGTATGATTTATTTACAGGCAAACCTGGCAGAAAACCTGAATTCCAAATTTTCTGAAGCTCCTTAAAAAAACCCAGGATATCCTGCCTGGGTTTACTCATCTGGTAACCAGTGAATCTATGGAAGTTCACTGCTCCTGTGATGAGCAGTGTCTTGTGTGGATCCTGTCCCCTCCCCTCTATCCCTTCGAGCAACACGACTTACTTTCACTAGGGCTCTAATATTTTTTAACCCCTTCCTGTTTAACTCACTATTTAACAACTTAAGAAAACCAACACTAAACCAACACTAAACCAAAAAAACCCCAACACCTTAAGAAAAAAAATTTTTAAAAAAAAAGAGGTAAAAAACTTGTTGCTTCCCATTTTTTAGGCTACATCACTACACCAAACCATATAACAATTCCTGGAGGTGACAGAGAGGGCAGACTGCGCATGCAGAGGGAAGGGGAGTGAGGGAGAAGAGAGCCCTCACCCTGCTCAGGGCACTGAAGCTCGTAATTTGGCTCAGCTGCCTGTGGAAACGCAGCCTGATGACTTGCTCGAAAGGATTTCTGAGAGCACCAAATCAAACCACAACACTCCTCTCTATGTAAATACACAGAGAGCACTAACACCTACTTCAGAGAAGAGGTAAAAACTGGTTACTTAACAGGAGGGACGGATCACCAGCAAACTTGACTCAAAAGAAAATGTCAGAACAACGTTCTGGGAGGGTTGCCAAAGGCAACTGAAAAACACCAGGAAAGCAGCTCATCCCTGCAAAAAAGAGGGTGAGCTATACCACCCTGTACAGTCAGTAACCTACAGATAAAGGCAACTGAGGACCATTTCAGGCATTTATGCCTTTTTCCCCCACCAGTTTTAGAAAATATCACCAGGCTGCTGTCTGCATACATGCACCTCTGCCCTCCATCTTTCTGTCACTCACAGGTTTACATCTAACAAAAGGTTTGTATTTCCTTTGCTATCCCCCCAGTATCACTCACTCATATACTTAAAAATCTTGCAAACGGACCAAGGTTAAACAAAACCCTTTCCAGAACCATCTGAACAAAACTCAGCGATTCTGCCAGCAGGAAAGAAGCTCAAGTACCTGTATGTTTATGTTGACATTGGGACGCTCCGTTGGCACAGGGCTGCTGCCCTCTGTCTCCAGCTGTTTCAGCTTTAGGAACGTGTCTTCAAATGCTGAAAAAGACAGAAAAGATGTCATCTTGCTAATGTCACCGTGGAGTTATTAAGACTTGTAACTTCCATACTTCCTGAACGCAAATTGTATGGTTTTAAAGGTGTGGGGAAAAGCACAGGGATGGGGGAAGCTTCTTGCTCACCCTTCCGTGCAACTTTCAAGCCTATGGCCTGTACCCAAATGGCAGCCCTCTGCACCCCGGAAGATTCATTCACCCAGCCACCCTCACAGCAGGACTTAATTGCTCGGATGGTTCCACTTCATTCCACTCTATTTGTGGCTAACATGAGATCCCCTGAAGAACTGTGACTTTTCCCTTAGTCCTTGGAAATAAGCTGCTTCCAGATGAAATAGGAAAGCTGCCCACCTTTCTTGTCCCAGTGGTGGGTAAAACTGTCCCTAAGCATATAACCTAAGGGAGTTTTCTAAAACACTTCTGGATTTTTGTAAGGAAACAACCTCCTAACAACCCATTCAGTTAACTTTTAGCTCACTCACAATGATAATAGGGAAAAATCTTAAGTTTGCTTACGATCAGAGTCTGCTTTTTCAGCAGCAGTTTCCTTTGTGCCAGGACGAGGGAAGTTGACAGCCTCCTCTGAATCCCCTGTCACCAAACCAACCACTGGACGGGCTATGGCATCATCAACACAAGTTTCTGGCAACTCTGTGCTGTCTAGCAAGTCAACAAGAGGTACGCTGCAGGGGCAGAAAGACGGGCAGAGATACACAGGATGGTGTTATCGCTCCTTCTGTAACACAAAAAAGCTTTAACACACGCAACCTCTTTTTTCAAGCTGACTTCTGGTCACCAGACACATTCTGTATAAACCATTTCAGGTAACTCACAGATGTTGTCTTCTTACACAAGATTTTTACACAAGAAAAAGAAAAGTTAGGGAGAGGGAAGTTGCTAATGTTCCTGAAAAGCTACTTGTACAGCATTTCACCCAACACTTGTAAGCAGATCAGAGGGCAGACGGGCGCACTGTAGCAGGTCTGCGTGACACTGTGTGACAGTCAGGCACACCTAGAACTAGTTTCAGCTCATTAACTTGGGCAGAGACACAAATGAAACCTGTCACAATATCTCAAGTGAACCCCAGCATGTACTCTGTGCCCTCTCAGGGTCACTCGGCTTCACCTCCGTTGCTTTCTAATGGAAACGTCTCCTCTTTACTTTGTCCCACCCTCTGTATTCACAATGAAAACAGAAAAACAACTACAATAACACAAGTTATGTTATGGTGCTGATGTCTGCAAACAGTCAGGAATCTCATCTCTCTCTCCAAAATTCAGGCACAGCTAAAGCTACCCTAACAGCAAACTGTGACAAGTATGAAAACAACAGCTGCTGGAGAACAGGATGTTTGATCAGTCAGACAACCTGTGCACACAACTGCTGCTTGACTGTCACCCTTTCCAGTCAACAATCACACTTACATACAGATGGGTTGCAATACTGGTTTAAAAAGGAAAATCTATCCCTTTTGAAAGTCCTGTCCCAAATACAAGAACAATGACACCAAGCAAGTAACCAACACAACAGAACTTACCCTTATGCACCGACAGATGCTTCAGACCAACTTCTCCCCTTCTGCTACTGGGTTAATGCCCCACACCTCCCTCCAGCCCCCGGAATGGAAGCAGTCCCCTGTTGTCACTAGAGGCTCCAGGAAAAAGCTCCTCCCTCCTGCTCAAGCACCCAAAAGAATCCTTCCAATCTTAAATATACACCTCTGAAACAGATCACAGGATATCACTGTTTCCGTGCTAATAGTGTACGAATCACCTCAAGAGAATGAATTGCCGTGAGGCAAACTGAGGTCACTCGCTTGACTCTCTTAAGGGGTGGAACAAGAAGCTACGAGCAAAGCAAATATAAGGAAACTGTTCACTGTCTGGTAGCCTCTCTGAGCACCACTAATGGGAAACAGCAAGCAGCAGACAGTCTTGCAAAGGGGCAATGATGGATACAGAGAACTTCAGTTCTCAGAAGTAACAGGCAGGAATAGATGCTCTTCCCATTGAGGGAACAAGGAAAGTGAGAGTGAATCCCGTACCTTACTATCAGAGGATGCCTATGCACAAGAGGGAAAATGCTTTGTCACCTTCACTTTCCTTCCTATTTTCTGGTAGTTTTCTGCAAATAGCCTCCCAAATGTTTAATGTCACAATGAGCCTAGAAGTTCAGATTTTGCCTGCAGAACAGAGAGGCGCTGATGCCATGACATGCAGAAGGAACCAGGTATAAGCTCCTATGAGCTCCACATAAGAGAGGTGATACAGAGCACCAGAAATACCTCTTTGCACTGTAACCTTCCAATGCTTTTCTTAGCATCGCAGCCCAATGGAGAGAAAATGAATGAAAAATCAAATTTATCTTCATTAGAAAACTGCTAGGGTAATTAGTCCAGCCTTTCCCCTCCAGAACAACGGCAGTAACATTTACTAGACACACAAGACTCAAAAACCTGCCTGCTAGAGATAAGGGCAGTCTTGGCACAGCCCATGTTTAATGCTGCTCCACCAGCAGCGTGCTACCTGCGTTAAGATGATGAAAGTTGGTAGAAAACCTTATTGCCATTTATGCCACAGGATGGAGGACTGGCTGAGGTAGCAAGGGTAACTGGGCTGGGTCCCTGCAGCTTCACCTCCATACCACGGTGGAGCCTCAGGGAAACTAAATGCATTTTAGGCAGACAAGAGAAGCCTCCTAAGCCAAGACTGAAGTAGGAATTGATCCCATTTTGCTATTTGCCATTTACTATGGAAGTAAAAAGCAAGAGATACTATTTTCATCACTTTGCAGAATTTCTGACTTCTCTTACAAAACACTTTTGAACAGTCACACCAGTCATAAGGGAAATAATAAAAGGTTTTCCAGGAAAAGCAGGACTTCTATGACAGTCAGCATGCAGGACTCAACAATGAAATGGGCATTAGTTTTCCACATTCCTACATTTATCCTTGTGTAAAAGGATATTTGAACTTTACATCAAAGTGCCAGGCTTTATATCTTTGGAATCAACTTCTATCAGCATCTGTTAAGAAATATTTTGAGAGAAAAACCAACAAGCGATACCAGGAGTTCAAGCCATAGAAATAATTATGGATATAGAAATCACCAAAGGGTTTTAGCACATGGAAATGTTTGTCAACCCACTAATTAATTGGAGAAGTTGTTACATGCTCAGAGAACTCCCCCAGTTAAGGCAGTTCACCACTATGTTATTTCTTTTTCCCTGACAAATGCACTGAAGCATCATGCAGCACCTGGTGAATATCATGACTGAAAAAACCATCAGTTACCAAGGGTACAATTTTTCTTTTAAATTTCCTCATTGAAAAGCAAAACAATTCTTCACCATAGTTTGTGAAACACACCCTGCAAAATACAGGAACTATCCGAGTCTGCTGCAAGAGAGAATTCTTTTCCAAGGGATCTAATTTGAAAGCACAGAGCACCACACAGGCTAGTTTTAAAAAAAATCCCAGGGCTGTATGACCCTATAAATGGAGACTGTTCAAGTGCATTCAGTTTCTGATCAAGCAGGCTGAGTCCCACATCCCAAGACTTCTGCTGTCTCCTATTTGTTTTGAAGACAATTTCAAATACTGAAATAGGGTAATATATGCAAGCCAACATCTACAGGAAAGGAAACACCCATAGGAAAAGGTGCTGGCTGCAGAACTTTTGTGGATATTGAGCAAAGATCTGTCACAGCCATACTCCTCTGACAGACATCCATGTGTTTCCTCAGTGATAGTCCTACGTTATGTGACCTGTCCCTGCCCAAAACACAGCTTAGCAGTGTCAGTACAAGTGTGGCACCATTTCTCCACCTGCTTTTGAGAGCTGTCACTTACCCTAGTGGAAAACAGGATAATAATTCTCCCAAGGTCAATGGAGTCAAATGGAGTCACACTAAAAAAAGGCCAGCAGAGGAAAATCAACCCTCGGGATGTATGCAAGATTCCAAGCTGCATGGCAAAAGCAGGCAATGTACATCATACTAAACCAAATCCATCCTAAATGTCAATTGATTTTGGGCAATGAGGGTTGCTTGCCTTATCCTGAATCTGAACTAGTCACTGCCACTGCCAGGCAAAAAACCAAATATACTAGGAAAACTTTAGCCAGAGCATTAATTACCAAGCTTGCAGTTAACCCCCAGGCAGTTGGTGAGAGACAGCACACTGCAGGTGGCTGGGACCCCCCAGAACTGGTGAGACACCCTGGGAGTACTCCCCAGGAGAAGAGGGACACACTGGAGGGAGGGCAGTGAAGGGATACCAAGATGGTAAATGGTCTGGAACACCTGATGTAGGAAGAGAGGCTGGGGGAGCTGGGACTGCTCAGCATAGGTAACACAAAGCTCAGGAGGACCTTATCAACGTGTATAAAAATCTGATGGGGGCAGTAGAGACAACAGACTCTTCTCAAGGGAGGCCAGAGACAGGACATGAAGCAACGGGCACAAAGTGAAATACAACCTAAATACAAGGAGAAAAAAAGCAGCCCCTGTTGCTGTGAGGTTGCTCAAACACCAGAAAGGGTTGCTCAGAGTGGGTGTAAAGTCTCCATCCTTGGAGTTACACAAAACCTGGCTGGCAGGGTCCTGAGCAACCTGCTCTACTTGACTTTGCTTTTCACATGGGGGTGGAATACATGATCTCCAAAAGCATCTTCCAACCTCAACCATTCTTTAATTCTGTGACAGGTACACAAAACTACTCCAGTACCTGAGGAGCCAGCCACTCTTGCAGCAGCCTGACCACTACCACAAGCACACCTGAACTTAAAACTCCACAATAAAACAAGTGACTTGTTATTGCAACAACGTTCTTGCATTTTAAATACAAACTCTCCCAAATTCTGCCACTCAAAAATAGTGGCTGCTTCTCCCTCCCCTACACAGAAACGATACAATATTTTAAAGAGAAAACATGTCTTCTTATTTGCATATTCTTATGCAACTTTATAAATAATAAACAAATACCTTTGCTTTCCTTCAGAAGTTTACAACACCCACCTTGCAAAATCGAAAAGTAAATACAGCACCACAGACTGCTCTAATCACCTCTGGAGATCCCACAGATCTTCAGTATCTAGTTTGCATATCCTTTTTTTTTCCTCTTCAAGCAGAGTCGTAAAATAGAGACTCTCATTTCATTAGCAATCTCTGTCCCTCTGTCAGATGGGAGGGTGAGGAGGCCAAAATATCTCAGGCAATATTAAGATATGTCCTAGCTGAGACTTACTCTCTTGGATCTTTGGGTTGGAGATCTGAAAAGAATGGTTTTGAATTCTGGGCTCTGTGGCAATTTGAAACTGGCTCAATTTGAAAATAATTCAAACACCTTCTTTATCCTAAAACCTAAATGTAAGTGAATTTTAAAAGCACTCTGCCACAGATTTTCCTTTTTTTTTTTTAAATAGGAAAAGAGCATTGCAATTTAAAAGCAGTAAATTTCAGGAAACAGATGAAAATGCAGTGTTTAAGGGTAAAGGTAGTTCTTCATGTTTTCGGAGACACCCAAGAACACCAGTGAGCCATGAAGCTGGAGTCTTAACCTCTGACTTAACAATTAACCTTGTGAAGCATATGGTAGGACTGGTGTTTGTCAGGAAGGATTCCTGTTTTGTTTCAGCTGGAGCACAGCAGCAAAAAAGAAATAAATTTTTCTATGAAGCAGAAAAAAAATAAAAAATTACTCTGCTTTTTCAGTAGCACTGGTAATTTTATTCTTAAAAAAAAATTAAAATAATTCTATTCCATTTCCAAACAACAGTTTTCAGAAGAGCACTTGCTAATGAAAAAAAAAAAAAGTTAGTTTTCAGATCAACCTTCTTAGATATTTTTAAATAATAATCAAAAGGAGGGCAGTTACATCCTCTCTGTCAGATTTCTGAAACCATATTATAACCCAGGGGTTGCATGTGCAGTTTTATTACAAATGTGATTCCCTGCCTGGCTCTCAAAGTTAAGCCCAGTTAAAAAAATTGTTTTCAATCATTAAGAAAAATCTTAACCCCATTCAAAAGAAATATATGTATATATATACTCTTTTTAATGCAAGAGCAATGGGTGGCTTCTGTTCCATTGGTCTGTATGTTATTTTCTCTTTAAAGATTAAGTACCAACAGCACGATATGCAGAGCCTTTGTAATAAAAGCTTTCTCCTCCCTCTATAGTCAGCTTTGGGTCCGTTGTCCTTATCTCAGAGAGCGGCTCGAAACATAACTTTCCAGCCTCTGCTAGAAAGCAGCCTCCAGCTCCAGAAAGGCCCCGGTCTCAGAGGCTGGTCATGGTGGTTTGGACAGCATAGGTCCCAGCACCGCCACGCATTCCCGCGTTCTTCACATTGCGCTCATGGACAAAAGCGGTGAACTGTCCCTCCGCAGCGCGGGTCCTCGGCGGGGCCCACGCATCCCACGGGATTCCAACACGGTGACGGCCGTCAGCAGCGTCAAAGGGCCTGGATTATTGGGGAGCGGGAGGGGGCACAATTAGTACACAGGTACGGATGAGGAAGAGGGTGGGAAAGTAAAGCAGAGGTAAAGACAAGAAGATTGGTGTGAAAAGGCAAGGAAGAAGGACATCGCTGGAAGGTACATACTGAAGGGAAGAGGCATGCAAGTATACGTGCACGTGGCAAAACTGTCAAATAAACCCCGTTTCTGCTCATCACCACGCACACATCTGCAGAAGATGCAGAGTGACTCTCTCATGTACACACTGTCTGCACTGACCAAATGAAAAGCACTTTGTATTTCAAAGCACTTCACAAAACTGAGCAAGAACCATGTGCCTCTTACCGAGAAAATAAGGAGTCACAGACCTCCCAGGCACACAGGGTGCTTCATTTGCAGGAGGCTGAAGGGGTTTATGTGGCAGCTCTACATGTACACCAGAAACAAGCATCTACAAGCAACAGTAGTTTTCAAAGTCACAGGAAAACACAGATTCTAATGCAAGTCAAAAAAAAAGGGGGGAAGAAGAAAAACTCAGAAAACTAAGCGTTACTGTGCAGATGCAAACAGTAGAGGACACACCAATCATTCACAATTCTACTTGACTAAGGGACTAAATTTACTTGACAAGGAAGCTGACTGTAACTGCACTTGATTAACATAAAAAAAACTTAGATGGAAAAAAGAACCATTTTTAAAAAGGACACAATACAAATTAATACCCTGCTTTCTAGTTTTGCATATGAAGGGATAATCGTTGGTAAATTTTAAATTTTGAATTCTTAAATTCAAAACCACAGAAATACTGTGTGCAGTTCTGGCCAGCCTACACCACAGCTGGAAAAAAGTCCTCCAAAAACTAGAAAGAGGACCAGGGGAGAACATTCATCACTTTAAGTGGGGTTTTGAAAAATAATTTTATGCAGGAGCCCTTTGTCAGAAAACTGCCAGGCTTTAGGCACAAGCTTCTCAAAAGCAGGAGGGATAAACAATTCACTGGAAAAGTTAAATTTTAAAAGACTTTTAAAAAAACGGACAACGATCTGTTAATTGTTGACTGTGTTGTCCTGAGATCCTTCAGGGGTAAGTTTTAGGAGAGGCTGATGCGAGGTGCAGTCAGGTATCAAAAAAATGCTTGGAAAAAAAACCCAAATCAACTATCAAACTACTCAAGCAAGGAAATTCCTAAACCAAAATGTACTCCAGTTCAAGGTAAAACTCTCTATTTAATGATCCAAATCTAAATAAAGCACAAAACATTGTTACTGTTCATTTAGAGGAGTCTTGGGCATCTCCCAGCTCAAATTCCACCTTCTCCTGTTGCAGAAATGCTGGTTTAAGGCCCCCAGCCCTGCCAGCAGCAGCCAGCAGCAGCGCAGGGTTGGGAAGATCACCAGTGTTAAGGCAGGGAAGCAGAAAAGCATGCGGGATTCACCAGAGCGGTCAATGATTAACGTTCAGAGCTAGTCCTCCTTTAGAAGAGAGAGAGGATTTATATAAAGGTCACCCATGGGTAAATTCTGAGGTTTGGGTTTTGGGAAACATGCCGAGGAAGTGACCCGTGAACACTGAAGGCTCCAGTCCTCAACTGCTTGTAACATTATTTTCCCATTTCTCCAATTTAAGCAGTTAAGTGAAAGCTACATCCACCAGCAAGGAAAAAAGCTAAAAAAAAAATAAATACCCCACCCAAACCCAACCAAACAAAAACCAAACCACAAACCCCCCCTGAACAAAGAAAGCCCAAAACCTAAAATCCTTTACTTTTTCTACAATAAAATTATTAAACTTTTGTCTCCTGCCCTATCTTAGCATAGAAACGGTGTCTTGAGAAGATACTAAGGCTTGAAAGACACTGTGTTTTGGGCTTCCCAGCCTTGCAGCTAATGTTCCAGGCCATTTTCAGACCATGCAGACCAGTCCAGTTTTCTGGTACTGACAGTTTTACAGGAAGGGAGTAAAATAAAAAAAAATAAGACCACTAAAATCCTTCCTGTCTGGCAAAGTACTTTCTACAATCTGGCTCAACTGCTGTTGGCAGCTGCAGCATTAACATTTTAAATTAAAGGAAACATTGCCATTAGGAAGGGCTCTAAGCTTCAAGGTAGCCAGCACAGGCATCTGCCAAGCAGAGCACAGAAACTCACGGGGTCGGGACCTTACTTCTAAACCCCTTCAATCCAACCACCTACAAAATCCCCAGTCCAAAAGGTTTTGGTGTTCTCAGCAAGCCTTGGCAAACTCTCTCTAAAAGAAGACTATTTTTCTGACAGAAAGCAAAGATAATTCATGCAGAAACAGGCCAATTAAAAGACAGTAGCAGTTGAAAAGAGATCTTGTTAGCAGCATCCAGACACCAAGACGTGAAGGCGCAACAGCCAAGTCACAGCCCCCGCAATGAGTACGTGTGTTCTGGCAATTCTATCAGCCTAACCCCACTCCCCATCTAGGAAACCAGAATGTAGCTCAATTTTTTTTTGTTGACTCAGCTCCAAACTGTTGCTGTCTTCCTACAGCTGGATTTGCCCTTTGCTACAGGCAGGGTGGTTTCCAGAGAACACGTGAGAACCTCTTTTGCCAGAAGACAACTGCCTTCAATGATAATAACGATGTGGCTCCTGCAAACGTAACCCAGATGCAGTACAAGCATCATGCCCTGGATTAAAGCACAGCAAGGAGGTAGTTTTCTTTACAGCACACTCTTCTGCGTTAGGGGCAGGTATGTTATATTCACTCCCAGCCTTCTGCAGGTAGGCTGTACTGCGGCAGCTGGTGTGGAAGCTTAGATTCCTTGACAGCCTTAAGACAGACAGGCTCAAGTTCTTAATCCTAAAAAGAGGCGTACCGAGACCAAAACTGAAACAGATTGGAGACAGAGTCCTCTCTGTGTCTGAACAAAAGCAGCGGGATTCCAGTAAGCAACAGAAGCTCTGCAAACGCTAGCAAGAACGCCAGCAGGAATCAGACCCCCGAGAAGAGCTGTTTGGAGCAAGAATCTAACATTTCCACCAAAAGAAACACGGCTTTCTAGCACACATCTTGCAATCAAACCACAGGAATAAAAATAAAACCATGTTGAGAATGCTGAAGAATAAAGAAACCACCACCTTTCACCCACCACCACGGAAGGATTCGAGCGATCAACAGGGTCTCACCACAGACAAGCACAGATTTCAGATACTAGATAAATCAAGGGCAAAAGAAAGAAAAACAGCATTGATCACATGTTCTGATTGAAACTTCAACAAAAGGCAACACATAAAGCAGAATTACCATCCCCCTCATAATCCAAAACCCATAGAAATAAAGGTCTGTAATCAATGGTTTCCAAAGTACTTTTGCCATTGCACTGTTAGAAACCGATATAATCCACTTTTAAGAGATCCTGAAGCAAAGCAGGTTTATGTGCCCAACAATGGGAGAAGGACCTTTTCTCTTGAGGAATAAAACTGCTCAGGATAAGAGCTGATGTGTCACTCCATTCCATCACTGATGCTCCTCCTGGAGAGTCCTTCAGAAACCAGAATTACCCTCCCAGGATAAGCCAGTACTGTCTTTGAGTGCACAGGAAGCTGAAAAAATTAAGAGGACGTGTGCACAAGTACTGGAGTGATATATTTCAGGTTTTGTTTTGAAATAGCTTTGCAATACAGAATTACTCTAAGAAAAGATAAACAATATGTGCAATTTATCTTCAAACAAATCATTCTTGTTTTGAGACACTTCCAATCCATAAAGCAGATACTCTGATTACACAAAATCAAAGCTCTTATCTTCAGCTTATGTCATTTCCTCAAGCTCCCATTCTGCCCAAGAAAATGAAAAAAATCAGCTTTCCCATTTCAGAAGGTACAAAAGGTGATCACAAGGATATGGGTTTACAAGATCCTGCATTCTGTTAAGGATGAAGGTTAAGTCCCCCATGATAGCAAGCAAAGGGTTACAAGAAACATTCTGGCAAATGAGAAGGACCCAGCTCTCTCCAAGACTTGAAAATGCTGTTCCCAATTTAATAATCTCCTCAGCCCCTGAAGAAATTTTCTTTTGGTTGGTGGTGAGTAACGCTGCTGTTGTCACCTCCCTACCCTACACTCACAGCAAGAACTCAGCTGCTTCATCTCTAACGTGACTGCCAACGTTAAAGATACAAGGATGGCAGCGTATGTAAATGCAGATAAAGAAACAGACCCTTGACTCGTGCCCAGGAGAGCAACCTTCGGTTCCCAGCAAAGCAGAACATACCACTTCTTGTCTTGCTGGCTGGCTCCAGGGCTCCTCGGGAGGTTTTCTATTTCCACTAAGACTGGGGCAGAAGGAAGCGCCGTGAGGACAGGGAGGTTTGGGTTTGCGTTCCAGCGCTTTGGAGACAGAATACAAACAAGTAGGTTACTCTACAGACATCAGTGGAGCAATGACACACAGCGAAACACGTCACTGCTGCTCCTTAAGCACAAAGCTAAAGCAAGGCTGTTGTGCTCCATTACTGCCACAGCACTCGACGTCCAGTCTCTTCCAATTTGGCACACAGTACAGGAATTGTCAGCAATCTGAGGCTGCCCAAAGATTTCAGTAAAAAGCTATGGCTGGCTGTTTCCATTTTAAATTCCTGCAGTAACACTGTCCTCCTATAGGTACCTTTGCAGTAATGATTGGCACCTTTGGGTTGCAGGCCTTTGGGCTGCCATTTGAAATGTAACCGCTCCCGAAAAAATCCATCTCCTTTTGCAGAGAAGGCAGAAGGCTGGGCAGAGCAGCAATCTATCAGCAGAGACTGAGTATTTTAATGTTTAATTACATCATCATCCACCCATGTATGACCCTTTCTGCCACACTCTACATCTGAAACGCTGCAGGAAGCCAGACAGGGTCTTCCCAAACTCCCAAGTACTGCTTTTTCATACTGGGAGAATTACTTTACACTAATGCTCCTTGTCGGTGACACAAGGTATTCTGTGTACAAGTACTGAGGGAACAGGTGTGTCTGGTTTCCTTCTCAGACTCAGAACACACTGAATTTTTGCTAACACTGCTTTCTTTAATTTGGAAGTGCATTCCCCTCTTTCAGAGAAGAAAATACTGTAACCAGGAATCGACAGACGCTGAGGAACTGTGCCCCTCCTCCCACCCTCCCACACCACCCATGCTTCTTTTTTTGTCTTGTTTCTAAATGTTACTTAGCATATAGAATTAATGTGCTTTGGATAATAACAATTCTCACACAAAGACACTTTGTATACCTGTGAAAATCTGCAGCTAGAAATAGCATAGCTTCTCTAGTACTAGGGCACGGGGTAACTCCCTTACTCCAGGTAAATTAACCAACGATCTCAGTTTTACATTAACAGTAATTTCTTGCCATGCAATTTAGCAGTCAACCATATGCAGCTTTCAACTGGCCAATCACTGGATTTTAAGAATGAGCAACAAAATTGTTCAAATGTGTTGAAATACATGAAGACTGCCTTTAAAAAGAATGAGAGAGTCCTTACTTGTGATCCATTGGTTTGGTTGATAACAGCATTGTTTGCAGTACTGAAAGACAGAAGGAATTTACATCAGAATCAGACTCAGAAAACTACTTCTGCAGCCTGGCAGAACTGCAAGGATGGTCAGAAAGAAACTCAGTCTAACAAACATCTTTCCAAAGTAATTAACTGTTCTCAAAAAAACCCTTTAAAACTTGTGGTTTAGGTCAGCTGCCTCATTCTAGATAAATAATGGTATTATGTTACTTTCTCATTTGCTCAAACTGTAGTTTATCTGCAATTCATCTGTATCTTCCTCTCCTCTCCTTTCTAAACCAGTTTGGTTTAGAAATTCAGCAGCAAGGCAGGGCACTCGATAAGTAAAACCAATAGTTTTAGTTAAATACTCAGCAAAATGTGATAGTGTCAAAACCTCACCCACGTGCTGTAGATGCTACGTTTGATCCACTCGTAGGACACTTCTGATTCAAAGTTTCATTATTTTTATCAGAAAAATTCGTGAATTTCTTTCTGCATAAGACTAATGGACTGAATTACTGCTTCAGACTCTTAGCAGCAGCCAGTCAAAATCACACACACAGCAGCTCAGCACAATATTAGTAATTTAATATACATTTTTTTTTTTAACAAATTAAGACCCATATCCCTATTCCTGATGACTTTTTAATCAGCAAGAGCCATTTCACTTTTTTTTTTTGAGAGAGAGATTTAAAAGCATTGTCCTGCACAATAATTACACATTATAAATGTCAGGCAAAGCAAATTTTTTTTCCAGACTCCTGATCTTTTAAAAAATGGTTCCCATCTCCTACAGCCCATTAACCTTTGGTTTTCCAGTGTGGACAACAGCTACCCCACCTGGCAAGCTGACAATTCAAACAGATTTCCGTATCTTCTTTAGAACTATTTTACTTAAATATCATTACACCAAGACAGAAGAAGCTGCTCCTTGCCTGCTTCCCAACTTCACACCTTCTCTATGGAGAGAGCGTGGAGGTTACCACGGAACAGCGCACCTTGAACAGAAATACTATGGGATGCCTTCCGGGTCACCCATTCCCCTGCGCTGAGTTAATACAAAAAGAATGCAACAACATGCATCTTTCATGTGTTTCAATTAGCAGCGCCCCGGTGTAGAGTTTCAGGAACGGCATAGAGCGCTCTGGAGCCTACCACCCCAGTGCCGCACCCAGGTGTGGATCAGAAGGCCACCGGCTTATCAGAAGGAGAAACTGCCTGTGAAGTTTCCCTTCCCACTCTCAGAATGACCTCAGCAACACGAAACTGGGAGAAGGGCACGACAACACGGCGTGACGAGAGCAGTTAGTTAATGAGACAGTCGCTTTCTGCATGCAGAGCTTCTTTAAGCACTTCAGTGGCAGCGGGTGTTGCAGAGTACTTTGCCATTTCATAAAAAGAAAAGAGTACAGAAGGTGGCAAAGGCAGAGAGACCTCCACTGAAGTAACTGCAGCCTTGTCCCCACACTTGCTACACCTCTCCCCCTCTCACACCAGAGTCAGCCCTGCTGCTACAAACACAGCACTTGTGGTTGCATTAACCTGCTTGTTCTGAATCATTATTTTGACATTCCCTACCCATCTCCTGACTCAGGTGGGTCTTAACATCCACACCTATCTACTTCTAAGAAATATTTTGGTTGCAATTGATGTTCACAAGTTACTAGGGCAGCGGACAAAAAGCAGAACTGAGGTGACTGCTCCTTTGCTATCAGGTAACTCCTTTTAGCCTGGTTTCTTCTCTTCCCTTGAGGAAGGGTACAAAGAGTGTACGATCCAGGTTCATACGAGCCTTTTACACTGCAACAGCGAGTACAAACCTACACACGCAGAAAGACTCTAGGTATAAAAATATAGAGCCAAACGGCCTCCCTCTTCATGTTGGTCATGAATAATTTAGTGTAAATACACAAAAAATAATACTTAGAGTATATATAAAAAATATGCTAGTACAGACTACAAAATCATCACAATACTTCAAACATCTTTTTTACCACGTTTTCCCTCTCTCTGAACTTCACGTGATTATGTATTTCCATCACACAGCCAAGGGCAGGCAGATCCCAGAGTGAAGAGATCCTCACCTGCTTTTACCTGACCTCTGGCCGTGGCAGCACAGACACCACTCACAGCCAGCAAGAATCACACTTAGTCAGAAACAAAACATCTTTGCCTGCCAGGAAACCAGTCTGACAAAGTCTGCAGTGTGACAGCACACAGGAGTTTCGCTCTGAACACTAGGTTTTACGTAAAGCAAACAAACACAAAAACCACAGCAAAACCATAGTTAAAAGGTTAATGTGCTCCACATTTAGCTAAGCTTACAACCCACTTCTGCAGACACGTGCTCAAGTACAGGTGGCAAACATCAAAGAGAAATTTGAATATTGGAATGCATCTTACCTTGTTTCTTCAAGTTTAGGAGAATATGCTGCAAATATAGAAAGTGTTAATTAAAAATAAATTTGTAATTAGGTTGTCACTTAAATATTAAGTACACTTAATAAAAATAGTTTAGCATTGCCTAAAAATAGGCAACTAAAAGAGCAAAACGTTCCATGTATCCCATGTAGGTGTGAAAAATAAAATTCTAAATTGGAAAAAATAAAATAAAGCATCTGAAGAGCAAATTAAACAGCTGGATTTAAACAAGTATCTGAAAGCACACATGGAGGTCACTCCTGATCTATGCAAGAGTGGGAAGAAGAGACAAGCTGAATATCACATACTGTTGGGTTGCAAAGCTGTAACAACAGAGTACAACTCCTAAGAACAATTAAAAGATCTCAGTGACAAAAATGTCAAACTTCTATTAATAAATGTCAAATATTATCATTAACATAACGCTGCTCCCTGGATCCAAGTTTTCCATCTCCATAGAGAGACCTCCTGTGCAATATCGACGGGTGTTCCACCTGCCAGGCAAGCTAGAATGACATGCTTTGGACACAACCTTTTTCTGATAAATATATCTGGTCTCCCAAATAAGTCAAAGCAAACCTGATTTTGAAAATTCAAGAGGGGGCCAAACAGCTACAGAAGAATTCTTACACAGAACCTTTAAAGGATACATTTACTTGATTCTCGCAGTGGATTATGCTTCTCAAAATGGAAGACAAATAGTTTACCTTTCATTTGTAGTGTTCGTCTTGAGTATCTCTTGCTGGGCCTCCTCTCAAATGATGCTGATCTCCTGGCTTTGTTGGTCTTAGTGGTTTGATATTCTGTTTTCCCACTAACAATGCCATGTAAAAGTGCAAAATAATAACATAAATCACTTATTTTTAATGTCAAAATACTGACACCGCTCACCAAAACATCACATTTCTATTTTAAATTCATACTTTAATAACCCAATCTCAGTTCTATTAAAAAAATCCCAGGCTCAACACTTCAGGAGGCCTTTCACAAAAAAGGGAACGAGTTTCACAAACATCTTAATATTCACCCCATTCTCCCAAGACAGAAAGCTGAGGCTAGACATTAAGTTGCTGAAAAAGCACATTTGCCCTTTGTGTATTTCTGTGGTCACATCGTTTGGGAGAGGTTGAAAATTCTAAGAGAAAGTAAAGTTTCAGTTACGTTGCCAAAGGTCACAGAGAAAGGTGGTACAGGACTGAAAACCAGCATCTAGATGCTCTTGTTTCCAGGCAAGTCTTTTTTCCCCCAAGTTTGGCCAGACCTGGCAAAGCAGTATCAGCTTCACGTTCTGCTGACTCCTTGGCATCACTGATCCTTCCTGAAGCAGACATAGACAGTATTCCAGCTACAGTTGCCAGAAAGGGAAGCGAAGCATATTGATCCTGCCTGGGGTCATACACCACCTCCTTCCATATGTTCTCACCAGGTCTGGTGGGGCAACTGACAGCATCCTGCAGACTGGTCTAGGACCACAAACCATTCAGAAGTCTGTTACATGCGCTGGTAGTGCCTAACATGGAATGGGCATTATCTCAGGCTTCTGAAGCACTGCCATCACTCAAAGTCAGAACTCCAGGGCCAAAAGACACACAACGTCCCCAGCTGTGCAAGTCAACCTTCTGCCCTCTATGGTCCACATAAAAAAGGGTGAGCTTTCAAGATGAAGTGATCTATAACCCAAATATGTATATAAGCTATGTAAGGCAGAGAAATCTTGAGAAACCTTTGCTTTCCTACTCCCACAGTCCAGAATCACCTAAAAATAAATCAGAAAATGCAGGGGGGAAATACAGATGATTTAATAAAACAATCACTCAGCTTGCACGTTGCACTGCTCTGCATGTCCTAGGTGAATGAATACCAAGCTCTCTCCTCTTTCCACAGATAATCCAAGAAAAGCAAGAAAAGACAGGTGTGTGCTAAATGACAGAGGCTACTGACCTGTATCGGAACCGGGACCCCAACCGAATGAAGCCCGAGCGACTTGAGCTTTTTTGGACAGGACCTCGGAGCCGGAAGAAGGCGTGATGTTCCACTGCACATTTCCACAAGTGTTTGCAGGCTTTGGGATGATCCAGTCTGAAGACAAAAGTGTGCTCCTGCTCCTTTCCCTTAAAGCACACAAAGCACATGAAGGATTTATAAGGGGCTTGAATAAGTCCAAGCTACAATTCAACATAAGGCAAATAAAATTGGTTTTTCACAAATACTGAAAAGGTACATTTAAAAAAAAAAAAAAAAAAAGAGGCAGAAAACCCAACCTGTCCAGAAGCTTTAATGAACAACTGCTCCATTGTTTGAAGTTGGAAAGGGCTACAGCCCATACATTTAACAAATCAAACCTCTGAATAACTTCAAATTAAATACATCATTATAATGGGAAGGTACTTCTCAATCAGGATAACATGGTCTTGCTTCCAAATCTGATTTCCTCACGTGGTGAGAATGTGAGCACTGGTAATACCAGCTCTGAGATTTCTTCCCATGGGAACAAATCTAGCATCACCTTAAGGTACTAACTCCACTACATGTGCTACCTGACCTTTTTTTAAACTTTCTTGCAAAACAAGCACAGTTTCCAAATTATCCAGCCTAGACTAGTTTCACAAGGTATTCCCCTTTTAAAAACAGGGTGAGAAAAAGAAGTAATTGAGCTGATTTATCTTATACATAAGTCCCTTCATTCCCCTTCTGCCCCAAAGTTACAATCAAAAAATTTTCCAAGGCATCCACGTTAATCCTCAAAACTGAAATATAAAGAAAGAGATCAGGAGTATGTAAACTAGTATTGTATAATCAAGACTGAGATGTAACCAACAGATTGTTATCTACCTGTTCATCATCTTCAACAACAACTAGAGTGAGTTTGTTCTTCTTGAAGTCAAGCCTTGTTATCTTTGGCCTGCAAGATGAACAGAAAAGGGAGGTTATATCTAACTCTCTCAGTAACTCACTGAGATGGATGTTTGACATGCTGGTCCAAGCCTCTCTAGCAAGCATTTATTTTCTGGTTTTGTGGGTGTTTTCAGTTAAAGCAGTAGGGCTTGATTATACTGTGGATACCAATGTTTTACTTCAAAATTTACCACTTAATAAGAAACCTTAGAGATAAGAAATCAGCAACTTCTAAGGAGATAATTCAATCGGAACTTAAAATAATAATTACTTAAACTGAAATCCAACTCCACCCAAACACTCCTGCTCGCCTACTCTTCCCTGAGCCCGCAAAACTGAACTCAGGAAGACACCGAGGCAGGTTAAATTCATTCTGCTTTATTAAAGAAATGTAAATCACTGTATAGTGCATGACAGATTAATTCCTATAGCGACTCTGTTGCAGAAAATCCCAGCTCAAGAGAACAATGTGAACACAACACAATAATGCAACTGCTTTCCCCCGCCCGCCTGACAAAAAAAGTAACCAGAATTGATGGCAGAGGGACACACTGGTAATATTTCTGCTACAAAGTGAGTGTTTTTCTGAGAAGTTTATATAGTTGGCCTGGGCTAACCCAAATGTAACTATTCATATGATGAAATTTCACCTCATCACCTGCCTACTCCTTCTGTGTATACAGTTCAGAAAGACTGGCCGGGAATTACAGGAGAGAGCACTTCAGAATGCATAAACGCCTGTGCACCCAGACCCCAAACACCTGGTGTTTTATGCAGTGTAAAGCCCTGCAAATTTTCACCAGAATCTTTTGAGAGACCCTCAATCTGGGGGGATTATTCAGGTCTAAGAAGCACATGCTCATAAAAACTAAAGGAAGCTCTATGTCCTCTGCCTACACATAGATCTGGTTTGGAGCAGGGTATTTGCATTTTTGTTTGTTTTTAACTAGTCTTTATTGATGGGTAGAAAGGAACGTTATTGGGCACAGGGAGACACTTTCTTGATGAAAAGCCTACCCCAGATGACATGACATGTAAGAATTGCACTAGTGCTCTTGCTTCTGCCTCTTTTTCAACAGTAAGGTCTAACACTTGGCTATAACGCCTGAAGAAGCTTCATTTCACTGACTGGGTGCACCCTCTATTTCAAATTTTTCTAGTGCAAAATACAACAAACACACAATAAAGAAAATGAAAACATCCCAAAGTTATTCCATCTCTTACTTGCCTCTAGCATTTTACACAAACAGCCTGTTATTGTATCAGCCAAGAGTTTAAGAAGGAAGAAAGAATATTTTTTGACACCTTGAAAACACTCAGAGGCTAAATTTCTGCAGGCACACTGCATTCACAGTGCTCTCATATACCAAAAAGATGCTATTATTTGTTGACTAGTGCAATAGAAACAAGACTAAAAATCTGAAATCTGTTTTAAGGTACAACCAGGGCTTACCAGAAAAACAAACCAATCTTTGTGTCCCCTTCAAAGACCAGAACTCCCGTTGGTGTTAGTCCCAGGCTGTAATCATTGCCGTCTCGCGCCTAATTGCCACAAAATAAAGATCATGTTCATTTTGGCGCTCGACCCTTGAACCAAATTACTCCATTGATTGATGGAAATAATTTCCCTGCCTTACAGTTTAGCACATATCCACTTATTTTATACAACAAAACTCGTGTTTTCAATGATCCAATGCAAGGGATTTTTCCAGTTTGCAACACTTCAATAAGGCTGACTGAAGGGGAAAATGAAGGTTTCTTCATTTGTGTGTGTAATAAGGACCTCCTTGTGGAGTTCTCAACATACCCTCCCTTCTCCACAGGAGATCTATTTTGACTTGCAGTTTTTCAGCTGGTAGCTTACTGGGCCCCAGCCAGTTTTAATTTAAGTACTATGATTTTCACATAGCTCTTAGTCTAAATACAAACCATAACACATATTGACACCTCAATTGCATATTTAACACAGAGCAGGTATGTTTGGACTAAAGTCCTACCTTCTAGAAATGTATAGTATAAAGTGGAATGTTGATGAAAAGCCAGATCACTTATTATACAGTTTAGATTAGTACAATAAATTCCTTTCCCCACCTCTCCCTTCAGTGCAAAAACAGGGTTGAAAACTGGGACAAAACTAACATTATAATTTCTAAAGGTCACAGTGCTGTGGTTAAACATACCTTGACTATGTGCATGTCTACACCGTACATTTCCAGCCACTTAGCTTTGTTTAAGTAGTTAGTTTCAGCCTGTGCGGGAGTTTGCCCCCTGAAATAAATGTTTTGCTGTTAGGTAGAAAAAAAACAGGGTTTGCCTGAGAAAGCAGACGAAGGGAAAGCTGGTACATGAGGGAAGAGGAAAAGAAATTCCTGAGAGTTTTGGGAAAAACCCAAACACTCCTGACACTCGTTCACTTTCAGAAATATCAAGGTCACTTTTTATAAGTTTTAATCTGAAAATTTCAAGATGCTGCAATCTCATTATTTTACTCAGACCTTTGGAAAGCTTCATTTTTCACATTAAATACCTATACAAAATACGACAGAACCGTATTAGAATTGTTTCTGAACAAGGCTACAGAAGCACCAGCAGCAGTTTAATACATTCCCTTCACAGAAAAATCAGTGCAAACAGCCGACTGGCGTGCACTGGAAAACTGAGTACCTGCATTCCTTCCACTTCTCGAAGATGGCGAGTTCCATCTCTTCAGTCTGAGTGGGAACAAACCTGAACTCAGACACCAGCTCAGGGACGTGTTCGGCAGGATCATAGTCTCCAAGTTCAGCTGCAGAAGAGCAGCACTGTCAAGTCATGTTCTCAGACACAGTGGATATGAGCAGGACCTTTTGCATACTTCCTGGCAAACTTAAAATACTAAATTTCTTTTTGCATTCCCCCTTCTCCACTCCTCCCAATATTTGAAGCATTGTCTTTTTTTGATAGGGAAATCACGGACACTGAATGGCTGTGCTGTCTGCACAAAAGATTTGCATTAATTTTTACAAACTGCTATTGATATATTCCTTAACAAGCTTCCTATAACATCCGAGGAAGATAACATCCTTGAAATTTGCATTTTTTCTTGCAGGAAATTTTCAACATTTTCCTCACTGGAGTCTCTACTGAGACAACAGCTAAACTTACAATGGAATTTTGTCCTAAATGATTAAAACAAAAATCTCTGGATATTTGTAAAAAGGAAAACCAGTTCTGATAGTTTTCATTAAACTATCTGTCCATTCTAAAAACTGGTTTAATGCCTACAAATCCCCCTGCCCTGCTAAAATTGCTCTATCTCAGGGCACAACCATGCAGCTGTTATTTGGCTCACCCTCTCATCTCTAGGTGATGACCAGCCTAGGTTTCTGGGATGGACATTAGGAAAAAATTCTTCACATAAAGAGTGGTCAGGCACTGGAATGGGATGCCCAGGGAGGTGGTGGAGTCACCATCCCTAACTATGTTTAAGAGTAGATTGGATGTGGTGTTGAGGGATATGGTGTAGGGGAGAACTTGTAGAGTAGGGCTGATGGGTGGACTCGATGATCCCAAGGGTCTCTTCCAACCTGAATGATTCTATGACCTGCGAACATAATAAATGCCCTACTGGGACGGTCAAATGGCTCACCTAGCCCACTGCTGCACACTCAACAGGGGCAAAAAGAGATGCTATTTAGAGGGAATACTGGAACATGCTCAGCAATGGGTGTGCCACATCACAAGCACAACCTCTTGCCACAGATGCTCTGCAAGCCCAGCTTTTAGAGTTCACTAATTGCCTAAAATGCTGAAACTCAGTTAGAAACGTCTATAAAATGTCCTGACTTTCAGAGTTGATATGCATTTCCTCCTCTCCCTCATTTCAAGCGACCTCTTAATGTTCAGTTCATACCCAAAAGGTTAGGAATAAATCTGTAACTTGAACCTTGAGTGTCTGATACAGGCCAATAATTATTTTCTGAAAAAAAGAAACTACAAATGTTTATGTTGGAAAAAAATACTGACACCTTTGGGAAGACCAGAAAAGATCAAATAGACACACAGAGTATTAAATAGACACACAGGTAGAAAAACTGTACGTGATCTAAAATCCTGCTTCTTGGAATCCTGAACACTGCAAGCATAGTAATAGTCTTTTCACCTCCTCCTCTCTTTTTTTTTTTTTAATGCTGACTGAGGAAGTCTGTAGTTCTATAATAATTTACTCCCACTAAAACGCCTGCCTCTGTTGAAAGGAATGCTGTCAAAGCCAGCTTAGGTTCCAGCTGATTTAAATAAAAGTACACAGCTGTCAGACAGTAAGATTAAAGCCCTGCTACGGGCCTCATTGCAGAGAGGGGAAAGAAAAGAGCAGCACAAAAAGCAAAGGATATATGGCCTAATTAGATCACTTTGTTTTTCCAAAATCTTATCCACTGAATCCATATCTTAAGGCTCTAACAATGCTAATATTTTTAACTATGGAATGTATTATAACTGTTCTCCTTCCACACAAAAAACAGGTTTAAAATGGCAGGTACCTTTACAGTTTAATCCCAACTCTCTACACCTACACATCACCAGGGTCATTAGTAATTCCTGCCTGAAGACCAAAATGTGTTTTGGAAAATATCTGTAGAAGAATTTCAGTGACTTAGTCCTGTTACCTAACTCCAGTAAACCAAGTACAACAACGCACTGATTGATAAAATGAATGTTGTGTGGACAATTTGTGCAGCACAAATACATGGTACATCTCAGAATTCCATCTTCATCAAAGAGGGCTCACAACAAACAGCTTTACAATAGAGGTTCTGGACTTTTTTTTGTAGACTCAAACTGGGTTGAATGAGGCCACGTAGCCATATCCTCCAAAAAGGACCCAGAAGCCTACTCTAGCAGACATTTCTAGAATTTCAAGCCTCTCCTCCCTCTTCTGGGAGTTCCCATGCTTGAAACCACTGCAAATTTCACATTTGTTAAGATCACACCCTCATCTAAACAACATAAGATGTTGGCCATGAAGACCAGTGATACACAACCTACACAAGCAACCAAAGGTCTGACCACAATTCTCAGAGAAACTATAGATGCTGGAGCCTCATCTGGAAGCAAAAATCAAAGGTGGCTCACTAATTAGAGTATCAGGGGACTCAAGCATAGCACTGTATAGCTGAGAAAAAACACAGTGTGTCAATTCTCTTAGTTGAAAAAGGATCAGAAACAGCCACAAGTGCAGCTCAACCATAAATGCTGACGTACAAGCATGAGACATGGGGCACTAACATGTTTCTACAAATAAGTAAGCTGGAAGCAAAAGCATTACTTTTAAACACAATCCTTTTCAATGGAGTGCAGAACCAAAGTAATTTTGTATCTGACTGTACAATGAAGACAACTCATGGCAGACATTGCATGATGGAAACAAGCAAACTGTGTTACTACATCAAAGCAATTCTGGAAGACCGCAGACCTCATGACTTGTGTGAAAGCGGACAGGTTTGCACAGCAGTATCCAAGAAAACAAGTTCAGGGCAAAGCTGTTTATGTTCAGAACCTCACTGTTCAGCTTCCTGAGGAATCAAGTAATTTTTTACATAGGCTTTCAGCAAAATTAATTCAGAATGAGATGTATTTCACATCGGATCACTAACGTCTGGGCACAACCTATTTTCTGGACATAACAAGGACAAACTGAAAAAGGCAATAAGAGCCTACAAAGCTCTTCACACAACTTCCTTCCCCACCTACTCACCTTGCATGTTGTAAGCTGCCAGCTGGACGGCCGTGTCAAAAGGACATTCCAGTCTGCCAGAAGAGAAACACCTTGTTAAAACCTTAGCTGACACTATTGAGGAGGCAGCTCATATACCCAACTGCAAACGTTTGAGATAAGCAGCGAAAAGGATTAGTAGATTTTCAGCAAATTAGGAAGAAAGAACTACATTATTTAAGCATTCCTCTGCTGCTACTCATGCATATAAAAAAAAAAATAAATAACATTACATCACTTTACAAGGCTTACTAATTATCCAAATATGAATTTAATAAATCCTGTGCTAAACACACTGTGGTTGTTTAAAAGACTGTTGGGAATACTTACTTTCCACTAAGAATATCCAGTTTTAGCTGCAGAACAAATAAATACCTGTAGGATTAAATAAGAAAGAGAAGTCATTGATTAATAACTTTAATGCGTCACTCGGACAAGAGGAGAAAGTTAGAGCCTGGCAAACAAAAATGTTTTCCACTTTTTACATGGTTTTGAAGACTGAAGAAACTGCATTGTGATCTTTGAAGGCTTTATCAGTTGGGTTTGTACGCTTTGCACACATTTGAAATGAACTAAACCCAAAACTGGAAGCTGTCACAATTTGAATGCCTATGCTGCATGGAAAAAGAAAGGGGATACCTAAGTCTCATTTATTCTCTTCTGATGCTACTTGGGCAAAGAACAACTTGCATGTTCTGCATTTTCTTCATTATTCATAGACATATCAATCTCGTAAGACAATGAATATTTTTTAAGTCCCTCAAAACTAAATGTTCCTAATACGGATTGCTTAGTTAAAATCTCACCCAGAAAGTTGACTGCAAAGCAACAAAGAAATGAACAGCCTTTTCAACTTGTTTACTCTCCAGAGCCAGCCTTCCTTCCCTGCCTTGCTTATTCAGTACTCTTTGTGCTTAGAAACTGGGCAAATAATGAACACAAAGCTCCTCTGGTGCACAACATCAATCCTCTGATCCAATACCCACAGAGAGTAGCCCCGTTACCCCATTACAGCACACAGCTTTCCTTTCACAAAGAAAGAAGCCACCTTACTGACTAAAATAATGCCATCTGCGATGGCATCCAGTTTGAATCTTACTATGGATGAACAGAAACCTGATACACAAAGCCAAAGATGATCCTTGTGTTTTAACTTGTGCCTGTCTCCTCGTACTCACATACACAGACACAAAGCAGATACAGGCATTTGTACCACAGGTCCCTTGGAAATTCACAAATACTTTACCAAACCATTTATTATCCAAAGTCTTTTGAACACTGGTCCCTACATGGAGAATAAATTTGTGTGGTACTGACCCTAGATATCAAAAGAATGAGCACAGGCCTCCAGTGTACTGTGGGTGTGACCGGCCCATGCTTATCAGCCACATAACACTGGCAAAGAATTCATGCAAGCTTCCTGTGCTCTGGCTGTGGTACGTGACCTCTGACTGGTGGCATCTGGTGGGAAACTGGCAGAAAATGAGAACAAGCTGCACCTGTGGAAGCTGGAAAGAGGCTGCACGTAGTGTCCTGCTGCACAAAGGAAAGGTGGAACCTCAGAAAGCCCCTGTCCGCGATGCCTATAACCCACAGCAGAGCTCCCCTTCCCACTGCTTCCTTAAGGCATAAAATTGCCTTAAGACAGGAGAAAGACTTGCTGTTCTCCTGCTCTGGGGGATTAGCTAAGCAGACAGACAGGGTTTAAAAGCCCTCAGGTTTCGGGTCTGCCATGCTAAAACCTGTATAGCAAGGTCTGACTGGCAGAACTCAACCGTATGGATGAAAATGTTTAATCGTGGTAGATAGATGTAGGTCTGAATTTTGCTTATGGTTACTATTTTTAAAAGGCAGTCAAATATTTCTTCAGGAACATGAATTGGGAAGCAAGAGATTCTTCCCCAGATGGGCAGGAAAGCACTAAAGAAGAGCAGGTATAACATGTTAACACATATAAGTATGAAGCTGCACAGGGTACATATGGCTGTAAGGAGTAATGCTGCTGTAATCTTCCTGGTAGCACTCCCAGGGATTTGGCTAAAGTGCAGATCAAACATCTACACAGACATGAACCTGAACAACAAACAAATGCACTTCACGCTCTTACAAATGGATGAGGACATGAAGCATCTACTGCTATCATGGAAACACCATGGCTTTCTCTCCTCTCCAGAACATACCATCAGCAGAGGTAACATTGCAAGGAAATGTTGCCTTTTACAACAGACTTACACTACTGGCAGATGGTAGGTTTTGTTCCCTTTCAAAGCACCCCAAGTATGTCTTAGTCCAACATGAAACACAGCATTATGAATGGGTTTGTGAAATGCTTTAATCAAGAGAAACTGCTGCTCACCTGATACTACAATCTTACACATACAGTTCTGTCGACTCACATCTCAACATGGCAGTAAAATACTGTTTTCCCTTTGCATAAGCTCTGCAAAGACCACAGAAGTAATGAAATGTTCACTGAACGTATTTTTGCTGAACTAACTTGCAGTTGAACACTTTTCTGCCTAAAGAGACAAGATGACTGCAGAGTCAAAAATAAAAGCAGCTTAAGAAGAATAAAGAAAGAGGAATGATGTCTGTTGTCTTCAGTAAAAACCTCTATCTGTTGTGTATAAGCAACTCAGTTCAGTTGCCAGAATCACCTCATGAAAAACAGCGTGTCAAGTAATATAGAAAATATATAGGTCTCTACATAAGAGCTCATTTAATTAATGAGAGCTGTATTAGAAACATTTACAAAAAGCCAAGTAAGCAAGCTGCTCTCAGGAGTCCCCAGAAACAACTCACAACTCTTTAAATAAAGACCATAAAAATATTTTCCTGGTCTTATTTGGGGATCTCAATTGTCACACAAAATCCCTCTTACCTTGTCAGCTCTTCACGTAGATTGTTGGGCTCTGATGAGTAAAACTTTACCCGAAAATGCAGACAATACGGTGGGCCAACTGCAAAGTAGATTTCATTCAAGACAACAGTAACAGTTACTGGACGAGACATCTTAATTTTTTATTACACAGAATCACATCACAAAACTTGACTGAAATTGGCTCTGTCCTACCACAAGGCCTTCCTTTGTGACAGGGAAAGGCAAGAAAAACATCAAGGTGAAAGGACACTTAAATACACACACAAAACAGTTTCATATGTTACAACTCAACCCAACAGTCATAACACATTACATTGATTTGTCTTGCTGAGAGCATACAAATCTGGGTAAATTCTGATATTTAAGGACTCTCTATATAACCAAGAAGGTTGTGCATCTTGCCCCTGCGGTTGACCAAACCTCCAGACAGTCTTCTGTTGGTCTCCAGTTGATTTCCAGTGCTGTGGGCAATACCCACTGCTGACAACTCAGGCCCCTTTAATTCCACAGAAGTTTAGGCATATTTTAGGGGGATTTAATGGACCCTTCTGTGGAAGAATCATCTTTTCAGGAAGCCAAAGAGTTAATTCAGCAAAAAGATGGATTAAGAGTTCTTTAAAAATGTGCAGCGCTCTGCTGATTCTTGCATCTGACAGGAGGAATTTTCTCCCTCTCAGTGCTTCCAAAACCTCTGTTGTATTAACACAGCACCACAAATCCCTGAAGACTTCCCACAGCGGAGAGCAAGGAAGCTGCTGAGCAAAAATCAGCTGGTGTTACAGCTTACCCACGGACACACCACTGAAACAAGCAGGACACACTAAACCCTTGTGCAGCAGGTAAGGACTTGGTGGTCCAAACACAGATCCGAGCAATCAGGACTGCCCCAAGGGCAGGAGCATCCAAGACAAGTTTTTCTATAGGGAGGATAATAACCTGTAACACTAAAGCATCTTCAACTGCCTTGACTCTATTTAAACAATAATTAATGAGCCTCTAACATGTTTAATTAAGGACATTAGACTAAAGTAATATGAGCTACAGTGGGAAGAGCTCATTAACAATCAGCAGCACCATGCCAGGTTTTTGTCACCAGGTTTTGTCACCCCTTCCAGAACACTGCCCCCCCCCCCNATGAGATCCCAAAAGAAAACAAAAGATACTTACTTTTAACTTGCTTTTTAATGCTTTTTGTGTTGTCCAACCAATGCTGAAAAATAAATTACTTTCATTGAATTATCAATAAAGAAATCTCACAGAAAGAACAAAAAAGGGAAAAAACAAACCCAACCCTATTCGTTAGTGAAGACCGTCTTGGAATAACAAGTAGTTCATTAAAACAATCTAGTCCAAACCTTTCACAAGCCACAGCTCTCAGTGCTCATGGAAGAGCCTTTCATTCAAAGTTTGTAATGCAAAAAATGTCAGTTTTCAACAACAGAAACATCCTCTAATACTTTATTTAAAACCAATCTTCAAAAAAGCATTACCTACTCTAAAGGACTCAAATGTACTGACAAACCACTTCCATCACTACAATTTTCATCCTGTCTAAACAAACAAACACTTAATTCCCACAGTAGTAGGTCAGCCCATGACACCAAGCCAAAGAGGCACAAATCATCGCTCTGGAGACTCTGGCACTAAGCTGTTTGTGATGTTCACTTGGGGCAGAGGGGAGAGACAAAATAAATATTGTTGGCTTCCAGGCATTTTATTGAGATGACTCAAGGGTATTAACAGCAACACCGTCTATGGCTGAACGTAAGGGTCAGCTCTACCTAATTCTCCAAAATCTATTCATAGGTGACATTTTAGCAACTGTCACATGGAAGGCCAGAAGTTACTAATTACAAGCTCTATACTAGACATGAAGCCAAAACAATGGCTTCACTTATTACAACCGCATGTGAAAAAATAATCTATAGATAGCAGGCTGAGAGAAACACACACACACTATGCTTCCTAAAGAAAATTGCATATACTCCTGCTGCTGAAGAGTTTGTACCAGAAATTAAAGATAAAGCTGTAAAGCTAACATGCAGGTAGCGGTAGAGACCTACTTCCAAGCAGGGCAAACAGGTCCCTCCTCCAGAGGAGGTGGTGACTCAGTTACATAGTAAACACGGTGCCCTGCTCCATGTAATTGCATTGACTCAACAGCCAGAGCAAACTACCAAGCACGCCGTGTCCCACGTGGTTCACAACACCCAGGTAACACCACCTCACTCCATCAATCCCAAATGTCACCTCGCAACTAACACAGATAAATTATATCCTTAGCAACACTCCTTTCGTTAAACTACCTGCCACAAAGTTCACAGTGGGCCCCACGGAAGGCAGAAAAGCAACAGGGGTATGAGAAAGAACCGGTATTTTCAGGTTGCAATGCCAAGTGCAAACACATTCCTGCCTTCAGAGCAGCCCTGCCTTCTGCAGAGAATATGTGAAGCCAGCCTCTACCACGGCCAGGACATGCAGTGATTGATGGATCAGCTGTAGGATCAGAAAAACCGAACCATCTATTGCTGCTGTGCACCCAGCTGAAAACGCTGTCATTGCCTGCTAAGCAGAGTAGCTACAGAAAGCTATTTGAAATTTATCTACCATATTTTTTAAAATAAAGCAGGAAGGGGAAGCTTAAGGAAGAATGAAACAAATATTTATGTCACCTCTGCTTACACCACCAGCAAAATGCACTTGAGCAATAAATTTATTTTTCTTTGCTTCTTTAAGAAAACGATACAATCTCTCTTCCTATTCCATAAACTCACATGCTGGAAGAGACAGTTTACTTATTCCTTCCTCCACCATAAAAATATATAAACTACCTACTTGGAGGCTTGCAGGTGATTTAAACACAGGAATGGGAGAGAGCGCCATTTCTAGACTCCAGGCCTGGCTGTGTGTGCCTGTCCATCTCCCTCCTGTTTTCTCTCATCTCCTCCACATTCCAAGGGAAGGCAACTGAGAGGCCCGCAACAGGCACTGATAGCATTTTCCTCTGCTGGGCTCTTACCACCACTGCCTGCGGGAGCTCCCTCTGAATGGTGAGGGGGTGTGTGCAAGAAGGGAAACAGAACTGCTCTGAAATGGAGAAGGGGGTGTGTGGAAAACCAACCCCCCAAAAAATCCCTGAACCAACATGTGCATGGACAGAGACAGACATCAGGAAACTTAAGATACAGTCCAAGTGATTAAAATGGAATTTGAGTGGACCTGGCAAGAAGTTTACATTTCGATGAGAGTTTGCTCAGCACAGTCTACTGCTGAAATCCAGAGATAAAGTTTGCTAAACAAAAAGCAACACGAAGAACAGACAGCACAGAGAACTGGGAAGTCCTTACTGAACAGTTTGCTGCTTTAGAAATTAAAAACCACACCACAAACCAAACCACAAAACCCCAGCAACGTTTCTCGAAGATAAGGTAAGCAAGGTGGTTTTAGTAGGACAGTTGACGCTAAAACTGGCCCCACAGTATGGAATCAATGGGTGCGACTTAGCACAATGCTACACAAATAGCTCTCAGCATTAGGCACTACCATCAGATAAAACTGCCAGAGTAACAAGCTGATGTGTTGTACATTTCCATTAGGAAACTATTTGATGTTTGCAACTTGTTAGAATTAGAAATTTGCCACGTGTTAAATGTTCAATGCCTCCTTACTAGAGGCACATCTCCAGCACTGCTAGAGGGGAAAACCAATCAATCTTTACCTTCTGTGTCACTGCACAAGCTGTGCTCTTCATTGTCTGCCTGAATCAAAGTTACTCAAATTAACAATAGCCTGTTCCCTTGGCTGCCAGACCAAGCCTGATACACTGTGGACAATCTTGCAAATAACCCATTTTGCCACCTCCTGCCCTTTACTTGGGCGGGGGGAGGGAGGGAAATAGCAGTCAGGTTAGCAATGAACACGGAAATCACAGGAAAACAACATTTCTTCCACTTCACAAATTGTTTCAATAACTTTTTTAAAGAAGCCAGCACTTGAATCCTAAAATCCAAAAAGTCAAAGTTTGTATTACCTGGGTAGTCCCACTGCCCAGTGTATCATACCAATCACTTCAGCAGTTCAAAAGAAGAAAAAAGCTACCCTTCAGATGCACTAAATTCATCTACTGAGTTTTCAACAGATCATCATTTTTTTATTTACCTATACGTTGCTAGTTTGCCAGTTTTTCTATCCTCAGGTGCAACTAGCTAGTAAGGCAATATCCTTAGATTCAAATTGGGTAGCGGAAAGATTATCTCCCTCAGAGCCAGTGTATAATTCTGTCCACAGTGAGGGACTGGATTCTCACCCTGTTTGAATAAACAGGTGTCCTGAATAATCTTTGACAAATCACTTGGTTAGTCTGTGTCTCTGTTTCCAGCTGCAGATTGTGTTTCTGACACAATGTGCCAGCTCCTCTCTGCAGGAAGGGCTGCCACCACAACAGATCTTCAGTTCGTAAAGCAGTTCTCTCTGGCTGTTACCTTCAGCTCTTGGGGCAAAATGCAATCTTTTCTTCTTCTTCATACAAAGTGCACCATTAAAGTCCAGTTTAAACCGATCTCTATCTCTGCTCTGCTCTTTTTTAACACACAGTTGAGAAAAGAAAGCAAGCTAAGTTGGAAATCGTAATTGCCTGTACTCGGAGATTGTTCGGTATCAAATAATCAGGTGCAGTCTGGACTGGAAGTTGCGACTTGCTGGACAAAAAGCAAGCAATGAGCCATTGCTGAGGCATAAAGCATTAACTCTTATTTCCCCATTTCCAGATCATGACATCATTGCTAACGGAACAGTAATAGGAAGAAAAGTTCACCATTCAGATAGCTTCATCTGTTATAACTAATCCACTGTGAATGCTTATGAGACCCTAGAGGGACATGGACATACTTCAGAACCCCTAGGGCAGAAATTGAGTTAAGATACCTAAAACCTGCAGGGTTTTGTTTTCTTCTTCAAGCCAAAAATAAATGCAGTGGAGTCATTCAGTACTCAACAACCTGGACTGCACCCACCTAACTGCAAACGGGACATTTACAAATACAAAAAATGGTATGCAAAGGGCTGCCTTCTAACTTGTGTTGGCAGGAGGTATGCATGGTTCCAAACAACAGCCCTCTCTTAGTGCAACAGTCTTTTCCTCCATAGCGTTAAAAATCTCTGTTCTGCTCATTTCAGCTTGGGGATTTTCTGCTGTACAAAACCGTAACAATTAAGATGTCACCTTCATATTGTTCTGGACATAGATGCTCACAGAAGTAAGTATGTCATTGCCTCCACTCTGTATACTGACCTGAAACAGTTCAGGTATTTAAACTCAACAGCAACTGTCTGTGCCTCCCCTCTGCCATCCTAATCGTGAAATAATTGTGAAGTGGACTTGAGACACAGAAACAATCAAGTCATACACCTAACAAATAAGATTGACATAGACAGTATGAACACTCAGATCTCCTTCTACACCTGGGGGTATTGGGATACATAAATACAGATTTAAGTAACAGGGATGCAGGACAGAGACAAAAACAAAATCCATTGTCTAACCCCTCACTTAACTTACCACTATCTTTGTGGGCAGGATAGAGTTGGCCGTAAGAAGGATCTATATAAAACTGCACTGCCCACAAATCAAAGAACTGGGGTTGCTTCTGACAAACAATGCCCTTCTGTTTTCAAAAGCAGTCACATTTTTACAAACATACAATAGACTTCACAAACAAAGTCAGGCTTGCAAGAACCCTCTACTCAAATGGTCTGGCACATACAAACACACCTATATCCTCCCGAAAAATTACACTTGCAGGTCTGAGTCACAACCAATTTGAGCAAATCAAAGGTACTCCCCTCTTGCCAAGATTATTTCCCAAGCAGACATTAATAAGATTACTTCTGCTGACAAGAAAATTGATGGCGTTGGCAAAGGAAAACTTTCTCCACTCTGCAGAATAACACAGGGCCGAGCACACGCTCTAGTTTTGGCCCCTCCTCTCTGCATCATCAGCATCAAGAATTTCTATGTGATGAGCCAGGTTCTGAGGTGCTGCTGGACCAGCCTCCCTAATGACAGCAAAAGGTGCGACAGGAACAAGTGGAAGACAAGAAAAGACAAGACTATAGCACCGTAATACGTCAGAGTGCTCAAGGAGGAATTAAACTTGGGGTCACCAACTAACACACCACAGAGCTGCTGCACAGAACTTAACTCAAAAAAAAGGCAGCTTTCTTATAGCATTTTTGTCACTAGTAGAATTCAACATTTAGAATATTGCTTGGAAAAAGAATAGGAAAAAAAAAATAATAGAGCACTGCTACTCACCGCCACTTGTGCAGAATCCATAAACCTTAACCCAAAGTAGTCGCTTTCTATAAGGTCCAGATGATACATGATCTGTTCAAACAGGAGCTGGCCTTTGGCTTTTTTCTGGAAACATAAAATGATTTAGTACTTAACAGGTAGATTTATTGCAGCGTCTACCTTCTTCTAGGCATACTTTATATTGTCATTCTAAACCCAAGAGAATTCCAAAACTAGGCTTCTGCAAATATAATGTGTAAATTAATTTTTTCCTGATGTTTCTGATGGCTCTTTTTTCTGAAGGGCAAACGTACACCCCCCAAGAAGACAGATAATATGCTTAAGGGAGTTGCATAGTCTCCTTTTTTGGAAAACATCAACACTGACTCGCACGAGACCAAGAGTGTTAAAATGTCATTTTATCATTGTCCCTTCTAGGCTTTCTCTACTCACTGAAGTTCAATGGAACTGGAAATACAGCGAGGACAATCGGGATGAGAAATGCACTGGAAAATTTTCAAAGCAAAGTACAGTAAATCACTTAAGAATTTACTACTGCTTGATATCTAGACAATTCACCTGTTTTGAAGCAGGTAGCAAAGGATGTTGTATTAGGATAGAGCATTCCATTAGCAAGTGCTTTTAACAACTGACAGGAAATAGTCTGGGGCAAGAAACTTTAACAAATAGTACTTAGGTAATGCTTTTACAAAAGAGTTTTTGGAAAACTCTCTTGTATGTGCAAAAAGCCGCTGCGTATGTTCATACATAATTTGTGAAAAACCTTAGCTTTAACCCCAAGTAAACATCATTTTTACAGAGATGATCTAAAATATTAAACAGTTGTTTTTAAAGAGAAGGCACGTAAATTGGCACTGGACAGTTTCTCCGCATCATACATTTTTCATGCTATGAAGTTCTGTGCAGTAATACACTACTACACTGGAAAACAGCTTAGCAGCAATACCTGAGATGCCTAAATGTAATAAAATATATTAATAAATTAGGAGGTCAAAAGACAAGTCACAATGCTGAAAGGAAATACTTCTAAATGCAAAGGAAGGCAGAAAGGATTTATGCTTACTCTGCAAGCAATTTAAGGATTTCTCTATGTCCGTAATGCTATCATCTTGTATTCTTTTATTTCAGTAGTTATACAGTCACAACCTGAGAAAGGGGCTAACTTTCTGAGCGTATTTATTTACTAAGCTACTAATTAGCAGATTTATTCCACCCCTCAAACCTTTGGGCCAGCCAGAATTTCCATTCTCAGAAATAATCTAGTTTAACCACTGAGCCATATCCATGTAAGAAAAGCAGCATGCATAATTTTTGACACCTTCCTCTACCCTGACCTTCAAATATTTTATATCCAACTTTGCAATCGTAACCATTGGTTTGCTCTATGCTACAGTGAAATCCAACATGACATTTCACAGTCCAAAGTAAAATCTCAATGTTTTGTGAACTGAACCTGCTTAAGCAAGTTCTCCTACAGGCATTTACATCCAAGCACCGGGGCTCTGGGAAGAGCGGAAGGCAGTAAGAGCAGCAGGCAACTTCACATGCACGCAGCACCGACAGAACATTGTATAATGAAAACGCTGAGGTGTAGACCTCATCAAACTCGTTCAGGGCAAGTTTCTGCTGTTGACTCCAAGAACAAGTATTTCTCAGGAAACAGCAGATTTATTAAACACCAGCAGCACTCACCTAAGGCAAATCACCTATATACAAGCCCACACTTTTATGCCACTGTTTGAGTCTGTAGACTCTCTTTTCAAATAACAAGGCACTGAACTCTGAATGTTTTCTCTCAGCACAGGGTAGCACAGAATCATAGAATGGTTAGAGTTGGGAGGAGCCTTCAAGACCATCAAGTTCCAACCCCCCTGCCATGGACAGGGACACCTCCCACTAGACCAGGTTGCTCAAAGTCCCGTCCAACGCACCCTTGAACACCTGCAGAGAAGGGGCATCCACAACTTCTCTGGGCAATTGTTCCAGTGTCTCACTATCCTCACAGTAAAGAATTTCTGCCTGATATCTAATCTAAATCTTCCCTCTTTCAGTTTGAAACCATTACCCCTTGTCCTATTGCTACATTCCCTGGTAGAGTCCCCATCTCTCCTGTAGGTCCCCTTCAGGTACTAGAAGGCTGTTATAAAGTCTCCCCAGAGCCTTCTCTTCTCCAGGCTGAAGAGCCCCAACTCTCTCAGCCTGTCTTCACAGGAGAGGTGCTCCAGCCCTCAGATAATTTTTGTGCCCCTCCGCTGGACTCATTCCAACAGGTCCATGTGCTTCCTGGGCTGAGGACTCCAGAGCTGGACACAGTCCTCTAGGTGGGGTCTCACAAGAGCAGAGGGGTAGAATCACCTTCCTTGACCTGCTGGCCATGAGCCTTCTGCTTAAACTATCTACTAATACAAGTGAAATCAATTCAGCATTTACAACAGCAAACTGGAAAAATGTTTTATTTTGCATGAAGCTTTCTGGACCAGGTCTAACGTGAGAGGAAAATTCCCTCCTACTAGACAGAATGTTTTACATCCCAAATTCCTCAGTAAATCATCTGTTAAAACTGTAATTAACCAGTTATCTCAGCCAAATTTTCTCCCAGGGGACAAGCAATGGAGCACTTTAACGCGAGCCTGGGATTATTACATGTACTATCTTAGACTACCAACAACCAAAACTTATTGCTGTTCAAAATCCTGGAGTATCAAATTGGTTTTGGAGCACATTCAAATCTCAAAGAACTCAAAGATCAAGTGAACCCAGAACAACTAATGTGGGAGAAAGGCCCTGAAGAATAGCACTAGAGCAGCTGTGGAAAGGTTTGCAGGGCTGCTGGTTGTTTTCTGATTTAAACCACCAGGGCTGTCAACAAGGAATTAATTATGCAATACTTTGCATATGACTTAAACCATCAGTTGCTGTATTTGGTGCTAGTCAGCAAAAGTTTCACACCTGCTTTAATATTAAGGGCACATTCTTGAAGCTTTACTAAAGTTCTTCCTCTTTATATCACGACAAACAGCTGCCAAGAATCACATTGCTTGGTAGCCGGTCAGTTTTTAGGAATCAAAGTTAATTTACCTGTATTCAATAAAAGTGTGATCTCAAGTGTTTTCAAAAGTCATATTCTATTGCACTCTCTGGTGAGAGGTTAACTCTAAATCTGTGGTGGCAACATTCAATTTAAATGACATTTTCCTCCTGCTGTTATCCTGAGCTTTTATTTTTCCCTTCTCTTTTTTTTTCTTTCATTTTTTCCCTTGCAGCAGAGCTCAGGTTACTCTCAAAGGACAAATATTCTCAAGCTGTTTAATGGTCACTGATGAACTATTAATGACTCCACTCACAAGCAGTCCAGCCAGTGGCTGGCCTTCCCTTCAGGGCACAAATTAAACTCCTCATGGGTTTGTAACTCTGAGAGAACCAGACTATTTGGTTTACGCAGTTTTCTGTACTCTCCAGGAAGCAACAGCAAACATCTCACAGCAGGAGAATTAACAACTGAACTGGGAGCCTTGAATAAAATATATCACTTACACAGGGCAGGGCATCTAGTGGTTTTGCCACATTTTGGAATGAGATAAAAGCATCTTCTGGTTGCTTTGGTATGAATCGTGTCTACCCTCTGCCCCCAAATGGAAGGGATGCTCCCAAGTATGTCCTAATGACATCTCACGCCACTCTTAATAACTGCAATTGCTGGCTGAGAGGGTGTTACAAAGGCTGGATGTCACCCCGGTAGCTCAGCAGCGAGAATGTGTAAAGCCAGCTCTGGCATCCAGCTCAGCAAGGCTGGTTTCATTGTCCAGCATAAGGAGATACAGAAACACTCACCATGTCCCAGGGCATCTCCATCACTGCCTAAAATGACAGACAGCCTTTATGCCCTCTTCTCATGGTCTCAGAGGTAAAGGTTATTTCAAGGATGGACAATCCAAGAACACAAACCAGCAAGTGGAAGCTCCACGACTTGCCTGTCCAGTGCAAAAGCCATTGCCGGTTCCAGCAGCACCCAGCACAGACCAGTGCCAGTGAAGCAAGGTGGGCTTACACAGCTGGGGATGCGGCCCTGGTGCTGGGCGGGCACAGGCTGAACGGCTTGCTTTTTAAGGTTTTTATCAGGTTTTTAATCACAGCAAAGTACTTCAAACTTCCAAACCATGAAAAAAACAACCAAACAAAACCAACCACCACCACCCCCCCCAACAACCAAACCCCAAAAGCTCACCCAATGAATTTATTAACTCCAGTGCTTATCAGAAAAGGATTTTTCTCCGCTATTTCTTTTCTTTGTGAAAAAAGGAGGCCCCCATATAAGATGGGCTCTGAAAAAATGAGATGAATAAATAGGCTCTACCATCATGGGACTTGCTATCCCTTGTGTCGTTGCAGCTGTACTTTGCTGTCACAAGATTTCTTCAAATGATGATGTTAATAACACTTATTTAAAAAATAAATAAATAAACAGTAGCTGTTGCCTTCAGTAGCTGCTGAAGGGCAAAAACCTCCCCTTCCTGGTTTTTGTCAGCCCATGAGGAGGGTTACCATTCACATTTATACCAGTTTCCTCTGAAAGCCCCCATGTCCTCTCTGGAGAAGCTAGGGACCTCTATGCAGGATCTACAGCTACCCAGTTGCCAGGATGTCACCTATGCACATTTGCAAACCATGGCAGCGCAGCAGCAGCAGATGAGCCTGTCCAATTTTTATGAAGCCAATCTCCCTTCTCCAAAAGGCAAGTTTCAAAAAAGTAAGTCACAAGAAAGCTCCACCACCGAGCTTTAAAAGAAAAAGACTTCATCTCAATATCATGAAAACAGTCTCTGTAGTTAACACCATTAAGGTCTGCTGGAGAATTGGAGGGTTAAACCCCCTTATCTTTACAAAGGCATTGTTAGAAGTACACATTATTTGTATCACCCTGATCTTCTTATGGCCTTAAGTACTGACCTATAAATGGGAGCTGCTCTTCTCCTCAAACTCCAAGCATCAATCTTTCAAATAACTTTTCCAATCTCCTCAATTTTCTCCCTCCCCTAAAGATGTCACTGGCAGCAAAACATCAGCTCTGCTTCTCTCTGTGGTTTATGCCCTGCCTCTGACAAGAAGCACCATAAATTCTCATACTAAGTAAAAAGCCCTGCAGGCTGGAAGGCTGCAGAGAATAATTTCTACCTTCAGAGACACAGCTTATCAATCCTTCTATTTCCCCAATCTCTCCCAAATATAAGAGGGTATGTATTTGTGATTAAACATTTTGTTCTGTTATTCTCTGGAGAAAGAAAATGGCATCTCCCAAAAATATTTATAAAGAATTGACTTCAATACCCATCATAACTGTACATTTACTAGAACAGTATATAGGAAGACTTTAATGTACTGTATTTGGGATTGTTTGACCCTATACATAAAAAGATAAAGATTTGAAAAATTCATACTTGTCAGTTCATTTTTCCAAGTCTCTTATTCTCCTCTCCCAGAAAGTTTATATATTTGGCTACACACTTGATTTAATGAATTTCTGAATCTATTTCCTAATATTCCTTTTAATACAGAATACATCCAATTTACTTGTCCAGCATTAAGGTTTAATGCCTAAATACCTCCTCCCAGTACGTTCTCAAACATTTCGGGGTCTTTTGGTGTTCCACCTGCAGGTTTCTCAGGAGCAGTTTGGTTATGAACACACAAGAGTCTCAGTCTCTGTGGCCTTCACAGGGGCAGTTCAGCGGAAAAGCATGGCTTCAGACAAGGTTTGCTGTTATGCTGTGAGCTAGGAATGCTAAGCCTTCAGGCAACTACACCAGCCTGCAGCACCATCCCCAGAAACACTGCCAGCCAAACAAATCACTCTGACAGCGGCCAGAGCTTGCTCCCTTCCTCCCTTTCCAACCCAGCCCGCGCTTCACAAGGAGACTGAAACGCTTTCCTGCTGCCAACCCAAAACCACTGGACTCCCAGCATGGGTGGGTACAAGCAGCCTGAGATTCTGCTGCTGCTCAGAAGTCCTATATGTCTTAGATTAAGTCTCAAGATGCTGTTAAACCTGGCACCCCAGGAAGCTCTGGATCAGCCTGCACTAGGCCTGCTTGGCCCCCTTACACCATGCATCCAGCACTTGTGCTCTGTAACACTCAGCTCAGGATTGATTTTTCCACTTTCAGTCCCCTAAAGCTCCTTCAGTAGTTTAAGCAAGTAGTCAAAACCATTTCAATAGTTTCAGATCAGAAAAAAGTTTTAATCCAAAACTGTACACACACAAGCAAATATGTATTTACTTAGCCCTTTTGTCAGCTTATTCAAAGACTGATTTTGCAAAATTTTTAGCATCCTTAAATTTCCTTTTTAATCACCTTCAGTGCCACAGACAGTGTTCTGTATTTCGTATTTACAGCTACAAATATTCAGCAGGTAGCCACAAATTTTCTAGAAGCTTTTTTAAAATACAGAGTGGATTAGGGAGTAAAAACAATTACCACAAGAGATCTCTTATCTTATTGTTGGACCAACACGGATCATCTCCCTCCACACAAAAAGCCATCAGCACTCGTTAACAGGTTGCTGGCACCATCATTGGCATTCCGGATAGATGTCTTAATTTCATATAAAATAATCACTACAATACAGTCCTTTTAATCTCATTTTGTAAGCATTACTCCAAAACTGTAAACACTGTAGCTAATTCCTGCTATTCCACAGAGCTCCTGGACTGGTTCATTTAAGACCTTGTTTTAACGATACTTCATTATAATGAGGACAAAACCATCTCATTTTGCAATCTGCTTATTAAATTCTGTGCACGCATAAGTAAGGAATATTTTAAGATGAAAAACCACTCAGAGAGCATCCATTCTCGTAATTGTCTTTCACCTTACACCACTAGAAAGCTGTCACTTAAAACTTAGGTTGCAGGTTCAGAAACTGGAATACAATTAAGGTTCTATTATCCATGAGAAGATTATGTAAGTTGTGGGTTAAGTAGGGCCAGTTTTTTTAACCAAAATACCTCTGACTTCCACAAAGTACAGTGCTGCTTGTGTAAGACCCCGTCCATACTTACTATCCCTTCCTAATGTAAGGCCAACCTTGTTGCTCCCCCTTCTCCCTGAGAACTAGCCACAAATTTTTAAAAAAGGGGCAAATTCCAAGCGTAGCCCTGAAATTTAATTTACATTATTTATCTTACCATTTTTCCCTGTGGTCTAAGTGACCTTTTTCCCTCTCCTAATTATTACTACAAATAGCATAGAATTGACTATCCCTACAGCAAATATTCAATTTTCAGATCTTTTGATCTAAAAACCCTCTGGAGCTCTTCTGTACTCCAAACAGCACTTTATTTTAAATTCTTGACAAAACATTTTTTCTCACAAGTATTTCATAAGCTGTTGGCAACTTCAATGAAAAACAGCTTTCAAGGAAAGACACTGCTATTCCTCCCCAACCTCTCTTTCCCCATGGCCCATGACTACCAGAAAAGCCAGTGTTCCAGCTGTTGATGGGTTCCCTCAGGAGGAGATTGTATTCAACCAAGACTCTTCATGGCTTTTGAGAATTCCAGAGGTGCAATGGGGAAAGATGGAGTTTAGTTTTGCATGGGAACAGGATTAAAAGTAAGATGGGTCATGTCAGCAAAACAGAGCTCTTGTCCTCTCACCGCTCATACCACAAAGCAAACATTCCACCCACTCATCTTAAGCAATTAGAAGAAAAAGCACAACCCAGCTTTTGTCCAAAGTTATACCTGAGTTAACAGTAAACCAGCATGTATGAGAAACAGCAGCAGCAGCACAGTTAACAGGCACCATATATTTTATTAAAACTTTTCATAGATGAAAATCCCCTTTAAGCTTCTCAGTGTGACACTGAGCACATAAGCCTGTCAAAATCACTGAACGTATTTGGACAAATACAAAGCTTCAAAAAGCCAGTAATAGATGAAGAAAACTACCAGGTCAAAACAACTTCAGCATCTGAGATGAAGGTGAGTTAAAAACAACCACCCAAACTTTTCAATCTGCCTCAAAAGAACACTAACTCACATGAAGCTCATGCCTCCCATTTTGAACATACCAAAGAGGCAGTAAATAGTATAAGTAACACTGATATTACTGATATTCTTCAGTCATTGACATGGCTATTGAGCAAGCAGATTCTTAAAAAGAATCCAGTTTATGTACTGTGAAGGACTGTAGCTTTGATTAACAGTTCAAGTCAGGCAATTTTGTAATTAAAAACAACAGAAGAAATAGAAGAGCAGGCAGATTAAGTGACTTGACAGACACCACAGATAAGATCAGTGGACAAAAAGCAGAGTTACTGCTCAAATCCCGGCCCTGTGTTTAATAAATTCATCTCAGCCACATCATTTACAATGTGTCCCTTCTCTTTCACTGTCAGTATTTGTAAAAACATCAGACTTCACTGCTTAAAAAAGCCTCTGAAATGTGTTGGGTTTAGGTGATAATGTTCCTCGAGGTTGGTTGGGGTTTTTTTTTCCCCTTTCTCTTTTGAATTCCAACAGAAATTCAGTAATCTCAGATTCAATTATAAGAAGGACCGTAACTCCAGAATACTCTTCTTTCAGTAGCACATTCACTGTAAGGGTACAGCTCAATCAGCATTTGAGCAAACACAAGCCTGGTATCACCTCTAAATGCTTCTTCACCACATTTGGGGAGGCACACAGGGAACCAGATTGGAGAATAGCTCCAGCTGGAAACTAACATAATTACACTGATTATTTTCCACCACAGCATTTTCTTGACTTCACTTACTGCCAAAACAACATTTCTTCTGCCAAAGGATACGTGAAGACAAACAAAATAATGAAAGCAACATCTTTTCTTCCTGTGGCAGCAACAACTTATGCCACTGTAAAGTATTTATGTAGCCATGGATTAAAAAAGGTACGGCATTCATTCCTGCCAAGACAACTCTCTCTCTGGCTGTGAACTAACCTGTTTGCTCAGTCACTCAGTCTTATGAAACACTTTGTTATTTTATTATTTTTTTTTTTAACAGACCAATTTCACAGAACTTAGGTAGACAATGGGACTATGCACAACCGAACTGGCAGACTTAGGGGCACCTCTTTGAGATAACAGAAGTTCATTTCATCAAATCTGCTGCCAACAGAGTAATAGAACCAGTCTTGGAAATGGTGTTAGCTCGATGGGGACAATAATTCTCAAGGAAAGCTTTATGTAAAAGAAAAAAAAAAATCCTTCTCTCTCTGTATAGACACATGGGTAATTTTAACTTAGCTTTAGATTGTAGAAAGCTTTGTTGTGTCACCAAGATTTCGTACACTCCACTTCATCCCCAGTCTCTCCTCTCCATTTTTCTTTCCTCTTAAAGAGTCAACCCCAAAATATGAATGATGCAAGTGGGGACACAAGAACAAACACACTAAGGAGCCCGAGATGAAACATTTAATCTATTTTTAATTTATTGCATTTTAATCACCAAAGGAACAGGTACATATCAGCCACCAAAGATGCACTGTAATTACTGCATACAGCTATGTAGATTTGGCATATTTGTGTACTGTTACTCATAATTTACATGTCCACAAACAAGACTATATGTGGGCTTATAAAAAAAGCAAGAGTAGAAAAAGTTCCCTGTAGAAGTAAGCAGTTACTACTGCACCCTGATCTAAGTTTTATAGTCCAGATGGAAGGTCATGACACCTCTTCAGGTTCAATTTATGGTCCTCAAACCCTTAGAAGTGTTGTTAGAGGCACCAGGAATTTGCCTACAGTGCCAACTCCAGCTTCAAAGATTACTGCTCCAGTTATGTGGGGACATCAATTTAAACTTGAGTACTTTTTAAGTGTATTTCTTCCTATAAAGTGTTTGTGGGCATTCCTGGCCGCAAATCAAACATCCTAGGCGCTAGGCAGCACTGGAAATGTTCACTACATTGTTTCAGAGATGTACAAATTACTTTTACTGCCCTCTGTAAATGTCTACCTGTCCAGCCATTTCTCCATAAAAGATGCCAAACTTTCTTTACCTCTAGATCACTTCGGGTTCTGGATATCACAAGAGTTATTTCTGCTCACTATGTCAACAGCACCGCTCAATACCCCAATGAGTTGAGACTTCCTCACACTACCTCACATTATAAACACTCTAGAACAGTGCCTAAAATAAGAAAGGGAGAAAAGAAAAGCTATTTCAAGAATGGCTGCTCCACACACTCTTTGTAGACAGCAGCTCCAAAGTCAGTGCAACTGCTACTGCAGCCAAAATCCTACAGAACTAGTCAGAAGCTCTTGCAGACCCACAGCTTCCTCACTCAGCTGTGTGAGCTGAAAACAATGTCAGTAACAACTACAACATATGGTAATGGAAAAACATAGCACATCACTTTTATTGCTACTGTGCATCCTGTTGGTGAAAAACAGGTATGTAATTAAGCAGAGCAGAACAAACACGTGTATATTAAGGGAGCTTTAGAAATGTAAAACAGTGGCTAACACCTCACCCCCAATAAAGCACCATGCTATGAGACAATCCCTGCTACATAATCTGCCCTGAGGAGGGGAAAGAAGTCGAATTCTTTTTCCTTCCCCTCTTCAAGTTAGCGTTAAAAACTGCATCCACATGCCTGACCCAAAATCAAAACAAACAACACCCCCACAGAAATCACTGCTCATCCTTCCTCTTCAACAAAGTTACATCAAGAGATTTACCTTCCTTCCCAGTATGCCTACACTGCTCACTGAAAAGAAAATCCAAATCATCCGAAATGTTACCCTAAGCCACGCTTCAGCACAATTACATGAACATGCTAGAAAGTGTTCAATGTATAAGGTGCAATGACATCTAATGAAACATTCCCTGGTTTCAGTGAATAACAGTTAACTATTCTTTCAGTACTCTTTTATGACCAGTAACTTAGTAGATGTCAAATCACAGGGTCAGTTGTTGCAACAAATAGATATGCCTTTACCTAACTTGTAACCAGCAAAGAGCACACCCAGATTGACACAAACCAATGGGATTTAAAAAACAAACTTGTATCACTCGTACCGGTAAGTCCACGCTGACATCTGTTCCATCCAGCAGTGCTACCCGGCAAGTAATGATGGATTTTGCATCCCCAGCTGCAGGGATGTGGGTTGCAGCTCTTTGGGCCTCTCTCAGCCGTTCCTTCTCGGCATGCTTACGCATAGACTGCCGTCCGAGGGTTCGACGGAAGAAGCTCAGCATCTTTGCTACAAAATCCAAGACAGAAGAAAACCCATGTTTGTTATCAAGGCCAGGTTGGATGGGGGCGGATGAGTAACCTGGTCTAGTGGGAGGTGTCACTGCCCATGGCAGGAGGGTTGGAACTACATCTTTAAGATTCCTCCCAACCCAACCCATTCTATGAATCTGTTTTTTTTTCCCAGGAAAAAAGTTCTTGGAAAATGCCACACTTTGATAAAGAACTGTTAGACATTCAAACAGCTGCTTCACTTCTTTGGATTTAAACACCCAGACTCTTGGACTGCTTTGAAAAAGTAATGTCTGCTCAAACCTTCGATGGTAGTTGGGGTGATTTTGGGGACAACTGGAAAGTACATTCGGGAAGAAAAAAGAGCGATCGTGCAGGTCTCATTCAATTAATCGCAGTCTTCCAGTAACACAAAGGGCTCAAGGAGATGGTGATGTTCCCTCAAAAGCTGGAGAGCGACGAAGAACTACCAAACAGCGGCTGTTTCCTGAGGGACTGTGTCTCAGCCCCTCTCTCTCACAGAAATAAATGAATAAATAAACAAATAAATAAGTTACAAAAGGCCCTTCCCGCCCCAGAGCTCCCCTGACAGACCGCTCTGCCGCTCGGGAACTGGCTTTGCGCGGAGAGCGCCTTTTGCCCACGGCGGTTCCCCTCTCTCCCGCCGCCACGGCCGGGCAGTGGAAGGCGGCCTCCGGGAGCCAGGCGACGAGTCCCAGCCCCGGTAGGTTCAGATGGCAACCTGGAACGACTAACCGTGGGGACTGGAGCGGGGCGGGGGCCGTTCCTT
>VZTM01035505.1:2681-15583 GCA_013400555.1 Jacana jacana
GAAATCCATTTAGCACCTTTCTTTTGTTCCTTTCTCCATCTGCGAGTTGTATTATTTGTGGGTGAATCTGTGGAAAATATGAACTGAAGAAAGATTGTAGGTCTGCTTACCTTAGGAGGAATAGAGCATTCCCAGCATAAGAAAACCAAAATTGAAAGTCTCACTGTGCATAAGGAAAAAAGCATTATCAGGGAACAAGACTGATATGAAAGAACTGATGGATTTCTACCAATAGAATCTATTCACAAAATCTGAAATCTTATAAAGTTATTTGGGCTATTCAGAACCTGAAAACTAGAGAAACAGCTTTAGAATGCGGAACAGACAGTATACTGACAAGTGAAATGTAAAGTTGGTAAGCACAAAAACCCCCCACAAAGCTGCTTTTTCTTCAACAGTCTTCTTCCTTTATCACCTAAGGAAAAGGAGCTTCGTACCATTAAAGACAGATCACTGGAACCTCTACTTAATGCATCACAGTGATGGGAAAAAAAAAATGAGATGTCAGACTGCATAAAAATGGGCTGGGGAAGAATATTGCAAAAGTAATGCAATTATGTTGCTAGTTCTACAATACAAGCCACCATTTTTTGAGAAAAATTGCACAGAATTATAGAGAGCTTGAAAGAAGGCTGTAATTATTAAAGAACACTGAAAAACTTTTAAAGGGAGATTGAAAAGAGTGGAATTATTTCCTTTAGAAAGGAAATTAATAAGAGACAATAAAAAACAACTGTGCTAAATAAAGCAGCGTGATAGAAAAGGTGGATGGGGAGCTTCTGTTTCCTTTCTCTTGGAATGCAGGAGCAAGGAAATATCCTAACAAAACCGAAAGCTGGCAGAATGAAAACTGCTGAAATCCATTCCCTGCACCAGATAATTAGGCTGTAGAGCAAATACATTGATAGAGGTGCAATTGAGGTCAAGGATTCTGCAAGGCTGAATGTCATTTGAACAGTTTCATGAATTAATGCCAGCAAGAATGCCAGAAAGAAGATAAAGCCTCTGTTTTGAGGGCTAAACCCAGCCTCTAACTTTTAGGCACGGGTAGAAGGCTTTCAGTACCAGGCTTCTGTGGTTTTCATATAGATTGTATTTCTCACTGCTATTAGTAAGATTCCCACAAGTATGGCCAATGGAACTTCTCACATAAGTCTATTTCGCAGTGTTGTTCCGACTGCATTTTGGGTCTGTTCACATAACATGACAGCATTGCAGATGGTGTAAAAGCCTATCTCCAAAAAACAATCCAGTCATCATTTCCATTTTCGAAACCCAGGGATGAGTCATTCCACTCCCACAGGTAAATGTATTTGTGTGAACATCAAACTCTACAAACTTCTATGTATATCCTCATAGTCAAAAAAAATTACAGCAGAGTCCTTCTCTGTATTCATAAAACTCAGATTTCAGCCCATCCTTAACTAATCTATAATTTAGCAAATCAAGAAGATGTAACACAGAATACCCAAATAGTACAACAGCACAACACTGGATATAAAGGGGGATATAAGAGGCAATATAAGAGGGATATAAGAAAAAAAGATTAAGTGAAGGATAGACAAAAATGTTCCTTGGAGGGAGACACAGCTTTGACAGTGTCTCCCATAAGATTCTCACAAAGAAGAAATTGATGGGCTGGACAAACAGACATTGAGGTGAACTAAATACCGGATGAACATCTAGACCCAAAGTGTAGTGATCAGTGTCATGAAGTCTGGTTGGAGGCCAGTAACCAGCAATGTACCTCAAGGGTCAAAATGGGATCCAGTCCTGTTTAACATCTTCATTTATGACCTGGATGATGGGGCAGCATGTACGCTCAGCAAGTTTTCTGGTGACATAAAGCTGGGAAGAGCGGCTGATACACCAGAGGGTTATGCTACCATTGAGAAGTACCTCAACAGGCTGGACCAATGGGCTACACAAACCTTGTGAAGTTCAACAGGAAGTACAAAGTCCTGCATCTGGTTAGTGTTATGGTTTTGGCCAATCAGAATGACAGATGGCCCCTCCCTCCCCCTACTAACAAAAAGAGAGGAGAGGAAAAGATTAAAGAGATTTATGTGTTTAGAAAAAAGCTAAACTAATGAAAATATAAATAAATAATGAACTAATAACTAATAAAAATAAAATTAAAAAAGTGAAAAAAAAATACAGTATACATAAAACCATATCAAGTTCCCAGGATGATGATCATGTCACCAGCAGGCATAGGCAAAATTCCCAGACTGGACTCGGGGATGGACAAGAGCTGGATTCCAGATTTGGAGTTAGGAATGCTCCGATTGTGATCAAAGGCAGACGAACAGACAGAGTCCTCCTCAGATGTTGGCCATCGAAGAAAGAGAGTTGACCCTTTGATCTCTCAGCTTTTACACTGAGCATGATGCAGATGGAATGGAATACCCTGTTGGTCAATTTTGGGTCACCCGTCCTGTGCACTCTTCCCTGCAGGTGTGAGCCCCTACGCTTTTCCGCTTCTGACCCTCCAATGGGGCAAATAACAAAATTACCTGCCCTTGGTTGTTCTAGCAATAAGTATGATCAAGGGCCTCTCTGCACACCATTCCTTGGTATAATCAGGTCTTAGCACCATGAGACTGAATAGTTTCTGAACATTATGCTATTAATTTCAGAGTTTAGCTAATTAGAAGATACCCAGCTAAAAAAGTAAAATTACTGAACAGAAGATTGTTTCTGTTTTACCTCAAACCAGGATAGTGAGGAAAAACTGCCTGGCACCTGTATTCAGTGAGAGCCACCTACTTGGAAAGCAGCTTTGCAAAAAAGGCACTAGGGCTTCTGGTGAACAGCAGGTGGAACATGAGCCAGAAATGGGCCCTTGTTGCAAAGAAGACAAATGTTATCCTTGGCTGCATTAGACAAAGTATTTCCATGTCTTGCTTGCTGCCCACTGAAACAGCTGGAGCCTTTGCTACAGAACTGCTCCCACTTGGAGGAGACAAGCTCCTGTAGTAGTTCACATACCAGCTCTCCCCTCGCTAATGGTGGGTCTGTGTTTGCATCAACCTGGATTGCTGTTCCCAAGGCCTGGGGCCCAACAGTGCTGGTAAAGATAAAACTAAAGAAAATCTTGAGAACCTCTGCCTTTTCAGTGCTGTCAGTGGCTAATTCACCTCTCCTCCTTAATGATGGTCCAATATTTTCCTTCTGTTTCTGCTTGTAGTTTACATACTTGAAGAACCCTTTCTGGTAGTTTTTTATGTCTCTGGCCAATTTTAATTTCAGCTGAGCTTTTTCATCTCCCACTGCATCTCTGTACACTCTGCAATGCCCTTGTAGTTCTCAACAGGTATTGGTTTGTTTTTCCGCCTCTTCTTTTTTGATTTTGAACTAACTCAAAAGCTCATAGTTAAGCCAATGGAGATCTCTTGCTCCACCTACTTCCTTTACCTTCAAAGGGGATGAACTGGTTTTGTGTTTCCAGGAGAGTGCTCTTGAAAACCTCCCGGCACTCACTAGCTCCTTTATCCTCTATGAAAACTTCCCACTCAATTCCTCCCAGCTGAGCTCTGAGTGAGCTAAAGTTTGCTCTTCTGAAATCTAAAACCTTTGCCAGTATTAGCCTTCAGTGTTCCCAGCAGGATCCCAAACTTCACAATATTGTGATCACTGCAGCCAAAGCTATCGCTGAGATATTACAAAGCAGGTTTTCTTGATTTGTGAGCACTAAGTCCAGCAGTGCCTTTTTCCTGGTTGGCACATCTAATGTTTGTATGAAGAAGCAGTCCTCTATGCTCCAGGAACTTGATAGATGCTAAGTTCCAGGAACTTGATAGATGACGTAAGCTGCATACTCTTCTTTCAACAAATGTCTGGGTAGTTGAAGTCACCCCAAAAGAATCAGGTTGTTTTGGCCCAAAGCTTGCTTAAGTTTGCTATATTGTTTCCTTGGCTTTATCATCTTGGTTTGGAGGTCAGCAGCAAATGCCTACTGTAAGATCCTCCTTGGTGATGATGTCTCTGATCTTGACCCAGAGGCATTTGGTAGAGCTTCCTCATTAAGACTGGCTGTACATTAAAACTATGCAAACATATCATATAGGAAATTTTTCACAGCTTATTCTATGCAAAGTCCCACTTTTTAATTTTCCCTTCTTCCAAATTAAGACGTATATGATTGTGTATTTTTAATTTTATTATACCCCTTCCCTTAGCATTGTTCCAGCTGGTGAGATTCTAAGACATTAAGGCAATATGTCAATGTTTGTTACTACTAATACGGAAATAATCTAAAGCACTGTATAGCTGTGTTACAACTGCAAATATCTACTATATTGTTTTCACATAAACTCATTTTGTCCATTATGGCAGACCTCTAGCCTTTCTTGGGGGTGATAAACTTTAAAGGAGTAGCAGTTTCCTGAGAGCTGAAAGAATGGTAGCAAATTAATTTCACCCCAGCTGTATGGGAAGATACGGTGAAGTTTGATGTGAGAAGAAATTACTGAGAACACACCATTACTAGTTAAACTTACTAGGAAAATATATTGTGCTGTAACAACCTGTGAGGAAGGAAAGCATCCACTATTGTTTATTAAGACTTTTAAAATTAATTACTTTAAGATAATTATTGCATCTCTGAAAGATATTATTTATTTTTAAGGCTCCCCCATAAAGACATTACTGGTTTTCTGCATGTGAAGATAAGGCCTTTGCCATAGTGGTGGAGACACTCACAGAGAATGTTAGATAAACTGATTTATTGAGATCTCTGCATAAGATAATGCTCACAAGGGAAATTGAATCTCTCAGACAAGATGATCACCTGCTGTCTGGATAGTGATCAGGGACTGCAAGGGTCATTGCAGCAGCATCTTCAACTGAATCAGGTGAGACACCCCAAACTGTAGTCATGGGTATTTTTTATATCCAGCTGAACTAAGATCCTACATGATCACTCACACACAAGCAAGACACTGATTTTCTTCAACTATGTAAAAGTTTTTCCTGTCTTAGTTATGTGCACAGGACTTTCCTATGTGACCATTCCTGTGTCTGTAGAAAAAGTTTCTACTGACTACACAGGTGTCCTATTTATGTACAGTTTGGTCAATTCTACTGTGGGAATGGCATCGGGGTGTCTTTGGGAAGATTAGTCAGCCCACCAAGGCAAAGCAGCCATGTCTGTCATTTGGTTTGTGCACAGCAGCAGGTGCCCAGGGGGAGTGTGCAGGGTTGTTCAAAATGACTCTGTGGGGAGCAGCTGTAGAAACCGGTCAAATGGTTTTATAGTGAAGCCAGAAGGAGATCAGCTGAGTGCTTTGTTGCACATCAGTCCACTGATCCAAACCAGTCCCACGTCTCATTGATGCAGAGACTGGCTGGGAAGTTCCTGCCCGCCCCTACTCAGGGAATGAATGACTGTATACACTGGGAGTGCACACAGGCAAATCCCTGCTGTCACACTTCTAACTACAGGGCAAACTCCTATTAGAACGTCAAAGGGAGAACTGAGATCAATATTTGAGTCTTTTGTCAGCCACAATCTACTAAATTACTGTAGTTACAGCACAAATTTCATGTTTCAGTATTACAATGTTGTTCAATCCCCCTCGGGATGCTTTGATGTTTCAGGTTTGCTTCAGGTTTATTCTTTAGTTTTCCTGTCTGTCATGATGAAATGCAGAAAAGATGTGACCTCACCACAAGCTCATTGCTGTTGGTCAGAGAATATGTGTTTGTTTATGCTGATACAAGGGAAATCAAATAAATATCTCACAGTTTTCATGACAATTTAAAATGCCATTTATTTCCCTGCATAGTAAACCACTGCTTCTTCCCCCTCCACTTTTATTTGCCTTGTTTCTTTTGCTCTATAACTCCTGCATAATTTCACACCTGTGTATTTTCTGAAGAAATAGGATTTTGCTTATCAATTTAAACAATAAAGATGGACCATTCAAAGAAACATTCAGACAGCCATTTCACAGGCTGAACTGAAGGGGCCTGAGCTGTTTATGCCAGTGGAGATTTCCTTTTTGCAGCCTGCTGAGAAGCCTTGTATTCTCCATAATAATGTAAAAAGACTCACAAAGCAAAAATCAAGTGTATAAAACCCCATGAGAGATAAGAGGAAGAGTACAAAGAGTTTAATTTGTTAAAGAGGCACAAATTGTGAGCATGTCCTGTGATGAGTACCAGGCAGTTTGAGGCAAAGGCCTCTTAGAAGTCCTTCAAGGGTAAATGGGATGTCTGTTTTCTCTAGTCAAGCCCATGTACTGTACAAAGTTAGTGCCCCATCAGGTGTAGCGTGGGCCACATACAAACCTTCCTGATTACATACTATCAAGATGCCTGGTATCAGTTCTTCAGAAAGGCAGTCAACATCCAGACATGGAAGACGAGGTTTTCCCATCCCTCATGCCTCTGGTAAACCCTGGTATGCACTCAGTGATGCTGATAGGAAATAGATGGTTGTCAGACTGGAGATCAAAAGGAGATGGATCACTCACTCGTAGAGAATGAACAAGTCAGTCCTGCAGTCTGTGCAAAGACTTAATATACATAAAGAGCAAGGCACTTGCTGTTACCTTCCCTTTATCACAAATAAGAATATTGCTAGAAACAGGATTCACTCCAGACTGAATATTGGCTGTATCTCACCATCTCAACTCTGGAAGATGATAGTGCCGTTGGTATTAGGGAAACAGGGCTGTGAAGCAGGAAAGTAATACTAGGAAGAAGGGATGCTCTGAAAAGCAAATGTTCTCCCAGAGATCTGCTAACATGACATTTGCCTAACATCTGGCTGGTATTATGTATTGTGTACAAGACCATGCTCTTCCATTTCCAGCTGAGTATGTTTGATGTGGTGCTGTTTTTCCAAGGACTCGTGCCATCTCAAAAAACTGATCTTACTCCCCCAGATTTAGGACTATCACTTTAAACATCTGAGCAGCTTTGGACAGAAAAGTGCAGCCTTTGATATACTCTCCTGTCTATCAGCCTTGTAAAGCTGTCTAGACTGTCCCAGGAGAGGGGGTGGAAGTGTAAATCAGATATATGTGCAAATCTAGAAGTGTAAATCAGATTCTATGAGCATGCCTATGCAACATGGTATAGGGTAAAAATTACACAACATTTCCAGGACAAATCCCCAGGACCCTTTTAAAGCTCCAAAAAGAAAGTAATCTTTCCTTCTTTGGAATTCAGTAAGTGGCTGAAAATTTCTACAAGCTGTGTTCAACAGTTCCCCAGTTTAGACACGGTGCAGCTAATACAATGCTGGAATAGGATCACGACATACAATAGTGGCACAACGCACCACATGAGGGTAGGCCACTTTATTGCAAAGTAATTTATGCAAGGAGAAGCACTGGCTGGTACCATGGAGGTAATTATGTTCATTATCTGTGAGCCCATAGTGACAGTAAATGTGCACAGCAATAGCTATATCTCACCAACACACTAGTCACCCACACTGCTGGTGTAGTCATGGTCACTTTATGAATTACAACAAAGCACTATCTAAGAAAGTTATTAAACTTGCTAACGTAACAGTGCTTGGTACATGTTTCTAACATTCCATGATTTACTATTTTAGCTTATTGCAACAAAAATCCTGAAACATCATTTCCCTACAAGGGCTTTACTCTGGATCTGTGAGGAAGAACAATTAAACACTCCAGTTTGACACCAAACGAATCTGATTGTGGGTCCCTGTCCTGAGATCACAGCCTGGCTGCATTTTTATTTTTCATCCAAAGATCCAACAGTGAAGCTAATGCATAAATTATCTGTCTGGCCTACAGGTTTTGGATGAGTGTGTTTATGGGGGTGCTTTTCAGAAAAATGAAATTGAACCTGCAGAGCTCTGTGCCAATAGCTTTAAACCAAGCCTGGATTTCTTTCTGTTAGGTATTTTCTACTGAGAAGAGAAATAAGGTCTTGATGAAAAATTATCAGATAAGGATTTCTGTGCAGTTATGAAGATCAGACCAAGCAATATAGATTCTCCTGGGGCAAGAATCAATAAGGATGTGAAAGCGTGTGTTGTCTTTGGGCTGTGTTCATATCACCTGCTGCCGCAGCCACACAGCCAGCCAGAGCTGCTTCTCTGCCTCCTGGCAATGAGCAGGCAGCGAACAGGCAGCGTAAGGAATGACAAAGAGCCCAGATATAGATCCTGTAACAGATAACTTGCCTGCTGGTCTACTGGCAAAGCCAGAGGAAAAAATGAGTCTGTTCCCTGGGCACCAAAACTCTTGATACTCCCACTATACATTACAAGTAGAGTCGTATTCTGGACCTTATTTTTCTTCAAGATACTTCACCATTATGCAAGCTCTTGAGACAAGAGTTCATGAAGTGCTGCATCAAACGCTGCAGACCACAGGCAAAGCTTTTAAACCGCTTGCCTCTTTGGCACTTCTGACTCACAAGATCATTTTGAAAGCAGCCAGTTGTGATGGGAATTCTGATGTGCCTATTTTCACACACTCATGTGGTTTTTGCTCCACATTGCTCTATTATCCCCTGGGGCTTGTGATACATTGCACTAGCTGAAGCCACATGTTTGATTTTTATTCTCTAGTTCTTAATTTTTCCCTTCACCCAAGTACTTCCCCTGCATCTCTTTTTTCAGTCTCTGAGTATGCCAAGAAATGAATCTTTATGTTTTCACCACCATGAAAATGAATTATCTATGACAAACTTTCTATGTAACTGAAATGGTCACCAAATCTGTGCAGTTATGAGCCATTTTAAAAAAATATATCCAGGATTGTCTTGGTCTGAATATTCAGTAAATAATCAAGCAGTCAATATTTAAAGAGTAATAAAAAGAATGTATATATTTGGTGGGAGAGAAATTTGAAAGAGAAATTTGAAAGAAATTGAGCTCAAACCAATCAAGGCGATGCACAGAAAAAAAATACATTTAAATTATGAACTGATTTTTTCTGTGCAAAATGCCAAATGAAGCTGCATTAAAAAATAATAAACCTGCACAGCAGATAAAAGCGTTGGTTTCCTTTCACCAGGAGGGCAATGTCCCCTGTCTTTATGTCATCCTCCTCATTACTTTTCCTCAGTCTGATGTGACTATGGGATAGCCGTGCTGTGGAATACACTGTTCCTCATTTACAGTCTGTACTTCTCACTCGTTTACTTTCCCATCCTCTGCAGTAAATGCTATTAAAATAGTTCTGAATAGTTCTGTATACTTTGTTTGGTTAATTGGATCCTTCTTGCCTCTTTTTTTCCAAACTGTTTTGTTTTCCTAGTCTTTACATAAATATTTACTTTTTACCACTTTTTTCCACTACATTACTCCTTTTAAGACCATTTCCTTCTATGTCCATTTCTCCATTTCCACCACAGCATCTCCTGAGGTGTGTGGAGAGGGAGGAGGAATTCGAAAGCAAACGTAAATTGCAATCAGTGAGTCATTTCACTCATCTATTCATTTCTGAGTGAGATCCCACATTTTTCAAAATTGACTATGTCAGAGCCTAATTAAGGAATTAAGTTCCTGTACTGTAGCGAGTGACATTGAAAATTGCAGCACACAGCCTAAAGAAGGAATGCATTTTCATGGCATTAATTATTTACATAAGGGAAGAAAACGAGGGAGAGCACGGCTACAATTAAGGCAGAGGAGTTCTCACTAGGCAGCGAGCTGAGCTGCCTGCACTCATTAGCAACTGAGACTGCAAAGAATATCTCACACCATTCAGGCGTGAATAGTAGTGAAATCCACTGTTGTATTTTGCAGTGACCTCTGAGTAGTAGCTCCTTGAATCCTCTTTAATCATACAAAAGCTGCAGCATTAACCGTTTATTAGAGAGGAGGGACAGCTGAGAGAAAAGTGTCTTTCAGTGGGGAAAAAAAAAAAAAAAAAGAAAAGAAAAAGGAAGGTTTGGCTTTAGCTCACTGTTTATTTCAAATGGCTGGTTTTGCACCCTGGAGGAGCAGCAGGGCAGAGCACTGCCAGGAAGCAGGCAAACCATCACACTGCCTTTACTCCTTCTGCTTTGTTTGCCTGTCCTGTTGGTACATGTTGGCATCTCCATGGAGTCCTTCCAAAACCTCAACAGGTTCTCTGGGGTCTATGCTGGGCTCTCTGGGCATAGATACATGAACAGCTTTTCTGGGTCAGCCTGAAGGTTCATGTAAATGGGTGCGCAATCTGGAGACACGTTTTGTGCACAGCAAAATAGGGTTTGAAAGAGAAAAATCAGTGTTAAATGCAAGGACATACATGTCCCGACTTATTTCCATAATACGTGATCCTCTCTACAATGTCCAGGAAGAGTTTCAAATGGGAAAGGTGCTAACCAGCTTCAGCACCCTTCATGCAGTATTCAGAAACTTAGAGGAAACATCAGCAACTGTGGGAATGAAAACTCTCTTAGTGGAAGCATCAAACTTATTTTTAAAGTGAACTGGGTGCTACTACTCTCCTGGTTTAATCATCATAAATTCTCTCTTTTGGGGCTGCTCCACATCTCAAAAAAAGTAAAGAGCCGTAAGCCAGGAAAATAAAGATTAAAAATATAAATCTAGCCATAGCTCCATTCATGGAGAAATAAGTCCGAGGAGCAGCCCATGGCTGCCACAAGAAAATGAGAGGAGTGGGGACCACCACAGTCTCTGGGGCGAGGTTATACCCACACCATTGGCTGTGACTGTCTGCAAGGGATTTATCTTCTTTGACACTGATCGTTCTTTCATCTCCTCCTACTCCTGACCACCTTGCAGCTCCCTGTGCCACACAGACCAACCTGACCCTGCCATGTAATTGTATGGCAATGTGCAGTGAAGCCACACGTAAGCAGGTGAACACCATATGTGGCCATTAACGAAGGCTCCTGTTGGTGGTTAGCTGACCATTTTTAAGATTTAACACACATTTTCTCTTACAGGCTTTGTTCTGCAAGGAAATAGTGAAATAATTGTTTCCTCAGGGATGGGATATTGATCAGTGTTACCAGGTACTGCAAAGCCAGAAGAGGCTCAGCATCTCCTGTTTTTGAAAAGGAAAAGTGTTCGTGTTTTGAAGACTTGGCTGAAGGCAGCTGCTCACATTGCTTTGCAGCTGTCTGCCCTCACACCAGACCTTGGCATAAATGTCAATTCTGAAACCTTCCTGTCACTATGCAATATATGCTTCATTTCCTCATTCACTCTTGTTCTGAGGCCCTGGACAGGAGGCTTACAGGCTCAACCACTCTTCCCATAGAGGTGCCAGTTCCACACACTGCAGTAGCTAGAGCAGCATCATCCGCCCTGCATCAACATATTACTCATGGTCAGGAAAATGCTCCAAGTGGTACTCTGTTTCCAAATCACATTGTGAAGTCATTAAGGTTCACTCACTACTTCAGTGTGATCATAGAATCATAGAATGGTTAGAGTTGGAAGCAACCTTAAAGATCATTGAGTTCCTAACCCCCTGCCACGGGCAGGGACACCTCCCACTAGACCGGGTTGATCAAAGCCCCATCCAGCCTGGCCTTAAACACTTCCAGGCATGGGGCATCCACAACTTCTCTGGGCAGCCTGTTCCAGGACCTTACCACTCTCAGAGTAAAGTTCTTCCTAATATCTAATGTAAATCTCCCCCCTTCCAATTTAAAGCTGTTACCCATTGTCCCGTCACTGCACTTCCTGACAAAGAGTCCCTCTCCAGATCTCCTGTAGGCTACCTTCAGACATTGGAAGGCTGCAATAAGGTCTCCGCAGAGCCTCCTCTTCCTCAGGCTGATGAATGTGTGATGATGAACAGTGGTTGCCAAAATATATACTCGGTGGTCACGAGAAGGGGATATAGCATTTGCAAACCAGTGACACACCTGGCCCTCCACCTGGTTCTGATTGCTGGAAGCTGGATGAGGATGATGAACACTAGTACCATGACTCTCTGAGTGTCCAAAATATTGATACTTCAGCATGCTGCCCAAAGCCCATTACATAATCTCCACCAGGGATATCCTAGTTAGATTAGTATTTTTTTAATGATTTGCAGACAATTAATATATTAATGAACTAGTTAAGCTTTTATAAATTATGCTAAAGCTAAATATGTACTTCTTCTAAAACTACCCTATATTTGCTTCACAAAACTGTAAGACAACATTTATTTACCACATACTTCCAGTGTCAACAATCAGTTATGGCACTGACATTTACACAAGTTTATTTTGACCTTGGCCGATACTTGGCCAAGTTTCACAGTTAATCTGTTAGACTTCCTGGAGGTAATAATCTGCTATATGCAATTAAAATTGATTAAGTCTTGATTTTACAGAGTACCTGAGAAATTCATAGCCTTTTCTGAGATAGAGAAGAATTTTGCTTGATTCTAATATAAAATAAATCTGAGCCTAAAGAGAAGAATAATAATCCCTCCATTTTCTACCAATAGTCTTCTCTCTACTGGCAGAAAACAATTTCTTCCTCTCTTGAATGCCAGCACAGACATCAAGAGATCACAGAATCATAGAATCTCAGGGATTGGAAGGGACCTCGAAAGATCATCTAGTCCAATCCCCCTGCTGGAGCAGGAACACCTAGAGCAGATCACTCAGGAACATGTCCAGGCGAGTTTTGAACATCTCCAGAGAAGGAGACTCCACAACCTCTCTGGGCAGCCTGTTCCAGTGTTCAGTCATTCCCACTGTGAAGAAATTTTTCCTTATATTTAACTGGAATCTCCTATGTTCCAGCTTGCATCCATTACTCCTTGCCCTATCATTGGATGTTACTGAGAAGAGCCTGGCTCCATCCTCCTGACACTCACCCTTAACGTACTTATAAACGTTAATAAGGTCACCCCTCAGTCTCCTCTTCTCCAAGCTAAAGAGACCCAGCTCCCTCAGCCTTTCCTTGTATGGGAGATGCTCCACTCCCTTAATCATCTTGGTAGCCCTGC
>VZTM01035505.1:32212-66981 GCA_013400555.1 Jacana jacana
TGAAATCCCAAAATCGAGTACTCTTGACCTCTCAGAAAGATGAGCAAAGGCTTCTGCAAGAACAGAACTTGCAAAAAAAACTCTAGCAGTTCTGTCTAAAAGACACTGAGCATAGATACTTTACAAATATTTTTCACAGTGATTTTATTCACTGACATAAGTTATTATTTATACCCTGCACTTGCCAATGCCTGAGATCTTAAATGAAGAGATTTTACAAAAGGTGTGCAGAAAAGCCACATACCACAGAAAGAATTTCTAAAGGAAGTAGTGAAGATTGCTCCTGAAGTGTAAATAGGTCTGGCTCTGAATATAAAAGTTAAAGGAATAACTTAAGTCATAGTACAAATGAAAGGCAACTACCGCCAGCCATGTCTGCAGTTGAGACCCAACCTGTACCTTGCAGAACTTATCATTTTCTCCACACAAGCTGAGGCTTCCTATCTGCAATGTACCACTGCTCCTTCAGGAGCATACACAGTACGGTGAAATTCCTCTGCTGCAGAAAATAAATAACTAAAGAACAATGAAAATACTAATAATACTAGTAATATGAATTTGCTAAATCACAGCATAAAACAGACTTACATAAAATACAAATGTTTGATGTAACAAAAAATAATTAGCCACTTCTTAGTAAAGATATGGTGAGATTTGGAAAGTTGCTTTCGTTGTAGCTCTCTTACTAGTTTTGGCCTTTTGGAGTTTAATTTCTATTTTTCAGTAGAAAAAGATAAGTGATACATTATCCTCCTCTCCCTAAAGAAGAAAAAGAGTTAAGCCAAAGCATCATTTTTAGTATTCAAGTAATGGCTTAAACAAAATGATTTTCACTTCCTAGCTTAAGGTACATGACTTTGAAAGGACCGTGGTCAAACTGATAAAGCCGATAAAGCAGCAACTGCAAGGTGGATCTAGAAGGTGAATAAAACAGAATCAAGACTGAACTATGTCATTCTTCCAGTTGGTGATTTCTATTATTTTTAACATTATTTTTGTTGGTAAATGAGTTGACCATTTTTTGGTTGTTTTTTCTCCAGATGTTATGATATTTTGATTTACCTTCAGGTCTGTTACTGAATTCATCCTTCTCTGGCATGCACATAATGTTTATTTTTAGCTCTATGAGGTACTAATCCAGTTTCTCTGACAACTGCAATTTGTTGAAAGAAACGACTAGTGTTATGTTGTCTCAGAGCTATGAGCCCATTTGAGAAATTAGCTTCTTAGCTGACCTTTAAAGCAAGTGAGAACAATGTGCCTGCAATTCCACAGGGTTCGGATTTTATTATCACAGTAGTGTGTATGAGACAGGATGCCCCTGCTGCACAACTTTGTCTCTCTGTTTTGTTTTCCTGGTAATTATAGAAACTGTTTACTGTACATGGAAAATCTGCAAATTTTCTCAGCTCTTGGGACAATACTATTTCTAATTCCTTTTCTCTGGAGAGAGTGACAGTTCACAGTGTGGAGGACTGCATACTATTGTTTCTTCCCAAGAACTTTCTCACGGCCTCCCTAACCAGGACTGTGGTGAAAACTGCCACAGATGTCTAAGGATCAGAATGGAAATTTCAAACTGAAAAGAGAAGTATGGGAGCAGTAGAGCGGAGTGGCAACACTCATCCTTCCCACTCGCCTCTGGTTCAGAGCCTGACCCAAGACCCTGTCAGAGAATATGAGGATTCCAACTACGTATCAACACAAGTACAATTTAGGACAGGTCAGACAGAAGCTTTAGTAACTTTAGTAACTATGACTGTAGTGTGAGAACATTCGGCGAGCATCTCCCCCTCTGCTCCCCTGTTCTTTCCCAAGTGATTTCAGAGACCAACCTATATACTGTTCCAGAAAAAAGAAAGAGGTGAGGTAAAAGGGTCATTTCAATGTTAAGAAACCCAGATATCCATTCATGGGAGGGATGGACTTGTTATATTAGTTTGCTAACTGCCACTATTCTAAGAATGAATCAAGCAGTATATGGAGAGATGGCTCTTGGTGGAGCCCACAAGAGTGGCAGGCCAGTGGCAGGCCAGCAGACCCATTAAATCAGAAATGGGTAATTAGAAACACTCACAAATTGTTAGCTTTTAGTCGAAAAGAAAGTTCTTTTAATTAGAATAAACTTCCTATCTAGACCTCTCAAATCTTAAATCTTAATAATTTTACCACCACAACACATTGAATCTCTGGTTGGAGCTCAGCCCTTGCTCCTGACATGTTTCTTTCAATGTATATTTGCTGTTTTCTCCTATTACATCCTCTCATTCTTATCAGCAGTGGAATTCACGTCACCTACAGCAGGTAATCTGAACTGGTCTTCCACCTCCATATCACAGTCACCGGGGAGAGAGAGAAAAGTACATCTACGACAGTGCTTTATCTCATCCTCAACACTTTCTCAAGGAAGAATCTTTTTTGGATATCTGCACTGACTGTAGAAAGAGCCAACCTGTCTAGCTCAGACCGGACATAAATTTAAAATTCCAAAATTTATGTGAGCTGAATTTTGCTCAATCTTACAGAAGTTTCCTAAACCCTTGGTGCTCTAGAGCTTAATGGGCACCAGTGCAACTTGGGCAGAACACTTAAGAATAATAAGGAATATACCAGCATCAAAGGCATTAATGGCTGGAACTTAGTGAGCCTCTAGTGAGGCAACACCAATGCCATGTGTTGGGATGGGAATTTTGTCTGAACTGGGCTGTGTTTAGACTTCAGGAAAATGCACAATGCTGACACATTAGGAGGTGCATTTAAAGCCTTGTTTTGGGATGCAGTGTATCTCTTAACAAATGGGTTAAATCTAGGCCTTACCTAATACAATCTGCTTGGCATTTTTGCACAAGGTGCTTGGTGAAATACTGCTCTCTTTGAAATGAACTATAAACAACTCTTTGTTAAATATGCTTTTGAAAACTCCATATATAGGTCTGTTTCTGAAGGAATGGTGCGAATGGTAGATTGCCATAGATCTTGTATCTTTTTGTTATGATACAACAGCCTTCCAAGCTATCTTTCAGTTTAGATATTTCCAAACTATTTGCTTACAAAGCAGAAGAGCTTCCTTTTTTTTTTTTTCAAGTGCCAACATTTATGTACTGTATTCCTACATGGTTTTTAAGAGGCATTCTCACTATCTCTCCATATTTCTACCAGCTGTAATTTGTCACATCTAGTTTTGCATTCAGTATCAAAACTCATAGAGAAATTCTGAGTCCTGCCTCCAGAAAAGTCAATGATGCAAAAAAGTGGGACATTCTTGTTTGCATTTTGCATTTAGAATTTGTAGACTTTCTTTTTCCCCCACAATTTTTGTCTGCAACTAGAACTAGAGATTCAACTCTTATTTAATATAAAAGCAACTTTCCCTCCTCTGAAAATAGTCTATTTCTCATGCAATTCCACCCAAAGATTATGGACTCTAAAACTCATACTAATGCCTTGAGAGTTCATGACATTATGTGCAGCACTTTCTTGCATTTTGTATTATACCCAGAACACTCTGGGTCATCCAACTTCCAAACACACAAAAGCTGAGAATCAGCAGCACGTCTATGTACAGCAGCTCTTTCCTATACACATACTTCACTTTCTTCAGGTGCGTTCTCTCCATTGGCTTCTTACCTACATACTTGCAGGATCTGTAAGGAGCTTCTCAGGGTAATGTTTACACACTTAAACACTGGCGTGTACACTGGACTTGACTTAGAGATGTAACGAGAAAGTAAATCTTAGGCTCAGCATGACACTCTCTCAGAAGATGAGCTAAATTGGATGGAGTTGGCCAGGTAGTGTTTTCCCTCTCAGGACCCCTCAGAACTTTATAAAGGTGGGTAACGAGCTTCTTTCCCGTTGAAGGGCAGAGCATTCATACACTCACTGCAACACATCAAGGGAGCATGACCTTGAAAAAAGGTGTAAAAAACTGCCTAAATTAGAAACAATTCCACATTTCATCATCCAGCATGGATTAGCAGTAGGAAAATGCACCTTTGTTGCTGACTTGGTATCTAGAATTTGCTTTCATTTCAAAGGAACATAAATAATATGGATTTTTAACCCACATTTCCAAAACTTATTTAGGCATTCAGAAACTCAGGATCATTCAGCAAAGTTAGGTTCAACCTTCACAGAAAGAGGTTATGTTTAATCAGAAAAAATGGGATTGAGAAGTATGTCCCTTATGTGACTTTACCTTCTCCTTAGCAAATGCAAATAACCTAAACTAAGCAGCTGTGGTTTAAGTGTACAGTTTCAGAATTATTTGAACCGATCTGAAACGCTGTATTAAAACCTTTAAAATAAATTCACATGCACGTACATCCTTTCTCTTTTCGATATGATCTGTTCTCTCAAGCAATGGCTCACTTTAAAAAAAACTCCTTGATAATTACTTATTCCTAACCATGTTCTTCTGCAATAAGCTCAGAAACTCCGGTATTGATTTAACAGTATGTTCCAGTTTCATTAGGGAAGGAAAAAATAATCCCTTAGAGGTATACTGGTAATAAGCAAATGCTAAAATGGATTAAACAGTATTCCTCCTCTCTAAGTATTAATCAGTTTTAGCATCTGTGTACTGTTGCATATAAAGCAAAAGTTATCCATTATATATACCTGCCTGTTTTATTGCTCATATATATCATCCCTTACATATATTACTGGTACTGTTTTTTCTTACTCAGCAGACAGTCTTTAAAATACTCTTTGAGTATACAGCTAAAAGACTTTTCTAATCCTGGTCTACAGCTCTGATTTTGCTCTTCCTTATTTAAGTCACAACATGTATTTTCAGAAAAATAACAAAAAGACAACATCTCACAAAATCAAATTATTCCACTGCATACTCTCTCCTCTAGGGAAGAGTATGGAAGGACAAACAATACATGGTATTATTCTGGTATTTAATATTCTGCTAAAAGGTGGTTTGTTAAGGAGATAGGTGGTGTACACAAATCACAGAATAGATTAGGATGGCTTTACTTATTGCTTCAAGAGAAGTCATTAAAAAGTATTGCTAGGGAATAATTATCTAAAAACCAAGTAGCTCAATGTGAGACCTTCAGCTAATGGAATGTTAATTTGGGGCCTACAAATGTGCAAAAGCACAAAATATTTGTTAATGATAACCTGTTATCTATTTCTCTGCTCTTCAGAAGTCATATATAGTATTACCATCTTTACTACAGGATAACTAACAAGGTTTATGTAGGCATTCTGGCATACAGGTCAGGTGAAGATGGCACAGAGGTTTTGCATAATTGGGCTAGGACCTCAAAGCTCAAAAGCTTTTCTAAATCACAGTCCTAATGTCATCTAGGAGTTGTGATTGGCAGTGCTGATATCTTATGTAACGGGTTCAGACATTAGAAAGAAGAGATTTCCAGAACTGCAGTAGCCACTGTTCTTGACAGTCACCACGGCTACCATATCAAACCTTTATTTAACCTGGAATATGCTTATCTATCCCTCTGCCACTTAGTTTGATTCAATTTAGTTTGGCCAATGTAAAACTCTGAAAAGCAGCACAGACTAAAAGGTTTGAGACACAACAATTGGGCTAGAAAGATCTTAATTCAGTGGTAACAATCTCATTTATGTTGGCCATCTTAAAAAACAGACGTCCACTCTAAGTTTGTCATCTGTGGTCCCTGAGAGAGTTAAGCACACGGCACGGAGGGATTTAGGCAGCCTCCTGCTGTGTCTAGAACAGAGGGGACCAGTGCCTGAAGCACTTGCCTGTTCCCTAGTCTGCAGATGACACTTGTTTCTTGGAATGCTATAGCCAAAGTGGTCCAGAGAGCTGAAGGCAGAAGCAAGCACTGCTTCAGCCGAGGCAGCCAGCAGGTCCCTCTTGATGCCCTCTCCCTCTGCTGCCTCTGGTAGAAATAAAGCAAGAAAGACACTTTTTTTCTCTTAAATCCTGTGTCTTCTCTTTTTGTCCAAAATAAAAAATATTCAGCCTCACTCTGCTTTCAGAAACCCAAATCCCAGGAGCAAACAGCTGGTTTAACATCTGCCTCCACTGATCCTTTTGTTAAGGCTGCCAGCAAAGTTGCCACTTTGCATCATTTACTGTATTGGCCCCTCTAATGTGAAGCTCAGCCCACAGGGAAGCAGACTGAGGTGCCTCATTCTGTTTTTCAGAGGCCATTTTGTTGCTATAGTGACACAGTGATACTAACCTGGACCACGGATAACTGGAGGTCAGCCTTTCTAAGCTACAGGAACAAGTAAGCATCTGCAGAGGTGAATGATCTGTCACCTATGACTTAAATGTTACATTCCTTGGTTTCACTGTTTTGCTTGCTTCCATGCATGATTAATAGCCAAGCCACAAAAGATCAGTCACATATATGAGGTTAAACAGTTTACAGATTTTTGTTGTAAGGCTGCTCATGAATTGCAAATTAATAACAATGTAAAGGTGTAACTCCTAGCTGCACCTAGATAGATTTAGTATTTGGGAAAGTTAAAAGCGTGCTATGAACTTCTATCGTACTGACTTCTCCACCCAAACCCACCAGTGATGACTTCATGGCAGTCTTCTCCCTCTCTAAGGATGTGAGCACCTACTGTGCCACTGTAGCAGTTCTGTCTTTGCTGCAAAGAAGAGTATTATCAGCCCTTTAATCCCACTTATTCTTTAGATCTAAGCAGCTATGTCAACGACAGATGCAAATAGGAACAATAACAGGAATTGCTCACTGTCTATGTCACATACAATACACTCAAAGGAGGAAAACAGAGGTCCTTTGAAAATCAGAAGCATGTTCTAAAGCAGGAGACAGCATGCAAGGTGATGGAATTATGAACAGCAGTAGCAGCTGATCAACTGCCTGTTGAGTCTCCTGTACATGCAGCATCTTCAGTTCATCCACAGCCTCTGCTGTCACTGGCACATTCAGTCCCAGTAAAATGCTATGAATATTACCTTGAAGGAGGGGAATCAGTTGTTTCGGAGTTTGACAAACTTTTTTATGCTTCTTGTTTTATTGCTAATTTCAGCATATTCCTATTTCCAATATTACACCTGTATAATTTTGTGAAAGATCAGAAAGAACCAAAAAAATGAAGCCAGAAGCTCTGAGACTGCATTAGGAATGGGAGTTAGCTCCCCTCATGGAGCTCCGAGGTGCTCAGCAGAGGTGAGGTACTGGCCTGAGACTGGAAGAGGAAAACCCAGAAAATGCCATGAATTTGCAACACTGCTGCTGGATTACAAACTTCTTGGCAGGACAGTTTGCATGAAGGAAGTGTGACAGCTTGTGACAGCTGAAGAACATGAAAGATGTCCAGCAGTTAAACTTGCCCCACAATTGGTTTCATACTCATTTGAAATTCAACAGGACAGTTTTGGGTGGTTTTTTTTTTTTTTTTTCCTTCATTTTTAAATTGTGTAGGAGTAGAATCTGTCCAGAGACAGAAATATACAATGTGAAATAGGTTAGCAGAGTTTAAGCCTCAGTGCTGTGTTATGATACTTTTAAATGCACGTAACGTATCATGTTCTGCACTGCTTACTTTATACAGAAAAATGAAGGAGAGACATTAATGGAGAACAGAGAAAACGTGGTTATAGACCTGATAGCACTGTTGTTCTCAGCACGAGATAGCATTGTGGAATGGCACATGCACACACATGAACTGCCGTAGGACCTGCTAGTGACTCAACTACAAGGCTTTCTTCTTCAGAAAAGGAAATTCCCATACAAGATTTCCAAGGTTTTAAAAACTTTGGTTTTCTATTTGCAGAGGCATGTTTCCAGGCTCCAAAGTGCCTTTCCAAACAGACTCAGATCTGAAACTGGATGTGGGAATGAGCAGTTAAGCTAAAACCGCAACCATAGTTAATGATTATTGGCTCTTTGGAATTAAAAAAGAAATATCCTGTGGGATCCTGCAAGAAACCCACACTTTGAGTCTCGTGGCTAAGCTGTAATTCTCCCATGCAGAGTCTTTTGTCTTGAATGGCAGATATTACTAGAGTGATGCAAAACAAAATTTATCCACCACACTACCACTTCCATCACTACTTCCTTCTTGCTCTGAGCTCCTGACCTCTATGCACCACATCACAGAAGAGCCTGAATGATGGGGAGCTTCAAGAAGATGGAAAAATATGACAGAAAATCTATAAAAACTCCTCTGGGGGAATCACTGTTTCTTCTGTTTACTTAGGCCTCATGACCTTTCTACAAGACATTGGCCACTAGGTTTGCCTTTGTGGTCATTCCATGGTCCCTCTGAGCCTGGGGCAGAGGGAAGCTGCACAGAACAAGCTTGTGGCAAAAAGACCGATGGCCCCAGCTAGGGTCTTTACATCATCCCTTATGTCATCCTTTTGCCCTGTACAGGTAGGTAATAGTCAATCTCCTCCCTCTATCTTCAGAGAGGGTGGATTTGCTTCACACAGAAACTCAAGACAGCAGATGTTGCTACTTGCAGCTGCGTGAAGAAAGAGAGGCATGCAAATTCTTAATCAGAAGAAAAAAAGATTATCTGTTTTATAGGAAGGAAAATTCCAACTATGGTATATGATTTCTGCATCCATATAAGCACCTTGAGCCTCTCCACCTCATTATCCCAAGTGGTGTGTATATATATATATACCTAAAAACTGAGAGCCTTTTTATTTGTGAAGACAATGCCAAGCAAATGACACGGTTTTCCTTATCACTAGAAGTAAATGTTGAAAAAAGGCTGAGTCTGAATACCATCTAATAGACTTCACAACATCAATCTTGAAAATAAATTTAATTTAACTTCATAAAGGTGTCAAAGATAATCAACTTTCAGCCTAATATTAGAGGCAGTGGATGCAACTATTAACAACTATTAAGCTAAAGAATGCTGACAGTTTGTCTTACATTTTTCTCAAACTGAGATGGAAAAATGTCCCTAGAAAGTCCCATGTCATAACACAGAAATAAATAACACAGAAACTTAGCATCAGTACTGAAGTTTTGGACACATTACGTTTACACAAACTTATAAAATCAGAGACTGTATATTGTCATACAGTAAATCTACTCTAATTTGGGGAGCTAGATTATTTATTTGCAAACACTGCCACAGTCTCCATGCTGATGTCAGCACCAATTTTCAATTTTTGCAGCGATCTCTGTGATTATCAATTTCCTTATAGAATAAGCTTCTCTTGAGAGGTTGAGGATGGTGATACAATTTTTTTTTTGATTACTCCTCTAGTTTGCTAGTGGAATTAGCATTTATCTATCATTTCTCATGAAAATGTTGCCATAGATCTACCAAGATGAGCCACAGAATTAACCTAGACATTTTCTATTAGCAGCTGCAAGAGACAAGTTATTGAGCTACAAGCTTTCAGTCTGAATCTCTGTTTGTTCTCCTCACGCAATACTACAGGTGATGAGAAGAGAAAAAGAGTCTGGCCAAAAGAGTGCAGAATACCAAAGAGATTGATATTCTGGACTCTGTAGGACAACAGCACCTACTGAAGGATGTGACAGTGAAGTCAGAAGGAAATTTCAATCTATTGATAGCTATTTGAAAAATTTTCATTCCAGTGAACTAGGAAATCACAACAAACCCTCTGCTTTATTAGCTGGGAAGTGATGTTCCTCTTCCAGTTTTGAAATGGGAACTTGGCTTCATTGATGATTCTTGCATGTGTCACTGGTGTGCCAAGGAAATAATGCATGCTAAATCCTGTGCATGTGCCAAATACTGGCTACAGGCTAAAAGTTCTCATCCTATGCAGAAAATTCTCAGATCTGTAGTTTGGATGAAAATTCTGCAACCTCAAACTGAAGTGGTTTTTGTTAAGTCATTTTTCAAATGGGCAATAGAGCTGCAGATGCCGTTCACCAAGGTAGATAAAGAGTAACACCTCCAATCCTAAGGATGCTCTAATACTAATGGGAGAAATCTTTAACATCAGCGTTCCTCTAGAAAGTGAGGGAATTTCCATTTAAGTAAATTTTAGGACTAATTCCTATGCCTCTACTCTCTTCATACAAGAAAAAAACCCCACCTACATAATAAGTTCAGGTGTCCTTTACACACTGAAGTCGGTATAGGTTCAAGATAGTCCTTTCTCATCCAGAAAGGCTTCAGCACAGGCTAGCAGTACCATGTTGACTTGTTCTCACTCCACCATGGACTACAGGTCAAGGGGGAGAAATACAGAACAGTATTCCCTCCACAGAAAGATCTAACTGGATAATTTGGACACATAGTGAAAGTTCTATACTTCTTTTTTAAAAATTGCCTCAAGTTTTGTATAAATTCAAAAGTAAACTCTAATTTCTGGTCTAGATTATAAGAATGGAGAGCTTCTCCTGCCTCCTAGTACTGTTGAGACTCTTCTCCGATTTCAGTGAGCTTTGATCAGGCCCAGATATACCTAAGCCACTTCAGAACCACTGCACTAACAATCTACAAGAGTAGAACAACTTCAGCACAACCATAAAGGAAGTACACCTGCAGAGGAAAATTGACTGCCATTAAATTTGAAAAGGAAAACCTGGGAAATAAACAATGGTTGAATGTGCCTATTAGGGGATGGATCCACATCTCGTTTCAATTTGATTAATTGAACACAATAACAATATATTAATTTTCAACAGAAAAATTGGCCTCTTTTTTTTTAATTGACATGGACTCACCTAAATCTTGAACTGTCATTTGCATTGAACATGGGAATGTACTGTCTTTTTTTTTCAAGTGTTGTTTATTTTTTTTTTTGTTCTACATTAGCTAAAGCAGGGGACCTTCCAGCCAATCCAGCAATAGAGGAAATTTCCAGATGAGCATCATTAATAAAAGATTTTCAACAATTGAAGTGATGTAGGAGCATAGGTCCTATTAAAAAAATGTAGCAAACTAGTATCAAGAGAGCTTCCATTGCCTGCTGGAATTCCTCAGAATAAGCTTTCATGAGATCAATTTTTTTTAAGAAGTCCAGGAGTCCTACCAAAAATCAGTTTGGCTGGTAATTTGTGGGAAACAAGCCCCACTGAACAGAAGGTTTCTGTTTGTCAACACATTGATCTTCTGCACTTTGTTTGCATTGTCCTGGAAGGACTGGAAATACAGCACTGTAGGACAAATATTGAATCTTTTTTGTTTTGTTTCTATAACCAAGAGAATGCTCATCTAAAGCTTTACCATAAACATCAGGTAAAGAGATTTACCAAAGTGGAGGTGTTTTTCTGTAAAATATCAATACTTTTCTTGCCAAAAAAGCCAAAAAATTACTTCTTCCCATTTGTATAACAATAAGGTTTGATAGGTAGAATGCATGAAATATACAGTAGCTTCTTCTGAAAAGCTATCTAAACTCACTCAGCTTACAGTATGTGGAATGTAATTACCCAGAAAGTGAAATATGTATAAAAATAGGTAAAATTCCTACAATATTTGTATTGAATTATAATTCCTCCTGCCAGGAAGGTTATGTCAGGTCTACAGTAGATGTATGAAATGTTTGTTCATAAAGTTAAAAAACATCATTACCTTACTGAAGAACATATTAAATGCAGGAATGCATAATCAGAACTGACTCTCAATTCTGCTTAGCTGGTGCAAATCTACAGAGAACCATCATCCTTTCTGCACAAAACAACCAACCTCTAATTTGAGAGTTGGGGTTTTCTTTTGTTTTCTTTTGTTTGTCATAGAGGGGCCAGACTGAAGTTTATAAAAGAAATTCCTCTGGAAGTGGAAGTACTTTAATTTTTTTTTCCCTATCTCTACTTTGTTTTACTGACAGCAGTCACCCACCTTTTTAAATTATTATTGCCTGATATTACATGGAGCTTTTACCGCTTGTTCAGAACAAGGCAGTGAAATAGAAAGAGCCTTCAACTCCCCTGTCATGACCCAGTTCTGGGCTTGTGCTTTTTTGACGAGTCTTTGATCTACAGCAGGCCTCATAGGCTAGTCTCCCGGAGGAACATGGTGCCAATGTTGTAAGAAACCTTTCTCACTCTGGCAGACGTGATAGAGGGTTTTGGTGGCTTCTGACCATTTTTGACCTCGAGGAAGTAACAGATCCCAGGAATTTCCTTTGGAAAGTTTTCTGGAAGCTCTTCACGGGAACGTGGGATAAAAATAAAATTTTCTTCCTTTTTCAAAAGCCTAGAAAAAAATGAAAACAGAGGGAAATAAAAAGCTATAAAACACAGTCCAGAAACACCTCTTTGAAAGAGATTGATCCTTCATGGTAACAAATAAATAACATCTACAAAAAGCCTAAGCTAGGATCTTCAGCTGATATATATTAACTTATCATCATGAACTTCAAGGAACTCTGTTGACTGAGATCAGCCAAGCAAATGGCCCAAATAAACTCATTCTCTGAAAATCAGTGTCAGCATTCAGAAAGTCATGTCCCAGAAAGGGAAACAAATTCATAATAAACATTCTCCATAATGTATCATTTGGCTCACTTAAAACTCTCCAGACTGACCTGTTGTGCAGAAATGAACATTTCAAAGTGACAATTACCATGAGGTCTCCTGCTGGAAAGTAGGTATGAAGGTGACAGTGCTTGGGAGCTCTCACAGGTAGAATCAGGGAGGTCAGTTTGTGCCCTTCTCATACTCAGTAGTATTGTATTTCATAAATTAGGTTAAAATACAGCAAATCCAGCTTCAACATAAACCAGAATCAAATCTGACACTATTCATCAGAAGCACCAATGGATTTAATCTGGGCTGCCTGGTTGAGGTCAAAAAGGGACACAGGTTCACAGGAGCCATGAAGATATCATCCTGGCACGGCCACACAAATGGTACAACATCACAGACACGACTATACTTTCTTTTGCCATTTGTCCTCCATAGTGGAGAAATTTCTGTCTGGCTAGATCTGAAAGTTTAGGGCCTCTTTATCAAGTATCTTTCCTGAAACTAGCTGGACTTTTAAAATAAAGAAAATTACTCTATACATTTTCTTTTTGTTTCTGTTATATTAAGCTAGGGGTATTCAGTCCCTTGCAGTGTTGGAAAGAGCAGTTTTGAGGTAAATTCTGAGCACAGTTGGATATATGAAAGCAGTCTTTATCTTTTCCCCTCCCAAGACATTAATTCTTTTCCTCAATCAATTTTACGCTCAAAAACATTAGTAAGTAAAACTTTATTAGGTTCAGTGGATTTTGTAATAACTTGTTTATTTAATGTCTCTAAAACTGATTTCTGGGAAGTAAATGAGTTAATGAATCCTGCTGCCAGGAGAATTTTTCAGGATTCTCAGCACATGTAATGGCACTTCCTTTACTGAGTAATTTTTGTGCGTTTTGGCTGAGACAATCTGTGTGAGCTCATTGGAATATAAGGGAATTTTCTTCCCAGCTTTTAAATAATCAGTTGACTATAAATCCAACAATGTTTCTGCCTTTGAACTTCTGTGGTGGTCTTTGCTTAGCATGCAGTTTGAATGTCATAATCTATTTTCCAGACTGTCAATTTCATGAGCAAAATACTGTAATCTTTTCTAAATTGCATGGGAGTTTGCAGAGGCCTCTACAGAGAAGCTTCTCTTTTTTCATCTCTGCAATGCTCTGGTAAATATTTTGCATTTTAAAACTACAGGCTGGAATAACTCTTCACTGCTTCCCAAACTAGATTTCTGCAAGCAACAGCTGAACTCTTAGAACTTTCTGAGCTAAATCTGTAAGCTTTCACTGCAGTCATTCTTCCCCAAACTGACTATTCACTATGGAGCATCTGGCCTTGCAAAAAAATCGATGATTTCCTTTTGAGAGCCTAACATTATCTAATTGTAATGATGGATATACAAGTCTGAAATTGTGAAATATAAATTATGTATATATATACTTTTATTCAGTTTAGGGCTGGGACTGAGTTTAGCTGATATTTCACACTATTTTCCTCATAGTAAAAAAAATGCAAGATATTAATTAAGGACCTTATTTTCACCTGTTTTGTGAACTTGGTTGCAGTGAAATGCTCTGAGAGTATCAAAGGTGCCTGGAGTGATCGGTGACTAGCCCATTAGTCCTTTGGAAATTTCTCCACTACTGTGGCTTGTGACAGACTCCACGTCCCTATATTAGGTGCACCATTTGAATCAGCCTTTCACCCTCAGAAACTGTCTAGCCGACTTTTGAGAAAATACTTCAGCTCCCCAAGCAAGCATGGCAGGAAACCATCTTTAACCAAATGCTAACGGGAGCTTCTTATAATCATATCCTACTTACTTTAATTTATGCTTTTAAGAAAATAAAATATTTGATGGCTTTTGTAATAATAATACTAGAAAGATTTCAATCAGGACAAAAATGATAGTTTATTTGCATTATCCTACAGAACAGATTCTTCAGATTCCTTAAATATGTCTGATGATGATGTCTGGTTTTCCAGGCTGAGAATCATAAAATTATTCAGGCTGGAAGAAACCCTTGGGATCNATTTTGGCAAAAACAATCACATTTTTATTAGTCCGTTCCTGTATTCAGAAGATCAACTAACAAAGATCTGTTATCACAGTATTTTTTGTTGCAAGGCCCTCTGTGCTGAGTGCATGCTTTCCACAATGATTCTTATTTTCTCCATGCCCACTGGAAAGCAGTATCACCTCTTTAGCTCTCCATCTGTCACGGATATTAGATCTCTGTATTTATCACTGGATGCTGTTAAGATTAATTAATACTCATACACAAATTATACCCCTGCTTGCCCTAAGGCTCAGTGGGAAGGATGGCTGCAAATATTTCAAGGTTTTTTTGTGCAAAGTGGGCTAACCTGTTCCATTCCTTCCCAAACAAGATTTGATCACAAATTGCAGGATCTGTCCAAAAGGGAGGAGGACTAAGATGGTGAGAGAAGCAGGTGCTTAGCATCTTGGAGTAGCAATTCCTCTGGAAATATGAAAGAGCAACTCTTTCAGAAATAAATAAATAAAAGACAATCCTCTTTAAGAATTGTTTTTCCACACCTAAAAGAGTAAATTATTACTTTGAGAAACAGCAGTGCCGAGGAAGCACTTGCTTAGCTTCAGCATGCTCTAATAGTTTGAGTTCTACCATGAGGGCTTCAGAGGACATATTGCCCGTGCAGCATCTGGAAATCTTTAAAACCTCCTCCCCACTGATGCGACTAGTGCTCCTGGACATGTCTAGCAATGGTTGTCACATCCCAGCCAAATTTGCAAATCCCATCAAATGCCAGTGGGTTTCTTCAGCTGCAGGAGACACGCTACAGTTTGTAGTGCTGAGGTACCTGTCTATTCTCCCACTCTTTACACCAAGCTTGTCTTAAAAGCTACCTTCGGATCATGCAGTCAGGCCAAATTCTCCCAGAGCCAATAGACAGTAAGGAGCAAGCAAGTGAACCCAGTGGTGATGCAGTGCATCCTGTGCCAGGGTCCTCCTCTTGCTTGCAACTCGCTGTACCCTGACCACAGGAGCCGGTCAGGAGTATCAGTCTCCAGAGCAAAGTACAGCATCTCCACCTGCCTGCCCTGTTTGCTCTTCTCTGTCTTTCTCAGGCCCTCCGCAAAACTTACAGTGGATATACTTTATAGCACGGTTCCTGAGATAAGTGTCATGAACTGATATATATATATATAAATGTATTATATTATAACCTTCAAACACATGTTCATGTCTAATTAGATATGAGACTAATTACAGTATTTGCTGCTTCAATAAATTATGGAACACAAATGGAACAATCAAGTAAGGTATTAACAACAGACATTTATTCAGATTTGGTTTTGTAAATATATACATTTTAACCTCTGTATAATGAACTTCCATGAACCATAAATAGAAAGTCATGTTATAATAAGGTTTGGCAATTTGCTGAATATGAGTCAAAACAGCTCCTACTCAGAACTGAACTTCAATGGAAACTTCTTTTAGGAAAACAGTTTTCTATAAACCAAAATTTGAACAATATTTCTAGAAGAAATGCTCTACAGTAAAGAAGAATATGCACAGCCTTGTTAAATATAGTAAGCACCAAGAAAAGCATAGTGGCCAGGTCAATCTTCCATAAATGTTACCTTTCACAGGGATAACTATCAACAGAACTGTAAAAGCTGCAGTTAACCTTGTTCACATCCAGCAGTTACTTAGTACAGTCTGGAAAATTTGATTAATGGCTTCCCAGATGGTTTATCAGAAGACTGTCTCCTGCTAGATTGCTGAGCCCTACCTCTCTGGCAACAAGTATTGGCCACTTCACCAGATGGCTATCTGGTTTGATGACATACACCAGCTCATTTTTTCCATATGAATTCAGATGATAAATTATTATGGAACACATTTTGAGAAATATTTGTAGGCTGTTCATAAAACACACTGTATAAATACATGAATTTGCTATTGCAATGCCAAAAATTGGTGTACTTGGTTTGAAATTTTAGTGGCTTTGAATTTCTCCCTCAGTTTTTACGCATGCTAGAAAGACCAGGAGACTGAAAACAAAAGCCTATAGTCTGGATGGAATTAATTTCCCATTGTACTTTATCACTATTCTTTAAACGATGGCAGTCTGTGTATTGGTGATTTTCCTTCATACAGATCAATTGTAATAAGATTATGAAAGACCAGCCTTGATTTTTTAACGCATTGTATTGTATTTCACATGCAGCTCATGACAGTGAGTGTCTCTCTCTGACCTTTAATACTTTTGTTTCTCACCCACCTAAGCAGAAAGAATCATGGGTCTCTGCTCTCTGGGACGTTAGAGAATTAGGCTCAATGAACAGGATTGTGCCATTACTAGTAAAAGGCCTCAGGATGTGTCTGGATTTGTCCAGGCTTGAGCTTTTTGTAGTTTTAGTAGTTGTCTAGCAGTCAGACTATTGCCCAAATATGTTTTAGCTTTAGTTTAGCTGTGTGGAACTGCAGACTGACATAGATTATTAACTAATTGGCAGTGATCTATCATGGAGTTATTCTGTGTAGAGAAAAATACCTTTAAACCTTGAACACAAATGTCGTTTCACAAAGCCCAAGCATGGGCAGACAGCAGAGGCCCCAGGACTGTAATCACAAATCACAGTGACTATGGGGGTGCAGCCTCACAGAGGCAGATGACACAGGGGAACAGAAAACCAAGAATAAATGAGTGCATTTTGACTGCAATTTAATACCTTAATTAGAATAACAATATTTTTTTGTGTCCCTGTATAAACTATGTTGCCTTTCTGCCCATAACTAAGTTGCCTGTCCACCATTAAGTCTCATATAAAAAGGAACATTTTTAGAAGATGCTCAGAAATAAGATTTAAAATAATCGGAAAGGTCTCTTGGAAAGCAAATCCATTCTGTAATCCACATGAGGCAGAAAAACATAACTAGATAGAGAGGTGATATAGACAGATACATACAGATGATATAGATATACATGTAGATATAACCTGTAGAAAAAATAATATATATAGAGATAAAGCCTGTAGGAAAAATTATATATATATATAGGTCTAACCTGTAGTAAAAAGAATTTGATTAAAATAAAAATCTATAAGGAGTTTATAGAAAAACTTTAAATTTTAAAGTCTGAGGGGCAATTTAGGGAAGTGAACCAGTGGTGACCTCACCCAGCTCAATAAGGAGGTACACTTGGTCACTTTCCTAAATCAGATAAGGATGTGGGATACAGGATTTTCATCTTTGCCTAAGCTCAGGTCCCAGATGTATTGCCCAGCATGTGTTAATGGAAAGCATCTGTATTCCACACTTGATGCCAGAATCACCTTTCCCACAAGGGAATTACGTGCTGGAAAATACCAGAGGTAGAAAGAAGAGGAAAAAGATAATTAATTTTTAAGTACAGTTACTTGACAAATAGCAACAATTACGTTTACCTGCTTTTGATAACTGTTTTGAGATCCCAAGGCATTACACTGTAATACTATTAGGGAAACAGGATGAATGTAGGTATATTATATTAATATATCATACACATCATTATTCAAGGGTGAAACAAAGAATTAAAAAATATGTAATCTGTCTTCTGTTCTGCAGAAGAGCCTCATAAATGTCATTATGCTTCCTTCCTGAGTATGGAAAATAGGCTAATTTTATTCAATTCAATGTAGATAAATAAACCTTGAGCGAGATTTGCCAATTCACTAAAGGAACAGAGAATGTGTTATTCTTCCATTCCTTCCTGGCCATATTCTTAAACATGGACCAGTGTGAGATCTTCTACTCTCTCTCCAGTTTCCATGTTTCACCGGAAGTTTTAGCGACCTGTTCCAGCGCCTTCATTTTACAATGCTCAGTGGTTCAAAGCAAATGAAATGAAGCTCTGTAATCTTTTAATCAAAAGACCTTGCCTGAGTCAAGGGAACAAGATATTTTGACCAGAAGCGAACTGTTATACCCAAAGGATTCAAAGGCCACCTTTGTACAGACATTTCACACTGCAGAGCTTTGTCCAGGAGGTGTGACTAGAGCAAGGCTGCCCCAGGTTCATTGCTGCTGCTAGGCAACACCACATCCTATATCTATAATTCTAGACTCTGAATCTTACATAGGCAGATTACAGGCTCACAGGGAAGCATCTGAAACCAATAATAGGCATTCTAAAGTGTGATTATAATTTGAATGCTGATGACACTTTCTAATGCATAATCTGTACTGTAAAACAAAAGATGACGTGTTAGGTGTGTTTCCAGTATCTATATGCTTTGTAAGCACAGAACTTGTATCAGAATTTTCTTCAGGGGGCATGGTAGACACAAACATGTAATGCTAAATGCCAGTAGTATTAATTAATTGAAAATTATGCTATTTTTATACTGACTGCAGAATTATCTAGTTTGGAAAACGTTGCTTCATAGATAATTAAAATATTAACTGAGTATACAGCAGCACAGTATGATCAGATAGAAACATTTGATGGAATATAAGGTCAACTATAAAGACATTTCAGTTCGTGATGAATCACTTTATATGTACACAGCAAATAATATAATAATGCAAATTATAGTTAAGAAAAGCTATATACAGATACATCAGATCACTAGTTGTTTATCTGGATAGCACTAGTATATTATGTTCAAACCTCCTAGATCACCTTCAGAAGCTCTGAATAATCCTGCCCTATAGGCTGTTTTGTAATTACAGTCTCTCCTGGCCACTGTGTCAGTATTGTCATTTCTTGACTTATTCCATGTCTGTTCTCATGCTTTCAACCACGCCAGAAGGCATGGTTTAATGTAGACTTTCTAAGTTATTTTATTTTCATATATTATTTCTGAAGCATGTTAAATAAACAAGTTCCTAGCCTTTTCATTATACTTTTAGCCATTCATCTCCAATGATAACTGCCTCTCCTTCCAACATATATTTTCTTGCCATAGGGTCTAGACTATTACTTGCACTTGAAGCTCTCTGAATCAAGCTTTGACTGTTCAGCACATAGCAGCAGACTTTTTACATAGTACAATAATGCAGATAACAAACACAGACACATCTGTATTTTGTTGGTTTGTTTTGCAATTTTATGATATAGCATATAACACATAGTGACTGCATCATAAGTCACTTTTCTGCTACCTTCCCTGTTAGAAAGCAGCGGCCTAAACTTGTAGCTTTCTAGAAGATAATCACAGATGTGATGTTCATATAAGGCTGAAAGTTCAGCCATTCTGAAACAAATGGTCCTATTCCTACTGTATTACTAGGATTAAAGGGAAGAAAATTGTAGCCCACTTTCTGATACAACTTGGAAGATAAACAGGGTGAGAAAATCTGACTCTCATGTTATGCTACTAGGTCTTAGTAAGAATGCTCTCCCTTGCTCCCACAATTGACTTGTTATGGTTTGGTATGACCAATGGCAGCCAGGTAGAAATGAGACACAGACAAACACAAGCTACCTTCTCTGGGCCATAATGCACTCAGAGTCAGGTAAAGAGCAACATAAAAGCACAGATTTCTACCAAGCGCCATATACAAGCCCTCACACTGTTTTTCTGAACAGTCTTTTTACCAGCAATGTGATGAGAAGAAAACAAAGAATCATAGAATGGTTTGCACTGGAAAAGACCTTTAAAGGTCATCTATTCCAGTCCCTCTGCAATGAGTGAGGACACCTGAAACTACATCAGGTTGCTCAACAGTGACCACAAATCTGTTGCCTCACAGAAAAGATGCCATATCACTCATAATGAAGATCCACAGAACTGGCACTGGCACACAGAAAGGGACTCCGGCTTCAGCATGCAATGAGAAGAGTTTTGTACACCATTGGCCCCACCAATATTCACATTTCCATCTGTATGTTTCTTAAAATAACATAAAGCTGTCTATTTCACCAGTTTCTGCTCTCAGGGACACAAACTTGATCAATACCAGAACCCTGAATGGAATCACAGCCCTGAACCACACTTGTGAAGCATTAAGATCTCTCTTATGAAAAAGTACAGACTGCACTTTCAGAATATCTTGAAGTCCTTCTCAGGTTGCAGAACATCCCTTTATACAAACTGTTCCTGTCAAAGGAAAGTTCAGATCGTAAGTGTCAGGGCCTTGATTGCATTTGCCCAGAATTGTTTACCTTCACTTGTGTACAATTAACACAAAAGGCCCCTCGAAATGAGGACACAATTGGTGAGCCATCTTGTGTTCAGTTTTCAAACAATGTCTTAGAGGGTTTCTCCTATCCCACAGTGGAAGATCAAGAAACAAAACCATTAGGAACTTGTACCTGGAAAGTCCCAAAGAGTTACTGAATTCCTTTTCATTTGAATCAACAAATTTTCTGTACTTGATAGTAGGTTGGGGCTACGCTTCTCTTGAATGTTACCAGAAATCTGTATGAACCTGCTTTTGTGCACTTTATGATCAAAAGTCTATTCAGTTTTTCTGCCTCTTGTTCAATGAGCTACACTTGCTCCATTCTATAAATCTAATTTCGAGTGAATGGGCTCTTCAGGTGAATGTAATTTTATTCACAAGTTTTAATTACTTTTAAACTTTATCATCTGACTGATTTATATTTTAGCATATTGGGTGTTTTAATTCTTGGATGAAGAAATTACATTTTAAATTTTAATGTACATAGATAGGTATGGGGAAAAAATAAATATTAAGATTCACAGTTCTGTATAAGAAAGGAAAAAAAAAAGAAAACCAGTATTGTTTGAGCAATTGCATGTACATTAACCACAGAGAAATAATCCCAAAACCTAAGCAAAATTATACTTCTGGAAATTACTTCAGATACAGAATGTTGGAAAAAGACTAAGATTGAGATCATCTGCCAAAAAAGTGAGTGTGTCAGTAGTAATCCAAGCAGCAGAAATTCTAATAGTCAAGCTGTCAAATTTGAACAGTAAGGAACACCTTTTCAATTTAGGAGCTGTTCCTTCTTACTAGATTTAATCAAGCCTTCTTTCTATTTGCATAATTTCTTCAAAGAGCTAAGGATAATGGTTTGCCATTTTCAATCTTTTTTCTTTCCGTAAAAAAATGCTTCTATCAAGTGTCTCTTTACAATGCTAAACAAGAAGTTTTGTCTTCAAGAAAGCATAAAAACTCTTTGAAAGCTTGGCCTTGCTGGCAAAATTTAAAGACTTTCCTGTGAGCCAGTGGGAATGTTCTTCTCTTTGTCAACTGATTTTAGCGGGTGAAACCCAAATCCTTAGCCTAAAGATGTAATAGTGCAAAAAACCATGTGGTGCTATGGGAGAAAAGTCCCACTTCTCCTATTGCACATTATTTAAGGCAGGAATGGTTGGCTGTCCTGTTTTGCTTCCTTGCTTCCACTGCTTGAGTTCTTTGCACATGCTGATGGCAAACGAAAGACTGACAGCCCCATGCAACACCTTTTTCCTGCTGTTCCGGTGCCCTGCCAACTTTCTGTTGAAATTAATTTGTTGAGGACAGAGCATGTTACAAAATCAAACTCAAAACAGGCTGAAAGAAAAACAGTATGAAAAAGCTAAGTGGACTTACTGGTATGTGGTTGGACTGACGTTGATGCGGCGTGGGTGACTTCCTGACTCAAACTTGCTTGCGAGGGTGACATTGTTCCCAAAGAGGCAATAACGTGGCATTCTTACACCAACGACGCCGGCCAGCACTGATCCTGAGTGAATGCCTATCCTCATCTGGAAAAACATGAGATCCATGTCAGTCTGTCTCTCTTGTGCTGCCCACAACAATATCATTAGTACTTGCACAACAGTCACAGCAATCCTTTCAAAGAAATAGAAAAACAAAGAAGAAAAAGCAAAGAGGAATAAAATAGTCATAGAATCATAGAATCATTTAGGTTGGAAGAGACCCTTGGGATCATCAAGTCCAACCATCAGCCCTACTCTACAAAGTTCTCCCCTACACCATATCCCCCAACACCACATCTAATCTACTCTTAAACACATTCAGGGATGGTGACTCCACCACCTCCCTGGGCAGCCAATGCCAGTGCCTGACCACTCTTTCTGTGAAGAATTCTTTCCTAATGTCCAGCCTAAACCTACCCTGCTGCAGCTTGAAGCCATTCCCTCTTATTCTATCGCTAATTCCCTGTGAGAAGAGACCAGCACCAACCTGGTGGGGATGGTGGGGTTTAGAAAACTGTAGAATTTCTGCTCCCAGACCACTACTTGGCAACTGAAGTCACGATCTGTAGGAGCCGCATGCAACTTCTCAGTGAGATTTATATTCTTGACATAAAGCGTAAAATAGACAGGAGGATTAACTGCTTTGAGAAGCTGCAGATCCTGGGCAGATTCCAGCTTCTGGGATACTTCACCATTTTTTCATAAAACTTTGAGCCAGCCAAGAGCCTTTTTAAAAATCTCCTGAAAACCAGAAGCTTTGCTGCTTGTCAGGAACTGTGAGAACAGAGGTAGAATAAACATGCTCTAAATAGGAAGTCCCCAAGCCACACACTTGTGTTAATTTTGCATCTCAACAAAAGCAAAATGCCTTTTTTGTACTAATGACCTCCCATCTGATTACAACAAAACAATAAAAGTTTAAGGGAAACTTGTCATATTTATGCCTTTTTTGTACTTATGACCTCCCATTTGATTACAAAAAAACAATAAAAGTTTAAGGGAAACTTCTCATATTTATTATTATCTCTGTGTTTATGTAAGACAAATGGAAGAGAATTGCATTACATTTCCAATGAATGCATGTTAAATCAATTTTAAAAATGGTATGTCTCCCAAAATAAGGAGGAATAAATCTCCAGCAAATTAAAATAAATGCATGTGGCTATTCTAGCATTCATCTACTATAACTGTTGTCTGAGATGTGCTGATTACATCAATCTGTAGTGCTTGGAGTCACCATCCAAGCTTCTTCCAGAGTTATTCTGCATAAATTTTAGCAACCTTGTTTGCCAATAAAATAATTTTTACAGATAGGAAAATCTTTTTCTCTTGTTAACTTTATAACATTAAAAAAACGAAAAGAAGATATTTATATCTTGTGAGGATACTCTTACTCATAGCAACTGGACTGCTGCAAAACATGAAAATGTGAAGAGAATAAATAGCAGCTGCTAAAACAGAGGGTCTGATGGGGTCTGAATGAGTGAATTAACTGATACTATACTCCATACAGTCCTTTGGCTTACTCGATTCACAGTTATCGCACTCTGCTTTTGCTTGTCAATCCCCCCTTTTTTAAATAATACAATACAAGTCAAATGCAAGTAAAAAGCCCCACATTGTTAGGAATTTTTTATATTAAGAAAAATGCCAACATTTTATAATTCCAGTGTCCATGAAGTTCTAAGAACACATGGGACCCCACATTATTTCATAGTTCTTCCCATATATCCAAGACTTTTACTATACAGCTAAGCAACCCTTTCATTCTTTTCCTCTCTTATATGTCACAGACAATGGGTATGGCATCAGATCTGCTTTACACTAAGCCCATATATAACCTAAGAATATGTTGGTCTGCATTCAATGTGATACCACTTAAAACATTCCTATAGGCAACATAAAGCCTTCAATCTTCACAATAATGCTGTTAATTATGGACTAGGATTTTTTTAAAAAAACTGTGAATAAATAGCTGTTGAATTTAATTGAGCTTTCAACCTTTACTACAATTTGGAAGGCAGCTACTGAAATAGATCAAACACTATCCTACTGGTCTGGGAAGCACCCACAAACTTGCTTTGGCTGTGATCATCATTGCAAAGCCATCACACCCACGTTATTTTGGTCATATTTTGAGGCATTTTGAGGCATAGATTTCCTGCTTTTGCCACAACATACATTTAAACTACGTTGTTCATTTACAGCAAAAAAAAAAAGTGCCCCTGCAGTCAAGAAGTGAGCAAATAGTCCTTTTGAATATTAGTGAGGTCAGTCCCTGCCCTCAGCAAAAGATTATGAGCAGAAAGTCTTGTTCACACAGCAGCAAGTATGTTGTCACCTTTCAATAAATAATAAATTATTTACAAGTTGTTGTTTCTGTGAGATGGAATAAGGATTACTTATTTTCTACACAATTTTAAGAAGCGAGCTAATGTTATCTATTTGTTCCACTACTCTTCACATTCGAGAATCACAAATAAAACACTAGCTGTGACCTTTTCTAGGGTACATTCAAGCAGATGGAAAAGCTGGATTGAAACTATGACAAAAAGCACTGGCTTTCTTCTGCTGCTGGAAAGCAGAACTGAGAACATACATTAGAGTGGAAGGAAAATCCAGTAGGATAAAATGTACTAATATGTACTAGATTTGCACAACAAGGTTTTGGCAGTGGTAGGCTGCAGGGGTGGCTTCTGTAAGAAGCTGCTAGAAGCTTCCCCAATATCCGATAGAGCCAATGCCAGCCAGCTCGAACATGGACCCACTGTTAGTCAAGGCTGAGCCCATCAGTGACAGTGGTAGCACCTCTGGGATAATAGACTTAAGAAGAGGAAAACGTTGCTGTACAACTGGGCCACTACAGCAGCCAGAGGAGATGAATGAGAATGTGAGACACTAAACTCTGCAGACAGCAAGGTCAGTAGAGAAGGAGGGGGAGGAGGTGCTCCAGGCATCAGAGCAGATTTCCCTGCAGCCCACAGTAAAGACCATGGTGAGGCAGGCTGTCCCCTTGCAGCCCATGGAGGTTCATGGTGCAGCAGATACCCACATGCAGCCCACAGAAGACCCCATGCCAGAGCAAGTAGATGCCCAAAGCAGGCTGTGACCCTGTGTGAAGCCTGTGCTGAAGCAGGCTCCTGGCAGGACCCGTGGCCCTGTGGAGAGAGACAAGCTTACACTGGAGCTGGTTTGCTGGCAGGACTTGTGATCCTGTGGGGGACCGACCCTGGAGCAGTCTGTTCCTGAAGGACTGCACCCCATGGAAAGGACACACTGGAGCAAGCTTGTGAAGATCTGCAGCCCATGGGGAGGACTCACTTCAGAGAAGTTCATGGAGAATGATCTCCCATGGGAGGCACCCCATGCTGGAGCAGAAGAAGAGGAGTGAGGAGCGCTCCCACTGGAGAGGAAGGAGCACCAGAGACAAAGTGTGGTGCACTAACCACGGTCCCCACTCCCTGTCCCCCTGCACCACTCAGGGCAAGGAGGTAGAGAAATCCGGAATGAAGTTGAGCCCAGGAAGGAGAGAGGGGTGGGAGGAAGGTATTTTAAGATTTGGTTTTATTTCTCATTATTACGTCTGTTTTGCCTGTGACATTAATTGGTGAGTGATCTCTCCCTGTCCTTATCTTGACCCACCAGCTTTTCATCCTATTTTCACTCCACTGTCCAGCTGAGGAGGGGAGTGAGAGAGCTTTGGTGAGCAGTCAAGGTCAACACACCACATAAGGAAATGAAAATTGCTTTTGCAATATATGCAATGAAAGCTAAATTTTTTTGTTGGTTGTTTTTCTCCTTTCACTTTTAAAGCACTTCCCTTTATATGCCCACACAGTATTTTATCATTCCGTGATTTGGTGACAGATGACTTCCAAAGGATTTCCAAATTCTCAGTAGCAAAAGTTTAATCTCCTTTGACAACCCCAAACCCCACTCACACAGTAAATGTTTTCAAGATCTTTTCTCATGATTGTCTCAAAAAGATACTGGGGAAATGGCCTTTGTGGTTACGACTTTTCTGCCTGTGCCAAGGAAACCAGTTGCAGATGTTACACTGCCAAACTTGCTAAAAAAACCCCAACAAGCTGATATACTACCCTTAATATCCCATTTTCCTTTGCAAGGCTCGGTGAATGAAGGTAAAGCCATGCTAACTTCCACAGAAAAATTGAGGCAGGGAGGAAAAATAAATGGATATTTAAAATTTCATCTAGGAGAACGTAGATCAGATCTACTGCAAACTGCCTGACTTTCAGAAGGGATGAGACAGAATAAGAAAGAAAACAGTTTTCAATTTAATATAGTGTGTATCTAAGGAGGTTTTTAAAACCTTTGGCTTGGCAGAGTACATAACATTTTGTGTTCTGTAATATGTTTTTTGGTAATAAACCTATTACCAAAATAACAAAAGTAGATGATTTCACAAAGCTTAAACTACACAGAGCTACCAATGAGAGTGTCAAAAATTGGTTTTAATTTGGGTGAAAGAAAGTTAATATAGGTTTTCTTATTAAACCATACAGAGAAATGCCTGATACAAGACACAATTACACCAAGAATGGCTTGCAATAATCTCCACTTATGTTTCCTTATGTGGTTCTCTACAAGAAAAAGCCTGCAACAATGATGCAGTTGCCATAAAGTATGCCTTAGTGTGTCTTTTTATATTAAGAATAACCATTATATTGGTCATAAGTTACTTTTTAGTGAAATATGCTTTTCATAAAGATGAAAAAGATTTTATTTCAGCTGCAGATAAGTTAGCCTGTTTTTTTCCTCACCGAGTGTTGTGTTACTAGCTTAAGGCTTTTTTTTCAGAAGGAAGAAAATGTGTCATCAAATTATTAGCAACAAGATTCTTATTGGTGCACATCAATCACATTAACTTTGCAGAAAAAGAAAATCTGCCTAGAGACTTAGAAAATAATAACACTTATATTTGATAGTTATAGTTCCCAAGCTATACTGTATATGCAGCCCTTATCAGTGCTTTCCCAGAACAGTTACCATTACATATTATTAATAAAATATGAAATGCAAATTATGTGGCAACACTAGGAGGCATTATTTGTCTATAATAATTATATTTTTCATTTATGTCCTTTATATGTGCAAATATATGTGCAATATATATTTTAAAAAGATCAACTATCACACCGAAATTGACAAGTTCTAATAAAATGCATCATCTTCATCTGTGCTGACTGCTCCTTTATCTGCTCTTAATTATTTGGCTAATGATAAAGGGGCAGCATATAACAGGGACCAAAAGCTCAGAGGCGTTATGCCTACAAATGGAAAGGCAGCTCTTTGAAAACTATTGCATAGAGAAGATAGCTGTTAAGAAAAGAAAAAGAAAAAGAAAAAAAAAGAAATACCGACAAACAAAACTAAAGAGCAGAAAGAAAATACTAGATCCCCATAGTTAAGGAGCAGTGAAGAGATGGGCAACAGCAAAGGACTTTTTTAGGGCAGAATACTGGAAGGTACAATGGGGAATGAAACGTAAACTGGTGTGAAAAAGAGCAAGGGACCTGTGAGAGGCCTTTTAGATAAAGAGAAGCAACTTGAACTGGCTGCAATGGGAAGACTGAGAGTGGAAAATGACAAGGAAAAGAAAGATTAATTAATTTGATCCTTGCAGCAGCCGTGGCAATAGTGAGGTTGAGGAAAGCTGACGTGTTACACGTGTAAAAGAAAAGAGGTCTGCATTGATCGACGGAGGACAAGAGGAAAGATATAGTTATGTGGAAAGGAAAAGAATTTTTTCAAATTTCCTTTCAAAATTCCTGAATGAAATTTGTAGCATTTGGATATCGCCTACAGGATAAGGCACGGAGAGCAAAAAAGGCAAATACCAGAGTAATGGTAAGGATAGAGGTTTTGTATAGTAACGATAGATAAAGAAGATTCATATGGAAAGATAGGGAGCACTGGAGCTATGGTCATCCTCTGATGGGGAAATGTGCAGAAGTGGTATCACTGAGAAATTATGGTGCAGACTGGGCTGAGAGAAAGATCAAAAGTAAACAGGAACAGGGATGATAAACATAAAGCATGATTTTTCTCTTTTACTATGTTTTTACCTGCAGTACAGTTTCCATCACTTCCAAAGCTCCACTGCCTTCTTAGGCAGCATACTGAAAACTGTACTCCTCCATCAAAATAAAGCCTTTTTCAAGTGAGATGAAAGTAAACGTAACATTGAAAACTCACAACCCATCTATATTCTCTTCATGGTGAAGAGGCACAAATATTTTATAAAGAATAAAGGCATGTAGTGGCATGCCTGAAGAAAATTTCATCATTGTTAATTTATTTCTTAATAGCTTTTTCTGTTAATCAGTATGTTCACAGTAAGCAAATCCAGTATTTTGCTTTATGTTCAAAACTCTTGAGCTTTTTCTCTTTTGAAACCCTGTTGAAAAATGCATTCTCCTTTCCCTCTCCTCATTTCTCTACAAAATTTTTGAGGAAAAAGGCTCTGATATTGAAACACAAGTTGAAGGACACCATTCTACAGTCTAAGAAGTAGTACTCATCTCGTCAAGAACATTTTATAAAACCTCCTCAAATCTAAGATTTTGACCAATATCTGTCTGCATGTTAATAACCAAGAGGACACATTAAACTGCATATTTCCCTTCAGTCAAAACTGAGACATTCCAATACAAGACTTAAATTCCTTTATTAACAGACCAAAAACAATGGTTCAAAATGTAATAATTCTTGAAAGAAAAATTAACTAGTCTTTTAAATTATTCTCCAAGCTTCTTATGTACATGGTGTGAAAAAGTGTCTGCAATACTGTTTAAGGGATTACAAACCTATTTTCAAAGCATAATCCATGCTTAATTCAGAAGAAGAGAACAGAGAAATCAGAGATATCTTTCCTGATACGTGACAACATGAAGAACTGCATGAGAACATGACAGTAAAGAAATCTTTCTGAGCTGAAAAGAAAAGGCTCTTTGTGGACAGTATTGAAAGGCAGATTAGGGGGAAAAAAGTGTGTGAATACCTTTCTTTTTGTCTGCCATTAAAATGTAGTTGAAGTAACAACATGCAAGCAGACTTTCCACCTCAAACCAAAGGTGCATGTAACCTCTCTTCTGATAAGCACAGGGCAAAAATACACGCTCAGTTTTTCTCTGTAACCAGTAAATTTTTGTTCAGAATCTCCTCAGCCAAAAGAAATCCTTTTTGTAGAGGAAAGGTGTTTGTTGCTCAGTTCCTTCTCAAATATATAGTGTATTATTTCGTGGGAGTGGTAGCTGCACACATCCTTCCTCACACACACACACACACAGGGACCTTAATAAATAGTTCTCACACTCTGAAAAATATACTCCCATGCTAGAAAGAGAAGTCTCAGATTGCCTCACAGGTTAACTGCATCCAGAAGGAGTCAAAATTCATTTTCACAGAACTGCTCACCTTACACTGTCCCTGAGCTGAAGAAGTGAGGGCAGGCTTGGAAGTAGGTGACACAGTTTGGTAAGCAACCACGGGCAGAAGTAATCCCCCACCGAGCCAGCCTGGAGCATTTCAAGTGGTAATAATGTGACTGACCGGCAGCTGTGCGGTGACTTTGTGCTGAGCTGGTAGCAGAGCTCAGGGCTGATACAAGGCATTAGTTGTATGAAAATATTCACAGGCACAGCAAAGCATTTAAGTACAATAGTAATTGTTCTGTTGGATCAGGACTAATATATCAGGTTCAATAATGTAGGCAAATATCTGTACACTACCATTTATCAGACAAATACAATACTTTCTGCCCTAACATACTGAGTGATATTCCAAAGGTCCTTCAGTAAGGCCCTTCTCCCTTCTGTCTCTGCAGTCGCCTTCAGAAAGGAGAACGTCACCTCTCACAGAGCATCATAGCTATTAGTCCGTGATGCAGTGCCAGATCCTTTCAAACAAAATGTGCCAAATTTTGAAAGATGCTATCTGCTTTAATATATTGTAGCAGCTTCTACAACAGTGCTATCTCTGAATCTAAACATATGCCTTACACAGGGACATTTATTTGTAAAATTTATTAAGGCAAAATAGACTCTACAGAGCTCAGAGCTCTAAAATCAGGGCCACACACTGGTGAGTCAATGTGCCTTTCTGCTCCTTCAAAGAGCTGCAAGTTGACGGGACTGACAGCTATGCCCTGACATATGCCTTAGTGTGTGGGTTATCTGTATTCTTAGATAGATTTATAAATATCACAGTGTCTTTCTGGAAAGGGACATACGACAGTACAGCTCACTACAGAATTGTTGCCAAGGAACAAACCTGTTCAGAGGAAAATTTAGATCACGTTGAATTTAACAAGGTGTTTTATAGAACTAAACTACAGGATATATTTCCCCCATATTTGAACAATGTTTGGAGAAATGAACACTTAGCTTTTTTCTAATGAGAATTTCCTAGATTTCTTACTCATACTTACCTCTCTGAAGCAAAAGACACAGAAAGTTATCCAAGGACAGTGAAAAATACAACAATAAACTAACAAAGACTGAATTCCTCAGGATCAGTAAGTCCATTTTAATAATTGCTGGGTAAAGCAATCATGTTGTTTGTGTAAAAGACATACAACTAAATTATAAACAATGTGATGCACATAACATATGTACATCCCTGGACTATGGTCTTGGCATACAGTCATCTCTACTGAATGTGGAAAAAGGAGCTATGAAGCATTTTTACATAAAGAAGCCCCAGACTTGAAGAATGAAATTTCTTTTCTCTTTCCACTTAAATTCTTCCACTATCGTCTAAGTCATCCATGATTTGAATAGTGGTCAGATAAGATGACCTCCAGAGGTTCCTTTCAACTTCCTTTATACCATGATTCTACATTTCATACTCTATGAAATGAAAAAATTATACCCCGGTGAGTCTTCATGAGTAGTAGGAAGTAGAAGTAGATGAACTAAAAACTCAAAACCAAAGACTCAAACTAGTTTTGTGTACTGACTAGTTTGCGTGCCAAAGGAAAGTTTACATTGGGGTAAGGTTTTTTTGGCCCAAATTCTATTATGAGGCATCACATGAATTCATTATAGTACTGCTCAGGGTCAAGTTTAGAAGAGGGTGTGGTTCACATGTAAGAAAACATCTGACCAGAAATTATTTACTGGGAGGTGAGGGGAATATAAACCCTGCAAACAAGAATTTCTACAGTTGCTGAACAGAAGAATAAGCCCTATATCCTTCTTCTAAGATTCAAAAAAAAAAATAAATGTTCATGTGCTTCTTCATAAACTGCTTCTCCCTCACCAATAAAATGTTGCATTTAATTGCTAATATAGCATTTAATCAAAAACATTTTTTATTGTTTTCTTTGAATACTAATTTCCACAGCAGGAATTTAATTACTACGTGAATCCGTGTGTTCAAGCACTTAAAAAAGTGCTCATCATTCAAGCAAGCCCACATAGCAGTGGAGCATTTTTCCCAGCCTCTTCACTGACACCCAAAAAAGAAAAAAAATCATCAGAAAGTTCTGGTTGATCGTTAGCGTAGGAGGACATCTTTGTCTCACAGTGCCATCATATGACATATATTCAATGGATTGGGTGATATTTTAACAAGGATAAGTGACACATGCTCAAAATATTTAAGGGAACAAAAAACCTGTATTCTAAAAAAAAAAAAGTTGGGCATAAAGGATTTAACCTTAAGAAACACCCTTTGATACTTTTGCTAATTTAGTCATTTAAGGTAGATTTCATCTAGTTTCCACAACCTAGAAGTTAGACAGCTCATTAAGTTAGATTTCTAGACTCCTAAATCAAGGAGGTAAATAACCTTAAGGATGCAATTCTTCACGTTCCAAAATTGGCTCCCAGGAAAGGCCAAATCAATCAATCCTGAAGGTGCCTAACTCTTTTGGTGGAAAGGAGAAGGACATTTAATGGTAAGCTTAGCCTGGACATCTCATGCACAGACAGCTAAAGATAGGTGAGAGGTATCCAACCCTCTGACTGGCAAATTTGACACATTTCCATCTTTGCTGAACATGAGCTACACTCCTGTGCATAAATGACAAAAGAAACAGGCGTTAATAGATAAAACTCCATGAGAGGATCACACTATTTGTAGAAAAGTAGAAATTTCTTCAGATATTTTAACATAATGGTCTTTGAATCTAGCCTGCAACCTTTGAAATTCTAAAATGAAATGACCTTTCAATGAAAAAGTCACGCTTCATCTTTTGACAAGAGTACATGCTTTTGTGCATAGATGAAATTCACGTTGATCTGCTTTGAGAAGAACTTGGAACTAATCAACAAGAATATACTGCATAACTGCTTAAAATATACAAAAGCCGTTGAGGTATAAGAATCTTACAGCTTTACTATAAGAAGCAATCTTATCTAACCTATATACAGTGATGATGCACCTGTCACTGAGGTGACATAATCAAGACAAAAGATGGATTAAGATTGATTAAACTCCCTCCTCCATATGGACACAGTATACACAACATAAAAATCAATGGGTCAGGTTTTGCAAGTATACCTGATCATAAGCTGGGAAAGGTGGAGACTAGATACTTTAGCACCTCTCAAGCTAACAAACAATATATCCAATTAATTATAGACAAATACTGGAAACAAGTCAACAAGTGTCCTCTTGAAATACAGTAAATCAAGGAATGGCCACATGGAAAGATAAAAGGCTGAAAACATCCCAAGCTGTGCATCAGGAATGCTTAGTGTTGCAAGTTATAAAAGAATAAATAAATAAATACATAAATGTTTCCGTGTGAAAGACACTTAGGACACTGCCATAATCATAGAGATTTGAATGCTATATATCTACTACAATCACTCTTTCTCACATGTAGCTAAAGGATAAATTAGCTTGTAAAGTACAGAAAGTTTCTACAGAAAGTTTCCATATGACAACTGGGGTGTAAGGATATTTTATACCATATATATTCCAGTGTTGGAACAGTTCACAGTATTAGACCATCCTTACACCTATCGCTCCTCTTTAAAACAATAATGATGCTGTATTCCTTTGTTTGTTCATCGGTTCATTTTTAAGAACTTAAATTTCTAAAGACTTAACACAAGACAACATATAAGAGCAATATTACCTTCCAGAGCTGGCAGGTTATGATTAGCCTAACGGGCGACGGTAATTGCATACATGGAGAAAAGAGGATCTGTGACTGTATAGATCCTACAAACAATAGTCTAAGACTTCACTTTGGCTCTAACTGGGAAGAGTTTTATTAACAGTTCCTATTGGCCATTGTACTTCACTGTCATGGAGCGTCAGCTTTACGCAGGGAAAGTTAATTTCCTCCGCAGTGAAATCGAAACACACATTCACATATAATGATTTCTTTTGAAGTCTTTCAACCAGGGAAATCCACTGAGTTAAGAAAAACTACTTCACACAACAAAGGGAATGAGCACGAAGAGAAAGGGTGCTGTTTTTCACTGAACTGAGGATTTCAGCAAGGCATTCACAGACTCTCATGATTCATGTATAGCCAGCACTTCAGCAACTTGATCAAACTTTCTTGACACTAGAAAAGAGGTATAACAAAAGCTAACATCAGAACTCAGAGAATATTCTGTACAGATCTGTTACCTTCACTAAAAGTCTAAGAAATTTGTAAATAAAATGGTCAATGAGATCAATGAAAAATAACTCTGTAATTCATAGAAAACGTAACATTTTCTATTCCTAGACTTAAGCTTTAAATCTACAAGCAATGTCTGATGATTAATGCATATTGTATGTACCATGAATGGAAATGAGATACTATTTTGCTGGGTTTTGTAACTGTTCTGGTTTGAGGTAAAACAAACCAATTTTCTGTTCGGTAGTTTTACTTTTTTAGCTGGGCCTCTTCTAACTGACTAAAGTCTGAAATTAACAGCACATTGTCCAGAGACTGTTTCATCTCATAGTGATAAGACCTGATTATACCAAGGGATGGTGCAGAGACGCCCTTGCTTATACTTATTGCTAGAACAACCAAGGTCAGGTAATTTTGTCAGGTGACCTAAAACTAACCAACTGGGGTATTCCATCCCATCCGCATCATGCTCAGTATAAAAGCTGAGGGATCAAAGGGTTATTAGGGCTTCTTCCTTCAATGGCCAACGTCTGAGGAGGACCCTGTCTGTTTGTCTGCCTCTGATCCTGATCCGGAATCCAGCTCCTGCCGGTCACCGAGTCCAGCCTGGGACGTTCACTGGTGCTGCTGGTGACGTGATCGTCGTCCTGGGAGCCTGATACGGTTTGTATAGACTGGATACTTTTTTTTTATCCTTTCTTTTATACTCTTTAATTTTTCTTTTTTAATTGTTTATTATATTATTATTCTTCATTAAAGTAGTTTAGTATTTATCTAAACTCCTGAATCTCTTAATCCTTTCCTCTCCTCTCTTTTCCTTAGGGGGGTGGGGGAGGAGGGGTCATCATCTGTCCAATTGGTCAAAACCACGACAGTAACTACTTCAGATAAAATTAACAGCACTGCGTGTTTAAGAAGAATATTTAGGAAATTTGAATGTTCAACTGTTTTCATGACTAGAAAGATTTCATGCCTATTTTCAAAGCAATTAGCAAATGAAGACTTGATCATAGAATCATAGAATCAGATAGGTTGGAGGAGACCCTTGGGATCATCAAGTCCAACCATCAGCCCTACTCTAAAAGTTCTCCCCTGCACCAGATCCCTCAACCCCACATCCAAT
>VZTM01035505.1:76665-88444 GCA_013400555.1 Jacana jacana
CTTCCAACTTAAATGATTCCATGATTCTATGATTAATAGTTGAAGAAAAAGCTGCTACTTAAATAAAATGTATTTTTTAAAACATACATAATACTTCAGGAAGTCACGTGTCCTATAAATAAAAGCTCTCACAGATTGAATTAGACCTTCAGAGTCCTCAGCAAATTCATTCCATGAAAGTAAAATATATAAAAAGAGAAATCCAGAGAGCTATTCAGCAACTATGGCTCATGTTGGTTTTAATGCTTCATAAACATTCCATATGTTTTTTGGTTTTACAAGATGGTACAGTCATACCAGTCCAAGCAAATTCTTGAAGATGGACATACTTGTAATATAGAGAATTGGTCTTTCTCTATATATCCCAGTCATATTTCTCTATATATCACAGTCTCTACAAACTGGTGGTCAGAAATGGAAGTTTAACCTCAGAAAGTCCAAGGCAGAACAAAGGTAACCAGATGAAAAAGGTTTTCTAGTGAAGTTGAAGGACTTAAGCTCAGCTCCCAAACCACTCAGATGCACAAATGTACAGTTAGCTAACCAAGTCTGAAATGTTTCCATTATCTGAAATACCTGGACTGATTTTGACTAAACGAATAAGAGTTTTGGTCTAAAAGACATCTGAAAAATGATGTTGCTTGCCAAGTTCAATCAACCAGTGCGCTGTAATTCCACAATATTGGAAACAACGTGCAACCAGTTACTGAAGATGAACCATACAACCAGCTCTGTAAAGTGGATAAGATAAAGAAGCAATCAGAAATCACAAATAAAGACCAAACTCCTATAACCAGAGGCCATAAAAACAAATTTTTGAATAGACCACCTACTTTAAAGTTTGGAGTGAGTAGTGATTTTAATTGTCCTTGTGAGGCCCCACAGACGCCTAATTTTCAGACCACAAATCTCAATTATTCTCTGACAATTGGAAAGCTCCTTCAGATCAGCATTTTTCAGAAAAACACCAAAAAACCCCTACTGGTGTAACAGGGTACTCGTTGTGCAATTTCATATTTTATATTTATCACTGTCATAGATTATAGTAAAAAATCAGAAAAGACTTCTTGAAAGTAAGGTTAAGTAACAGTTTGCTCTATTAAGTAAAACACATTGATGCTCTACAGAGATTATATCATTTCAACAGAAATAATAACTCTAATTCTTCAAAGTGCTTTTGTGGCTACAGAATGATTCCTAAAGGAAATAACAGTAATGAAGAAATAACAGTAGTAAAGTAGTAACAACAGCAGTTAGTTCCTTTCTCAAAGAACTTTAGGACTGAACGGTAGTTAAAAATCTCCCTATTTGTAGGATTCTTGTTCTTCTGGTAAAGATATTTATTAGTTTTTTTCATTCATTTTCTAAAGGTAGCACAAATGGGCCTACTACAAAGCAAGCTGTCATGGAAAGAAAAACAGGTATTTTACAGAAAACTGAGTGAAAAGATACACTTTTTTAAGGGTACATGGGGATTTAATTACTCACTTTCTATTAAAATTAATGTAAGAGGTGTCAATAGCTCCACAGGCAACTGAAAATTTACTCTTTTGTAAAGAACATGTTATGTCTCCCAGAAGATCAGCAAATTTTAAGAACAGAAATAGATTAACACATTGCTGGGGACAGAATAACCCAAGAGCCCAGCACAGTCTATGATCTGCATGGCTGGGGAGCAGCCTTGCTGTCTCTGGATCCTTGTGGACAACAAGCTGCTCAGGGGCCAGCCATGTGCTGCTGCAGCAACAAAGACAAACCAGACACTGGAGTGCAGCTGCAGGGGCATCACTAGCAGGGACAGAGACATGATCATCCCACTCTCCTCAGCACTTGTCCCAGTGCTGGTCCCCACAGTTCAAGACAGATGTAAACAGACTGAAGAGAGTCTAAAGAAGGGCCACATAGATGATCAAGGGGCTGGAGAACCTGCCCTATGAGGAAAGGCTGAAGGAGTTAGGCCTTTCCTCCCTGGAAAAGAGAAGGCTCAGGAGGGATTTCATCAAAGTATTTAATTATTTAATGGGCAGATACAAAGAGGACAGCGGCACTCTCTTCACAAGAAGCCACATGGAGGTGACAAGGTACAGCAGGTACAATTTGCAGGGATGTTTCATAGTGGCATAAGAAAAAAATTTTTAACAGTGAGAACAATCAGTCACTGGAATAACCTCCACAGGGATGTGGTGGAGTCCCTTTTGCTGGAGGTTTTCAAGACGTGATTGGACAGGACAGTAGATAATCTCATCTATCCTTCTTCAAACAGTTGCAGCAGCTGATCTTTCAAGGTCCCTCCCAACCTGGCTGTTCTATGACTCTATGACTTTTGGCAAGTTTTGTTTTGATCAGGTTTTGTCATTTTAGATTTTAAGTTAAAGGTGAAGGTTTTAACTGGTATTAGAATATTTAGCTAATTGTCAAGAATTATCTCGCTCATTCTAAGAAAATTATAACCCAGAAAGAAATTATCCAGGGCCTTGTGTTTCCTGGTGTGTTGATTTTGCAGGAAGGAAAAATGAGATCTTATAAATACATCACTTCACATATTCCTCCTCAGGGTTGATTCTTTTTCCTGGAACAAAGCTTCAAACTGAGACAAAAATCAGGTTTTCCTTTGGGATAATTATCACTTGCCCCCCCCCTCTTTTTATTAACCTGATCAAATAGGTCAAAAGCTAGGAAGAAGCCAAAGAGCCCTTCAATTAACTGAAAAGTCTTAGATTATTTGTGTCTTGGTTTCCCTTCTTTTCCATTCAAAACTCCTGTCTTTGCCTCTCCTCTCTTTTCAAAATATTAAAGCAATACCAAAATATGGAGGTTGTTTTGTTTTTTAGAAAAAGTTTAGGGCTTTTGATATGAAGTATCTGAAGATGGTTATCTACATTGAATAACTTTTATCCTTGTTTAAATTTAAGGAAGCTATTTGAACAGAAGAGGCTGTCGCAAATTCCTCTGAAGTATTGGCATTTTTTCCAAAATACTGTATGTCTCATATGAAAGGAAGCTGAAATACCATTAAACATTTAGTTTACGGATTTATTTATGACAGGAAATACATTCTTTCTTAGGGAACTAAACTATTCTGAAACAGTTGAATAATGTTGCTGAACTTGTTAGCTTCAAACAGAAGGCCAAGTATCCACCCCCCATCAGAACTGTTCACTCAAATATAGCACAGTGTAATGACTCATTGTTCAGCACAGGATAATGACAACAGTTTTGCGACAGAGCTTTTTAACTGGTGCATAAAACAGCAGACTTCGACTTTTCTTCTCAGAATTGTGGACATTGGAGGGAATGGGGAAAAAGGTAGAGAATTGCCATTAACAAACAGACTTTCTTCTAAGTCTTGCAGAGGAGATGCTGACAGCTGCTTCTAAAACTCCTGTAACTGTGGATGCCAGCGTATGGAGCAAGATCTGCATAAAGGTTTACATATCCACAGGATTACCCACTGGGGCTGAGAAAGACACAGTTCTCCATGAGAAAACCCTCAGGCAGCTCTTCTGGGACTCTGTGCAAGGCTCTGCTTGCACTCCAGGGTCAGAAAACGCAAGAACTACTGAAGTGTTCTTCCTTGCAACATGAAAAAGCTTTGTGTCAGGGGGCTCTTTCCTGCAGTGAGGATAATCCTCCCAGCAAAACTATATTAAAGGGGTGAGATAACTAATAGGTCACGGAGATGAGAGCTATGCCCTTTAAAAGTGTAACAGAACATATGCAGTATAAAAAAGTGCATGCAGCTCAACTCCAATTTTTGTTTTATATTTCCAGTGCAGCTTATTCAAAACTATTCATGCTGTAGGAGACAAAGGAGAGGGGAGAAGGAGGAGATGGGATGAGGCCCTTTCTTCAATCCTTTCCTCTAGCCTGCATCAGGATGAAAGAAGAGGGAGTCATGCTAGTGCTACCATATAGCTCATGAATACCAGATTTGCGTTATCCAGGAGGTTGTATTACTTCTGGACATTGGAGTGTTCCTGGAGGCATATCACCACCTCTTGCTTCTAGGGGAAAATCAGATCAAAGGAAGAGGCAGATTTGCCCTATTCACTGCTACAAACTGCCATTTATGGCACATTATCAACCCAGATAAGGTAAAACATTTTCATTAGGGGACTTCACCTTTGGACCCTTGGAAGAGAGAGAGAAAATGAAGGGGCATCAGTGATGTAATGGTGGTTCTGAAAGAAAAATATTGCCCAGTGTAGAGAAGACAATGTACATAATCAAGATGAGAATAATAAATAAGTATCACTAGAAGAGGCTTTCTTCATTTTAAAGCAGGCAGAGCAAAAAGCAGATGCAGACAGCTTGGTCACTGAAAGGAGAGGCAGATGCTGGTGTAATGCGGCACAGAGCAGCAGCTGCCTGATAGCATCTCAACAGCTGGAAACACAGACCCCTAAGGTAGCAACCACCTCTGCAGCTCTAAAGAGCTCTAAAGAGCACAGCATTTTACCCTCTATATCCTACTCAAAGGCCTCTGATCACCTGTGCCTATTAACTTAGTGAGGTGGCAACTTAAGCCTAGAAGCATTTTCTGTTCATGGTTATGTAGTCAGACCTCACAAAAGATAATAGAGCACTATTTTTATGCAAAATGTGTGTGTGTTTCTCAGTGTATTATTGCTTATCTTCTGTGAGTCCTTGTAGGTTTTTGTATTGTCTCATATCACTACTTTTATTTGGGGTTTGCATAATGTTTTCTATCTCTTCTCCATCTCAGAGATAAGAAAAACAGTCTTGCAGTTGATAGTAGAAACCTTACTTTTAATTTTTATATGACAGGAAGACACCCCGATAGAAGCAGAGAACAGAAATTTAGGACTTAGAAGAAATAAAAATGCAGCACTCAGTACTAAGGGTTCCCTAGCCTGACCCTTCAAATTTTCACAGATAATTTTAAATCATAAGGGGCCTTGTCTTTTTTATGTAAATATAAAACATCGCTAACATGGCAATTATGACTTTCTAGGGATTTTTGTCCATTGTTTTCTTTGTAAAGATGTAACAACTTTAGCCTCCTGTATTTCCTGTGTACAGCACAGATTTAATTATTTTTTCACCTGGTGGGTTGCATTGCTGTTGGTTTTGTTATTATTCCTTTCTTTTTGTCTGAATAAAGTGGCAATGACTATAACAACAACAGGAAATTTCAACTTCAGATGGAAGTTCCTAACTGCCTGGAACAGTCAAAACCAGAATGTGAAGTTTTGGCAAATGCACAAAGTGTCCCAACTCAAGCCCAGGAACAAAACAGTATCACAGGATATCTTCCAACCTAGACAACCAAGAATGTAGGGTCTTTTTCATAAAGAACAAAATTTCAATGCTTTACTCTGTTTAAAGTCTTTTTTGTTATTCCAGGTAATTGTCCTAGTAACTAATATATTCACTATTCTAGAGTAAATTTCTCTCTGATCAGAAATCCACCAAAAGCTGGTACACTTTGCCTGATAAAAATGTGGCAAGACATTTCTATGGAAGTTTTTGGTTCTGATCATTCAGCATTCTCAGCCAAAAAGTGCTTTCCATGGAAAATTCCCAACCAGCTCTACTACTAGCCAGACATCTGGAGTATTACTTGGAGGCGTTTGTGTCTGGAACAACTGCTGAACCGTGAGAATCAGACCAGTGAGAGATGTCACACAGTGACCTTAAACCTAACCCCACAATCCAGCTGCACATCCTGTGGCCACAAATTCCATGCAGGAATCTAAATATTGAACTCCTCACTGTTTTTCCCCATGCATGTACTTATTATCACCTGGAGAAGCAAATCTGCTCACTGTGAGGCATGAAGACAGAGTTATGAGCTAGGTGCAGTCAGCGTAGTAAGGTTTTGTTTGCCTCGGGGAACAGGATATGCCTGAATTACGGAAACATTTCTATACTCAGCTAAATCTAAACACTCTAAGTCACAAAGAGTTGTGAGCATATAGAAGTCACTGCAAACCAATAAACAATGGAAAAGTCCATAAGATGCCCTGGTACCTACTCTGGTTTCTGCCAGCATGATTTATCTTTGCCATGGAGACAAGAATAGAAAGAAAGAAGCTTGTGCTTCTTACTCACAAGGACAATAATATCAGCAAACCCACAGTGTTAGAGGAGAATGGCCAGGTCCAAAGACAAAAAAAGTATTTTCACTGATCCTCACATTATTAATTAGCTCTCTGCTCATCTTTCAGGTATCTTCCTCTCAGCAGTCAGAAACAGATTATCTTCACAGCCTTCTAATTAGGCTATTAACTCAAGTTGGGCTTACACTGGTGTGCCAATCCTGATAGTATGGCTCTGTACCCTCCGATTGCATGCCCAGCAGGCTGACCCTTATCTTGAGCAGGGTGAAGTCCTGGTAGCTTTGAAACTTTACGTTTATCATCTACTGCAAACTTTACCTAAGTACCTGACTAAAGCAAGAAATTCATGTCACCTGAAAGAATAGTCAACTCTTTAGGAAACTTCCTTCTTCAGTAGAATAAATAAGAATCTAATTTTCAAACTGGCCTCTTCCACAAAGCTGCTGTTGTCCGCCCACTAGTCATATTAAACCCCACTAACCCTTGTTATTGCAACATATAAGCAGTGTATAAGCATATAAGCAGCAATTCTATGACAATATAGTGGGTGTACCCTATAACTGGATATGTCAAAGTCCCTTCAAATGAATAGAAATTGCAGATAATAACAGTGGGTTTGACTTCTTAAAGCAATTGATAAAGTTTATTATTGAAATCAGACAAAAGGAATCATTTGAGTGAAAAGGATTGGAGGGCTGAGAAAGGTCTGAATTTTCCCTTAAAGTGGCCTAAAAAAACCTGCAATTTCCTGGGTAGACATCCTGTGAAACAGATCACCTCCTCTCATTTCACATTTCCAAAGGCACTGGGCCAAACTGAGGCATGGCACCATGAACTCTCCTCAAGTCCAGGGAGCCACAGCCAGGGCTGGCTTTGGCTCACCATCTCTGACACATGCTCTTGAGCAAAAGCACTAAGGTTCTCCCAGAGACATGCAGCCCTGAACGCTTCCCAGAGGAGTTGTGCTGCCCTAATGCTGGTAGACCTGTGAAACTAAGAACTCTTGTATCGGTCATTTTTAGCAAAAAGTCTCTTCATGCAAGTGTTTCTTCTCTGGAACTGCTTTTTATTTTTCTAAAACAAGGAAATTTCTAATTTGAAGTAATCCAACCTGAATAGACTATTATATACCTTCCAGAGTCTGATGTAGACATTAGGAACAAGGCGAAGTTGCTAGGAGACCACAGATGGAGAAAGGAGCATTGCAGTAACACAACAGCTTTTCACACAGGGCTGATGAGAACGCCTGCATCAGCAGTCAGGCTTTCACAAGTTAAAACAAAACAGACAATCTTTTACTGCTTACGTAAAGCTCACGCCACAACCTAAATTAAAAGCAAGGCAAGAAACACTGAAAAGGATTACACCGACACCGCGCACTGAACTGCTCTCCCTCATTGCATGTTTGGGAATGGCTGCTTCATTGAGAAACTAATAAAAAGCATATATTCAAACAAATGTTGGCACTTTAACTCTTCTTGTGTCTTGGGCCCAAGTGCCATATTGCCATAATGCAAAGCAGAATACTTAAAGAACCAGCAGAAGACGCTACGCACACTAAAATTAATTGCCCATATTCATGTTATTTAGAAAAGAATGTCACTCATTTTGTGGACATGAGCCATTACAATCCACAATAAGGGTCTCTTTGGAACTTCACTCATGATGTAGAGTTCACGCTTATTAAAATTTACTACTTGGCAAGCAGTGTGTAGAACTTTATCAAACAGGTTTTCATTGTTCCAGTCATCATAGAATCACCTACTGGTTGAAAGGGATCTTAAAGATCACCATGACCACAGGTATTTAAATAGACAACACAAATCAAATTTAATACATCTGCATAGTTGTAAAGTCATACAGCTTACACATGCTACAGAAATGCTTCAACTTGTAAAACATTATTTGTCACCTACATTGTATGTATGGGAAGTTGAAGTATGGAAAGTCTGGATAACATCTAAAACTCAAGTGAAAAGGCTGTGGCTGAACAAAGATTTGAACCTGTGTTTCAGTCCAGCTCTTTTCCGTAGAATTGTCCATCCTTCTGTGAGCTAGTTAGCCTGTTCACCCTTGAGGTAGGACGCATCTGACAAATAGTCATTCAAATATTTCATTATAAAGTAGACACTGAAAACATGTCAGATGAATACAGACTAAAACAGACTTACTCTCTTCTGTTTAAAGAGGGAGTTGCAGTGATTAGTCAGATGTAGCAGTTTACACTGCCAGTGTCTGAAATTGGATGAGGTTAATCTCACTTTTCACACAAAAAGGTCCTCCTGCCATGCTGTTCTTATTTCTCTAGCTGACAGACGAAGACAGGCTCTTGTGTTGACAGTGCTAATACCAGACTACATTGTTTGAGTGGGGCTTATCAATCCAATAATAAAATAGGTTTGGCAAGGCACATCTGAAAGTTAGAAGCTGCAAATGCATCCATCAAGTACTCTATTTTGATAATAAAGAAATTGCTGAGCCGAGACCAGATTATGTACCTGCAAATACAAGTTCAGATCTACCTCCCCAAGAATAAATTAAACAAAATGAGGCCAATATCAGCTAGAAATTTTTTTGCACTACTCTATTTAGATTATTTCATGAACTAGTCATTAGCAGGTAAGGAAAAAGAAAGGTGTGGTTATGTACTTTCTTCAGCTTGTGATTAGTTCTCATGTTATTTTAACATAAACATTTGAAAGATGCATGACACTTTTCTGCTGTAGAGGAACATATTTTAAAACATGTTTGGAATTACGGTGGTAGGGCCCAATCTTTATGTTTTAGACCGGAATACATGTATATAACAAATTTACATAATTGTAGTTGATTTCAGCAGCTTCATGTAAATGGTTTACTTTTCCTCTGTGTATTTTCAGTTTTGTATCTCTTCACAACTGTGTTAGGACCACCTTCATACATTATAATGGTAATCTTAGAGATATAATGGTATTCTTAGAAAATAAGGTAATCTTAGAGAATAATGTTTTGAGAAATCTCTTAGCCAAACCTAGGTATGTTCTGCGAGAGCAGCCCTTTTAACAATAAACTGAAAAGAAAGCCTTTCTGTTTCTTTGGGATATACACTGCACATGAATTAATTAGGCAAGACTTGCGGTATGATAAAAAGTGATTCCACCAATAATATCCTATGGGTTTTTACACATCAAATGAGATCTCCATTGCAACCGTTATCTCTAAAGGCCAATGCTGTGGAGAATTCTTCTTACAGCATTATCTCTAGCTATTAAAATTAATGTACTCCCACTTTATCAAAAAATATGTAATAAAATATGAAGCAAATCCTAAATTCAAGTAACTCTCACTTAAACATAGGAAGCAATTTTAAATCAATATTTTCAATTTATAGACATAGGGTAGTAAGAGTAATTAGTTGTACAGAACCTAAATCAAATGATTGCTTCTGGACTAACAAGTGTTTTGCTGGAAGGATAGAGGCATCTCTCTAATTCTACATGCACAAGTCCTTCTTTTGTACTAAGACTTTAGCTCATGCAAAAGTAATGGGATTTTGCCTCAAATAGAACCGAGTTAAAAAACATCATAAAGGAACGTGAAACCTTATCCATCACCTGCAGGAGAACAATCAGCCCATTTTCTGTCACAAATATTTCTTTCAAAAAGAGCAGACTGTGTTACAACACTGATGACAGAATTCGTGGAGGCTGCTATAACATACCTCACTCTCTTTCTGCAAAACAACATTTTTTCATTACCCTGCAAATCCCAGGCGATTCATGCAGGTATAAGTAGAGCAGGCCCAGGGTCTCCATTCTGCTCTTGCATTTCTGCTGCCTCTCTCTCTGCTGGAAATATCAAATGCCTGAGTATGTGTCAACTGCACACCATGGTGCTTTCTGCAGTGCGCTAGGAGCTCTGACTCAGGGGGCAGGAGCATCATCTGATATAAACCAGCCCTGCTTTGTACACTTTGTCACCATCCCGAGCTCCACCACTGCGTAGGGGCCACACAAACATTGCTCTAAGGGGCATATTTTTCAGAAAGACCACGTGGTTTTACAAACAAGATATTTTTGTGGTTGCTACAAAGAACACACTTTCAAATTATAACTGTCTCCCCAGCTAGCAAACTTTTATTCGATTGTCTGTTAATGCACTTTACGGGTGAAAACCTTACCCTAAATTCCCATTTATGGGACATGGTATTCTTTCGTTCATTCATTCACATTTTCTTCCTAACTTCTTGCATCTCTCTCTGAGACTGGGTCAGTCAATAAGATATCCACTGTGTTCATCAGGATGAACACTTCAAGCTCTACAAAAAGTAAATATTTGCATTCTGGTGAATTCAGTCCTGAGATGGCAACAAAATACATCCACTGAAGTAATTTAGAAAATATATATATTCCATAAACCATCCATAAAGTCAGCCATATCTAGTTGGGTATTCTTCAAATAAAAAGCCGCTATATTTACTCGCTGCTAGGTTTCCCTAGAGTTGAAATCTTTGCAATCAGGACAACGCAAACAGATTCATAATGACTCTGTCTGGAAAAAATGTCACCCCTTAAGTAACTAGCCTCTTAAATGTTCATCATATCAGTCACACTCCACAAATCTGGGGAATAACTTCTGAACTCTCAGTTTTCAGTAGTGACCTCAGAGAGCTTAAACAAGAGACAAATTTGTCTGGAAAACAAATCCACTGCAAACTCCAAGGAGGCTTTAGCATGTTTCCTTCTTACTAGAAGACACAATCAGAACAGAATAACAGTGCTATAACTGTTAGCCTACTAACAGAAACAGAACTTCAAATAACTGTGCTCTCGTGTATTATATAAAGTGGCTAAGAATCCTTTCTTCTACTTAATCAAGGCTCATCAACCAGTTTTGAGGGAAGAGAAAGCAGAACAGTTGTTTACTCCCAAGATCACAAGGTCCTTTACTTTTAGGAAATACGTTTTGAAAAATTGTTTCGGACTTAACTAAGTAATTGTCTTACTTTTTCAAAATAGCTGCTAGACTATCCTGAAGACTAAAGTCCGAATTTAGCCACAGCAACTCATGAAAGCTGTCAATTTATCAACAGCCAGGCATGAGGGAAACTGTCCACTGATCTCAAGTTCATTTCAAATATTCAAATACAGATGTAGATTTCTCAATACAAGAAAAAAAAGCTGTGTCAGCACTCTATATTCACACTTGGTGACGACTCAGGAAATGTGACTTGTTCTTCGTAAAATGAATCATAAGAATTAGGTCAAAATACAGTCAAAGCATTGCACTTGTTTTGCCATCCATGTCATCGGGACTACCCCTGGCACAGTTTTAGGACATCACTATGCACATGGAGCATTAGTTAATGGGAACTTGTGGCACAATGGGCACTTTCATGTTTGTTTTTTTTAAGTGAAAACTGGCAGCTAAGAAAAATAGAGATCATTCTAGCTGATTCAACATTATCGGGAAGGTAAACTCATGCCAACTCAATTTAGAAATAATACATATGTTTTTAACTGTGACGAACATTGACATAACTACTAGGGAAAAACTATGTGTTCTTTGCTATTTGTAGGAGAATTCATCTGACAGAGTGTAGAAGCTGACAGTGTAGATATCCACACTTAGGCTAGGTCCATAAGACTCCCCTTACAGACAACTGAGAAATTACACATTTTTAGGGCATGATTCATCTCATCCTAGAGTAGGCATCT
>VZTM01035507.1:0-26528 GCA_013400555.1 Jacana jacana
AGCACAGTAATTCCACATATGTCACAAGTTGCCTAGTCTTCTCTGTGACAAGGCTTGGTTCAAGTAAGTAGGAACCTGAACACCAATAAATAAGCATATGACTTCTTAGTGACCTCAGAGAAGAGGATCACCAAATTGTCCCACAGCAATACTCTGAATGTGCCAGCCTTCAGTCAAGGTAAGGAACCCACTCTACAAAACCAAGCCCTCTTCCATCCCTGCTAATATTTGTGTTAGGTGCAATAACACATGTGGAACTGCTTTGAAAGAAAACACCTCTTTCCTATGAGGTTGCCTTAGGTTGTTCTCTACTGTCCCCCTTCCTCACTGCTATAGTTCATTACACTTTCCGTTTTTCAGAGGCTGTACTGAGGAGAAGAAATTCAGAAAAAAGAAAAAAAAAAGAAACAAAAAAACATGAAAGGGAAAAAAAGAAGGAACTGCATTTGATGGGAGGAAATGAGCACAAGCAGGCAGTACCTCTTTTTTTTTGCTATCAAGAAGTATGTTTAGAGCTACACCTCCCAGTAACAGAGACCTCCCTACAGGTCTTAAAGGACATCACACCTTAAGAAGAGATGGTGCCCTAGAGAAGGCCATAATAGGTGGGCTAAGAATTTTGGAAGGCAAGACACAGTGAAATGGAGTTGAATCAATAAATAATAGTCAGCCTTCCTGCACAATTTCAGTGCTAGTTTTACAATTGCAGTATTTTTATTAACACTTTACAGCAAGAGGATGGGCCAAAGTAGTGCTTTGTCCTACTATTGTCTCCAGTGGGAGCGCAGAGTTCCTCTTCCTTGCTACCCCTTCACCTACCTTTTCTGTACCATGCCATGGCAGAAGGCTGGCAAGGACACGAAATTCATAATTCGTATGAAAAGAAGACTGTGTGTTATCAAAACTGGGTAAAAGATGGGAAGACCCTTATACATTTTTATTCTGGATTGACAGGTAAGGAATCTTACAAGCATATAAACAATTTTCCTACCTTCAATTTCAGTCCAGTTGACAGCAACTTCTGCTATAGGTATTCTCAAGCGCTGAGCTATATAAAGAAGTTCCACATCAAACGCCCTGAAGAAAAACAGGAAATAGCAAACACAGTCACACTTATTTCCAGAAGAAAGATGCTGGCACTGTTAATTAAATCCCTTGCCTGATTTAAGGAGGTTAGTGTTCAGTTATGAAGTTGATACCAATGCTCTGCAGGTCAGATGCACATGAAAAGGAAATTAATTACAGCTCAGAACATAACCAATATGCAGGCAACGATACTTCACTGTGTCCTGGTTTTGAAGGTATAGGTCACGCTGCGTTCAGATCACTGCTCACTTTTCATTCTGCCATAATCATGATTTAAACATTTTTAAAGACCAAGCAGGCAAAATATGCAGTGTCAATCTACATCTCCAGTTGTTTCATCAAAGGGGACAACTTCCAGCTTTACGCTGATCTGACGGTTTCTCCTCGTACGTTCCAAATCAAGAATGAAGGCGGCAGCACAGAAGTGAGAATTTATGTTATGGTGCATAACAGAACCTGAACAATAGGTGTACTTTATCCCATCACCATTTAAGGTACAGCACAAAAAACTTGAGAAAGACCTGTCTTTTTTTGCTGGCACAATTGTCTGCAGGTTGGGCAGCAAAATGAATTGGGGAAGCATTCCTGCTCCAAGTCAGCTGCCCCTCCCTGCCCAGTTTGTCTAAAGCACCCTTTAATCCTCCCAGTTCTCTGCACAGAGAATTGCTGGTGTCTTTTGTTCTCAAAACTGTGTGCTCAAGTGGGCCTTCTGGATCCAAGACACCAAGGCTTTTGATATTAGAAAAGTGCTTTGGCAATTTCAGCTTGTGACACTCATGTAGGTATCAGCATATGAAGCTGCCGGTAGCTACTACTGACAAGGGTGAATGCAAACCACAATTATGAAGATACTGGTGATTTTGGTTAAATTTCTTAGATTTACTGATAGGTCTTTCTTTTTTTTCCTCTTTGTAGTTTTCAAATGCCAGTAAGGGTGCTCTTGTTCCTTAAATGAGTTCTAGTAATTGGAACTTAAGCTAAACAGCTCCCTGCCCTTGCCCCAGTAAAAAGCTTTTTGAAAATACCAGTCTGTATTGGAAACAAACTCTCCATGGCCAGTCACATCTGATTTCTACTAGATTCAATACATATTGAAATAGAGAGGGTTTTTTTCCCAGTGCACTAAACCTGGAAGGTTAAGGAACTGTAAGAGTTTTAGCCAAGCTGTTGATAAAGTTTCCAGTTTGAAGGCAATGGAACAGATGTTCCAACCAGCTTATGCAGCTCTTGAAATTGTGGCTGCAAGGCAGTTAACTACAATTCAATACTAGTCTACTTTTTCTCTCAATAACTTCCTAAGTTCAGAATCTCCTTAAATTCTCATTACTATGTCCAAGACATTTTTTGTTTCAAATGAGAAAATATATACAAACAACCCTCAACATTATTTGTTCATGCTTCAAGGTCTGCTCGAGTTCATGTCATTGGTAGTCCCATTTATCGCTACAGAAAGGGGCAGCCAGGTGAGCAAGAGCAGGCAAAAGGACATACTTCAGCAGGTTGCTGGCCAAGTGCAGATGTTATTTCCCTCTCCTTGAAGCCATCTTCTCCTTTTAAGCAGTACAGCACATCTTTGCAAAACCATTCATGAAGGCAGCAACAGAAGTCCACTTTGAGACGTGCACTCAGGTATGACACACAGGTTCCACTGAAGTGCAGAACAGGGCATGCTGGCTTGCTAGGGAAATCATTACCTAGCATGCATCAACCTGAACTCCCACTGTCCATGGGAGTTCTTACAGGACAGCTACTGATGTCACTCTGGGCAGCATCAAAACAGTCAAAGGCAGCATGAACAGAGGTTATCCACAGAGAGTACAGGGCAACGAAAATGATCAGAGGGCTGGAGCACCTCTCCTATGAAGAGAGGCTGAGAGAGTTGGGATTCTTCAGCCTGGAGAAGAGAAGGCTCTGGGGAGACCTTATTGCAGCCTTCAAGTACATGAAGGGTGCCTACAGGAGAGACTCTTTATCCAGGAGTGGAGCAATAGGACAAGAGGTAATGGTTTTAAACTGAAAGAGAGGAGATTTAGATTACACATTAGGAAGAAAGGGTGGTGAGGCACTGGAACAGGTTGCTCAAAGAAGTGGTGGAAGCCCCATCCGTGGAAGTGTTCAAGGCCTGGCTGGATGGGGCTTTGAGCAACCTGGTCTGGTGGGAGTTGCCCATGGAAGTGAGGGTGGAACTAGATGAACTTCAAGGTCCTTTCCAACTCTAACCATTCTATAACTCTAATGTGTATAGAGAATTTAGAACCACTTTGTAAATACAATGTTGATTAGGCTTTTTAATTGTCACCAAAAAAGTTACAGAATAAATGTGGTTTTTTACCTCAGTGAGCTGAATCTGCTCCAAGCAGCCTTGCCATTTCACTGTTTTCTTTAAAAGAGCGTTGAGTATTATTTTATTACTTATGCCATGGTCTCTTCTACTGAAGTTGTATTATTTAATTTTTTGCTGACATGTTACATTTGTAAGCCAAAACCCCCACGTATTCACCTTTGAATGTTTATGAGTCACATGTATTGAGTAAATCTAGTTTTGTAATACGTACTACTTAACTGACTAAAAATCTGAAGAGACACAGAATAATTGTCTGATGAATTATACTATATGACCTGCTCTAAAAATATTACTATGTAAAGTATTAGCCTAGTGAACTAATAGCTACTTGCAACAATTCCTACGGACAACCAATTACTGGAATGTCAGCATATACACCAGGGTACAGCAACACTGAGTAGTCTGGTGAAGTACAGTGCTCAAAGCAAGAGAGTAAAAGCACAGGAATTAATCAGGTTGAGCGTTGATGTTGTTACATGCGGTTGCCATTTGTGTGCCAGTGAACACATCCTGAAGTTAAAAAAACCCCAAATGATACAAAGCTGAAAGGAGAACCACTTTCGCAGTATACTGCTGGGATAACGTTTTTCCTCCCCTGCTCCCCATCACCTTCCAGCACACCTCACACACGTACTGGAATAGTTAATCAGGGAATATAGCTGGCAGTGTATTCAATACACCCATACTACAGATCAGCAGATCCAGATGGTAGAGGAGACCCACTCAGAAGTTTCCATAGTCAGGATTTAAGTGTGGGTATGTCATCTGGAGCCTACCCTAGAGGAGATCAAAGCAACACCAGTGGATGAGTTGGTGAGTGCAATACACGTGTTTTGACAGGAAGCCATCTGTGGCTAGGTAATGTCTGACAGAAGCGCTCTTCCAAATTATTCACACACCAGGGAATTATTCAAACTGTGTGCTTCACTGGATCCTGCTGCAGAGAGTGAAAGCGGGTATCTCTGGGGCAGGGGGACACAGCTCAGAACACCTAACTTTGGCTCCAGTGCGAACAAATTCAGGCTCCAATCTGAGTAGCCACAGCTAGATACCCAAAAGTCTATGGTGCAAATGATTTGGAATCATAGAATCATTCAGGTTGGAAGAGACCCTTGGGATCATCGAGTCCAACCATCAGCCCTACTCTACAAAGTTCTCTCCTACACCAGATCCCTCATCACCACATCCAATCTACTCTTAAACACAGTCAGGGATGGTGACTCCACCACCTCCCTGGGCAGCCCATTCCAGTGACTGACCACTCTTTCTGGGAAGAATTTTTTCCTTATGTCCAGCCTAGACATAGGCTGATTTCCCATCTCTCTCCAACACCGTCTCCATTATGTGTTAATGAACACAAACATGTGTAAAATACCAAAAGAGAAAAATTTCACCATGTGGCTGCGTTTATGCTAAGGAGTACGTTTGGTAAAGTTAAAATCTAAGATGATGCTGGCTAAAATTCAGTTAAACATCCAGTTGGTAGGTCGTTAATTGAATTCAACCCTTTTAAACTGAACAGCTTCCAAACTATCAATCCTGAAAAATTATCCTGTATTTTAGAACTGCACCAACACTTTTTTTGCTGGTCCAATATTCAGTGTTTCAAATATCAAAATTAGGCCTTCAGCTTTACTGCTGTAAGTGGAATTTAGGTCTTTTCTACACCCAAGGTCTGTTGTTCCAGCAAACTCCTAGTGGGCAGAGAAAACTTTCAATGGCCAAAGAGGTCTAAGAATGAAAGTGGGTCAGGCTGCTCGTACTGCTCTAGCTGCACCAGGGCTTTTTAAAATCCACATACATCTGCTAGAAGCAGGATTTTTTAAAAGACAAGCCAGATACAGTTATAACAGCAAAATATTTTTTTTTGTGTTGATTAGACATTTGTAAACCATTCTATTTGTGCATAAAACCAGGAAGAAACGTTTAACTCCATGTCTTGGTCTACAATGCCAAAGGAATGGAAAAACTTGCCTGTTGCAATATAAATGCTTATTTTTCTGTGATTTTTATACAGAGATTCACATTTAGAGATTAGTGGCAAACTTGAGAAACAAACTTTATTTTTTTAGATCAAGCTTTTGAGTTTTAAATGTGAAACAGCATGGCTTGCTCAGTGGACAGGGCAATTTTTATAGACAAAAGTAATAGCAACATTTTGATCTAATCAGTGACTTGCTGAGTTATGTATCATTACAAATTGCCACTTTACGAAAGACAGTAACTGGAATTATGTTCTGAATTTCCTCTCCTTTTATCAGTATTCCAGGTAGGACAGTAACTGCTGCTCTGTCTAGTTCTCCTAGGTAAGGGTAGATATTTTCTGGCTAGAAGAGAACATATTGGTTTTTCAGTCAGAATAAATCAATGATGAACTTTAGGCTAAGAAAATTCTGCCAGTGATACCATTTAATTTTCCACTTTCCCCCCTGTGCATTAAAATTTAAGATAAACAGTTACATTTCTCAGGTCAAGACTGGAGATGCAGAACTAAAGCTTATTTTGGAGTCTGAAAGTGAGTAATTCCAACTGTCTCTATTATGTTTTTTAAAATATCCCTTTTAATTTTCTTTTAAGTTTTAATTTAAAAAATGTGCTCCATCCATTTCTGAAAAATAGATTAGTGGTGTAATCGGATTCAGAATCTAAAACGCAAAGCATATGCTCTCTTTTCAAAAGGTTGCTCTCATTTCAAACTAATGTCAAAACTTTGCTATTTGGAAAGTAACTTTCAAGATCGTTTGGTTTGTATTCACATACACACAGCCAGCTCCCCCAAGGAGAGCTAAACAAAAAAAGTCAACGAGAAAACTCACACAGGGAAAAGGCAGTTTAGGATGTAAGCCTGATTTCTTAGTAACAAATACATAAACAGTTGCCAGTACCTACTAATTTTCAAAAGCTTTTGAAACTTTAGGGTTAGATCCACAAATTATTCTAGGAAATATCTTGGTATCTCTTTAAAAAGCGTTACGTGATCCTTATCACTGTAAGGATAAAACAGTATTTTTACTTGTTTATTTCCGTTTGCTTTTAAGGTTTCCTAAATACATGCATCTATAAATCAAATTCAGCAAGAAGAAACCTATGGTCTCAGTTTTCAGGAATTTTTAACATTAAAGGGACAATATTCAAATCGGTGTCAACTGGCATAGAGAGAACATAAAGAAAGCACAAAAAACTGAAGATCTAAGCAATTAACTTTTCAATCTTAATGCAGCTGATACTGGGTTATTTCCTTATGATTAAACTAATATTGAAACTGTCAAATATGCACATAAGAGCATATAGAGGAAGGTCTTGATGTTCTCCCCTTCTTTTTCATATGAAAATATATGACTTCATTTTATTGGTGGTACTGGTGATACACTGAAAACACTCTATGCATTTATTTTTGGGGTTTCTGATAGTGATCTAATTATGGACACTTAGAAATCCTTTGGCCTTTTCAACCTAGCAGCAGCATAGAATCAGAATGGTTGGAGTCAGAAGAGACCTTAAAGATCATTCAGTTCCAAGCCCCCTGCCATGGGCAGGGACACCTTCCACCAGACCAGGTTGCTCAAAGCCCCATCCAGCCTGGCCTTGAACACTTCCAGGGATGGGGCAGCCACAACTTCTCTCAGCAACCTGTTCCAGTGCCTCACCATCCTCATGGTAAAGAATCTCTTTCTAGAATCTAATCTTAATCTCCCCTCTTCCAATTTAAAGCCATTACCCCTTGTCCTGTCACTATACTTCTTGACAAAGAGTCCCTCTCTGGCTCTCCTGTAGGCTTCCTTCAGGTACTGGAAGTCTGCTATAAGGTCTCCCCGGAGCCTTCTCTTCTCCAGGCTGAAGAATCCCAACACTCTCAGCCTGTCCTCATAGGAGAGGTGCTCCATCCCTCTGATCATCTTCGTGGCCCTCTGCTGGACCTGTTCCAACAGTTCCATGTCTTTCCTGTGCTGAGGACTCCAAAACTGGACATGTTACTTCAGGTGGGGTCTCACAAGAGCAGAATAGATAGGTAGAATCATCTCCCATGCTAGTTATGTTATTTACACTGACATATCTATTATTAGAATGTAAGAGATTTAACTTCCAAGAAAAAGATTGTGCTCCTGACACTTGCTCTTTGAGTGATATATGTTATCAGCCTGCTGAGAGACATGGAAATAAAACCATAAAAGCTGTATCATGACTGGAATACATATGGCTGTTTGTTTTGGAGCAGTATGGACAATATCCAGCACTACAGAACAGCCTCCTGCTGCCCAGTGCTAATTCAGTGCTCTCTTCTATGCAAAGCCACTACCGGATTTCTTCATCTGAAGGAAAGGATTCTTGGGGGTCTTTTTTTCCTACAGAAGCAGTGGGCACTGCCCATTCAGCCCGGAAAGGGAGCTGCCTTTTATACAAAATTGCTTCAGCACTTTTTCTTCAACCCACTACTTTCCGGATTTAGTGAATATTTTTTCCTTCTGATCCAGGTGAGGCACCAGAAACCAGACATGGTTTTTCTTACATATTACTATGCTATAAGTTGAATTTACCCTGCTGAGCTTCAGTCATCTATAGCAGATACAGTTCCTTCTGTACAAACTGTCTAGAATCCCTTTAGAGTTGAGGGGAAGAAACAGGTGCTTGTCAGCTTCATCTGGCATATTTTAGAGGCCTATATTAGGATGAAATAAATTATACCCTAAAAATTGTTCCTTCTCCTGTTGTCTAAGAAGGGAGGCCAGATGACACGTAGATGCACTCTAGATGCAATGCAGCAAATCCTATCCACTGTGCGCGTGTATTTATATTGTAACTGAGGAGTAAGCTTAACGGTTCTGGGCAAGAGTTATTAGGTAGCGAATTATACTGCCATTTTATATTAATGTAATGAGTAAATATGTTACGTATTATGTTTAGTCTAAATATTTATTATGTCCTCACTTAAGAATTCCCTTCACACTGCAGTACCTCAAAAAATCTGAGCATGAGAAAGCTTGAGCAGACAAGATAGATGAGGCTTCTGCAAAAATCGTGTTCGTTCCCTTCAAGAGCTCAGCATGCTCCGGTTCGGCAGCAGGGGAGCCCTCGACAGCCACAATGACTAGGGTGCTGCCTCTCAGACAGCTTTTATCCTATTAAATGCTGCTGGTTTGTTGAATATTCTCCAGCACTCTCCTCTGTTATTACCAGAATATCTGAGCACTGACCATTACTGAACTGAATTCTTCTTTCAATACCTAACAGAGCTGCGCTTTACTAATGGGATTTTAAGATTAAAAAAGAATCAAATAATTTCCTCAGGTGCCAGATAGCCCCAATGCAGTGATGTAATAAATCCAGATTTCAGAGCCTTTTGTCCAATATCAAGATAGTAGTTTCTCTGCAACCCCTTGCTGATGGGCTGGGCATGAATGAGTTCTTCTGTGACCCAGTTAGGGACGCCCAATTGTTCCAGGTCAGTGGAAATACAATGCTGACTACTATTTCTACAGAACCTCCATGGCATAATGCCTCATCGGTTTTAATTTTCCTTTTTATACACATCTTATACAATGGAAAGGCATGAGGGGCTAGTTTTATTTAAAATAAGAAGTTTTCATCATTGGGCTGTTTCAGTTTCTTACATTATTACATACAAAGGAATCCAATGTATGGATCTATGGAATGTACGTTTGCCACCCCTATATAATTTCCAACTGCCACTATCCCAACTGTCTGTACAACACAACAATGACTACCATTTCCTTTAATATATCTGCTCTCCCCACATTCTTATACCTCCCCATTTCCCAGTTTATTTCCAGGTCTTAAAAATATTAACTGGGAAAGGGACAGTAATCCGTTTTGTGCACTGCCATGTTATCTTCCATGCTAAAAGGATAACTGTGAAGCTGATAAGTAACTGTGAGTCCTTATGGTACCTTTTTCTTCAGCAGGGGCAATAATCTGAGTTTCTCTCCTCTACAAGGGTTTCAGTTCTCACAAAATTTGCCAAAGCTTTAGATCTTGACATCTCTACTGTTCTAATTAGCCAGTAAATGTCAAAATGAAGGCAAGGAAGCACAGAGACTGCTGAAAGACAAATGAGGATAAAACCAGACAATATGTTGCCTGTTTTGGCAGAAAATTAAACCAAATTTAAAAAATCCTATTGTTGTTTTAGGCTAATTTGTGACTTGGAAGTATCTGAAGAGCTGTTTATTGGAAGAATTTGAGTTATTCTTTTCTGGATAAACAAAGCAAACACTCTTCATCACTAACCAGTACATTTTAGATAAATAGGAAAACACTCAGGGGATTAGTTTATGGATTGTTGTAAATAAAAGGGCAAGAATAGAAGGCTAATTTTATAGCAGAACATATAAACATGATGAATTAACACTCCAAGACATGAAGATCTCGTGTGCTCCACACCAGCAATGCAATTACTATAAAAAAATTAACAATAGCCCTTTTTCATTGCCTCTATTCCTGGATAAAGGGGTACAGCACAATTTTACTCTTTCATTCCTGTGTTGCTAGAGAATCTGAGTGGTGGACAAAAACTTATTAAGACATTTTACTAAAAAATTGAAGAGTTTACATAATACCTCTGAGCAGTAAGTACTCAAAATCTTTAGTTTAAAAAGCATAAGATTGAAGATCTCATTTTTATAGATTAAACCGATTGTCTTAATTCACTTCTTTCACTATTTCTTCTTAAGGCACTTAATTTATAAAGTGAAGTTAAACAGGGTAATTTTGAGATGGGTACTTCTGGGCCATGTATTTAGAAAACTCTTGTGTATGACATTTACAGAACTTTATAGATCAGGTTTGGTTTTGGAGGCAGCAGCACAGATCTGGCTCAGTTATGGTTTCCTTTGGGGCAGTAAGTAAACCACTCAGCTAGGAAAGGGATTTTCTGAACATTGACTGCTCACAACGCCAGATTCAATTCAACAGAAGGTCTATGTTCTGCAACTGTACCTTTGCAGCCCCATTCTGGAGGAGCATAGAATCACAGAATAGTCCAGGCTGGAAGGGACCTCCAGGGTCATCTAGTCCAACCTCCCTACAGTCAGCAGGGACACCTCCTGACCAGACCAACCTGCCCTGGGCTTCATTGAGCCTACCTTGAATATCTCCAGGGAAGGGGCCTCAACCACCTCCCTGGGCAACCTGTGCCAGTTGTCCATGACCCTCAGAGTAAAGAACTTATTCCTAATACCCAGTCTAAATCTGCTCTTCTCCAGCTTGAAGCCATTGCCCCTTGTCCTGTCACTGCAGGCCTTTGTAAACAGACCCTCCCCAGCCTTCCTGTAGGCCCCTTCAGGTACTGGAAGGCTGCTATTAGGTCTCCCCAGAAGCCTCCTCTTCCCCAGGCTGAACAACCCCAGTGCCCTCAGCCTGTCCTTGTAGCAAAGGTACTCCAACCCCCTGATCATTTTTGTGGCCCTCCTCTGGACCCACTCCATCAGGTCCATGTCCTTCCTCTATTGAGGGCTCCAGACCTGCACACAGTTCTCCAGGTGAAGTCTCACCAGAGTAGAATAAGGTCGCAGAATCACCTCTCTGGATCTGCTGGCAACACATCTTTTGATGCAGCCCAGGATGTGACTGGCCTTCTGGGCTGCAAGTGCACACTGCCTGCTCATGGCCAGTTTCTCTTCCACCAGCATCCTCAAGTCCCTTTCCTCAGGGCTGCTTTCTAATACCTCATCCCCTAGTCTGTATTGATAGTGAGGACTGTTCCAGCCCAGATGCAGAACCCTGCACTTGCTTTTATTGAACCTCATCAGTTTCACCTGGGCCCACCTCTCCAGCCTGTTCAGGTCCCTCTGGATGGCATCCCGTCCCTATGGTGTATTGACACCACCACACAGCTCTGTGTCATCTGCAAACTTGCTGATGGTGGACTCAATCCCTCTATCTATATTGTTGATACAAACGTTAAACAGCACCGGTCCCAGCACGGACACCTGAGGGACACCACTTGTTACTGCTCTCCATCTGGACCTCATGCCATTGAGTACCAACCTCTGGCTGCAACCATCCAGCCAGTTCAGGAGCAATATAACTCAATTATCACTGCCAAAGCTCAACATAAAACTAGATGTACTGGAATTCACTAGAACATTTTTGTATAAGAACATTGTTCAGTAATTCTGTTCCCTGTCAGGAAGCAGTAGCCCATGAGAGATTTTCTTGGATGAAGACAATAGTTTGATAAGATTTGATTACACTTAATGAAGCCATCCTTTTTAGCAACAGTTGTTGTGTAGGAAATTTACAGAATTTATGGTATTTCTGTGGAAGCAGTGTGTCAGTCCCATAACAGTAGTCATCACCATATCACTCTCATAAGGGAACTCTTCTAGCTGAATTATAACAAAAGAGAGCTCCTCTAAAGTGATGCATCATTTTATACCATCTTAAACTAATGAGATCTATCAGTAGTCTTCTCATGTAATACTCTAGCAAGAAAATAAACAAAGGGTTGGCCTTTCCTTTCACTTCAAGCCTTCAGCAATTACAAACATCTTACCAGATGGGGATTTTCTGTAAAATGTTTTGGTTAAACAACACTGAAATTGTGAGGTTGTAATGCATACAAATAGACTGATAAAAGTTTGAATAGGATTAATAACTCTTAAGTTTCCTTTGCACATAAAAGTTTTTGTGCATTCCTTACTCTGCTTGCATGGCTTGTATCTGCAAAAGAAGAGGGGTCTCAGAGACCGGAGTGGTTTGCAACACAATATAAACCTGTTTACTTGAAATTTCTTTTAGAAGTGAAGAGAGATGATTGATTGGGATTTTCTTTTTGTTTGCTCTTCTCTTCCCATCAATTACCAGTTGCTCTGACAAGGCAAAACCAAAATGTTCTACTTAGTATTACATAATTTTCTATACCACATGCTAAAGTAAAACGGACTTGCGAGGAGTCAATTGTTGCCACCCCAATTCTCAGCAATATAGTCTTAAAACCCCTCTTGCAGCTTCTGTTGGATGCTATTTTATAATCTAGACTTAGTAAACCCATTCTCCCTGTCATCACAAGGAGAAAAAATTAAATATCCAACTATTTTCCGAAGCGTATCTTAATTATAAAATAGAAGTCTTAGCAATTACCAGGATATTTTAGCATAACAAGAAATCTAAATTGCCAGGGAAGTAGTACCACAGTTGGTTAAACTGAGCAGATAGGATTTACACACAGACATCACAAGCTTCATAGTAGATGCAACACTGAAATCACTTTTTCAAAACCACGTTCAATTAGGAAAAAAAAACAACAACAACAACAACAAAGAGTTTACCAGCGTTCAATATGAAGAGTTGAGAAAGTCCGCAGGGCAGCTTCTCTGGTTAAAAGTTTAAATCCACACTGCGTGTCCCTGATCTCTTTGACACAGAGAAACCATACAAGGAAGTGGAACCCATGCATAAGAAGAGTTCGAAAGTAAGAGCGCTGTGGACAAAAGGCAAGTAGTTAAGATGGTGTCATTTAAGTGATGAGAAGCGTTTGAAGAGAGTTGACTTACAGGACAATAATCCTGTTTCATGATAGCTTTCAAAGTTTGTAAAGTGCTTTTGTTTTGTACTGGAATGAAACCAGAACTTTTCCATCATTACAGTGAAACACAATTACAGCTGAAAAGGAAAGACTTGCCAGTCAAGCACATGGTTAGTGTGCTGGCCTAGGATATGAGAAATTCCAAGTTCTCTTTTCTGCTTTCCCAAATTCAGAGCAGCTTTTCAACCTGGATAATGCCTTTTTAAGTGAAACAGGAACTTTCACCTGCATTTCAATTAATGAGTGGGACTGCCATAGTATCTTCTACTTGATTCTCTGGGAATTCCCCCAGGAAGAGTGAAGGAAGAGGGGGAAGGCATGCCACATGCTTTCCTCCACTGGACACTTACAAGCTATATTTTCCCCCTATGTCTAGTCCTCTCGTTTTCCTAAAAATTGGTTTAACAGGTCCAACAAATTCAAAAGTTACCAGGACAAAAAATAGAGAATAAGTCAGCAGGACCATATAAAGACTGCTACTCCTAAGAGTACACTCTACAAACTAAACAGGTTCCAGCTTCTACTCTGACAGAGGTTTGTTGGGTTTTTTTAAGTCTTCCATTATTAAAAAAAAAGACCAAGAGGGAGCATTTCTTGTTGTTTGTCACTCACTGCTTTCATTTGAGACTGAATGATCTCCAGAGCTTGCACACATCATGTTAAAGCACTTAAGGAAATGCAATTAGAAAGCACATTTTTGCAGTATGGACCAAGTGAAAACAGGACTAAAGCAACAGCTGCTGTGCAAGACAGCATTTAATTTCCTATTTCCAGCAAAGTTACACAGTCACCTCTTTTCTGCTTTTGTTCTCACTAATATATTTTACGTTCCTGGTAAATGTTCTCCCAGTTTACTCTTTGGTTACACTTTCGTTCTTGACAAAATAGTAATACAGATAAGTTTGTCCCTGGAATCCAGAGGCTGGACTCTGGGTTTGCAGAGGTCCCTTCTAGTCTTATTCAAGACAGCTCCTAAACAACTAGAACTCTGATGCACAAATTGCTTCTCAACTCACTGCTAGTCTTAAACTCAATTTAAGTGATTGTATCTAAGATTGCAAGCCAAATACCATGCAAAATGTTTAGGAGCCAACTATTTAACTGCTAAGCATCTCTGGGTGATAAGAGATGCCTTTAAAGCTAATAATTTCAAACCTCAGTTGAAAAATGAGAAGCCTCTCATCTTATTACGTATTAGCCTTTGGCTTAAGAAAATTCTAATTCATAGCTTGTGCCTCTCAGAAAAGTGCTCTAGCCTTAGGTTAATGGTCTATCTGGGGGGCATTCCTTGGCTCTTTTGGTGAAGGTGAACCACTGCGTGACCAAGAACATGAGTTGCAAAAAGGAAGCTCCACAAGGCTGTGTGATTGTCAGCCAGTAAAATTGTGCACTTCACAAAGAGGAGCTTCTGAGTTATGTTCATCACTCCCAGGACTATTTATACATGTCATACTACGGATTTATTAAAATACACTAACAGTTCTGGAGGCAGAACAGAATTCTTGATGTCTTGAGACTGAATTGAAAGGTGGAATTACGGTCTTGATAAATCCCATGTAGCTGCCCACCACAGCTTCATTCTACTGCTTGAGCAGCCACTAAGCCCAGAGAGAAATCCCAACTCTCAAAGACTGTTCTGCAATTTTTTTATACCTCTTGTGCTACACAACAGTCTCTTCCCAATGTGGTAAAGGCAGTCTTTCCTTTCCAGTCTAGGGACAGCTGGGTGACAAAACGCGCTACATATTTCAAACAGAACAGCACTACCTAACCAGTTGATTACTTTATCAAAAAGTCAGAAATATGGGGGGGTTAAAGGAAGCGAAGGATAAACACATCCTAAAGGTTGTACTTTTGCATTAAAAGATGAAGTGCTGTTCCAAGTCCTCTCCCATGTGTAGCAAGACCTTCAAAGATGAAAAGAAATATGAACGCACTGAAGAAAGATTATCTATATTCAGTACCTGACCACACAATAAAGCACTTTTTCTGGTCTCAAATTTATCAGCTACATGGTCTTCCTGTAGTAAAAACATTTACAGGATACACTGGCTTCACAGGTAAAAAAAAACACCTGAAAATGGTATATTCTGTGCTACAAGCATGCAAGTATCATGTCAAAGATTTATCCTAATAATTATCCTGATAATGATTTGGGGTTGGTTTTGGGGTTTTTTTTGCGTGTGTGTGTTCCACAAGCATGTGCCATGTCAAGGATTTATCTTAATTTCTGATAATAATGAAGGGTTGGGCTCTGTGGGATTTTTTGTGAGGATGCTAACACACAGAGAGCAGTATTTACAAGAACTCCTTCCAGTGAACCACTCTAATACTACTTGACAAACCAGAAGAAAATATTAAAGATCTGCCAGTGGCTGAATATGATCAGCATAACTTCCTTTGAACTTTCGTAGCTATTTTAGTAGTTGTGTATGTACTTTAGAATCATTTTGAGTATTAAGCTTCCGTGTAAACAAAGCTTACTCTTGAGAATGTTCAACATGGTGAGCACATCCACTGATGCTGAAAAAATTAGTCCAGCAACTTGTCTGTTGCAACACAAGTTCCCTGCCTGTGCTTTGTCAACTACCATCTGCCAAGACATCAGAAAACCAGATGCAAGATAAGACTGTGAGCCTGTGCATCGCTGTTTATTCCGCAAGAGCCACACGCAGAACAGTACTGTCTGCGTGTTCAAAACTCAACAATTTTGCTACAATTAATACAGAAAAATTACAGTACTTTCCCACCAAATGAGATACTCTTCAAACTGTTTGCTGCTAATTATCCCTTTAAACAGGTTTCAGTATCTGCAGATCAAGCTCTTGCATTAGAAAGGAATCAATAACAATGAACTCATCAGCTGCCTTCCACTCCAGCCCCTGTGCCGGTACTAGCTACCAATTCTGGCAGGGATCAAAAGCTCTGCTCCTAACGTGCTCACAACTAGGAAAATTAAATCCATAAATTGGAACACTAAATGACACCAGTTCAAAGTGCCTGAAATCTAGAACACATCCTTTGCATATGACTGAGCATATGCTACGCTTATGACAAGCTTCTCCTAGTTTTTATCTTCCATTCTTTTACAAACATGGATTATTTAATTGTAGAATCCGCAGAGCGGACTCAAACAGTAGAAGTATTTGAGCAGTACATAGCAGGAAACAGAAACAAACCTTTGCTATTGAGTCCTTCTCCAGATGAGCTCTAGAACCACAGGAAATAGCCATCTGGTTCTGCACAGGAATACAAATTAAAGAGTTATTACTTAAACTAACATTTTTTGAATCAGTGGAACCTAGTGTTCAAAACTGTATAACAAAAAGCTTCGAGGCAAGATACTTTTCTGCTTTATCAGTTTTAGCAGATACTTCTGCTTCCTGTAGCTGCACCTCTTCTACTGCTAAATTCTGAGGCTAAAATAATTTTTTTCTACAATTAACAGAACACCTGAAGTTTATTACATTTTGCATTTGGTGCATACAAATTGCTGCAATTTATTCAAGTCTGGTTTAGCTTACATCTTTCCCCTGAAGTATGCATGTGGAGTGTTAAACAGCACAGATAAGCGTTCAGCAGTCCTAGGCACTTAATGTTATCATATATGTTTTCCCTAAATACTGCACTGTTGAAGGGATAACAGCATGAAGTACTTCTTGCACGGATGTACCTTCAAACAAATAAAACGCTGTGGTATCAGCCAAAAATATAATCTTAAATTAAAAGATGTGATAAAAAAAAAAAGAAAGAAAATTTTTAAAATTATTCTCATGCTACTTCTTCTCACACCAAATCTTTCACATCTGCTATACTTGAGAGTGTGGGGCTGCTGCCGCCATGGGGTTAGTGGAGAGTGTTAGTGTTAGGGAAACACTGCCGCCCGGCGGCTCCCGCAGCCGCGTCCCGCCCAGCTCCCGCTGGGAGGCCGAGCATGGCGACTGGCACTTGGGGAAACCAGCTACAAATACCTCGCCGTTCTGCGTTTAAGCAGAAAATAAACCTCAGTCCTTTCAAGTCAAGCACGCAAAAGAGAATGAGGCCTTCAGGGAGGGGCTCTTGTTCCACAGGTTTTTGAATTTGTATTTACAATAAAACTTCTAGCAAATAGTGTCATTAATAACTCTGAGAAAAAAACAGAGAACCTCTATAAAATGGGGTGAAATTAATATGCATCCTTACAGGTATACAGGATGACATCAGATAAAAAGAAAATACAAAGCAGTTAACAAAGAAAAAATTGTTTTTGAGTAGGCAACACATGGTATTTATACAGAGTACAACAACTTCAAAGGAAGAAGGGTAAACAGAACATTATGTACTGCACTGAAATAGGCACACTGAATGCAAAGGAGGTAAGAACTCGGTGGAAGGAACCTCCTGACAGCCCACTCCTGCAGCTTTTAAGCTTACACCTAGGTCTTCAGACTTACATCTAGATCTTCAGCTGGATTTCAAAGAACTCAAATTGAGAAGAATTATGGAAATCAGTTTGTATGCATGCCTATTAAACTAAACCCATGAGAATTTATACTCACAGGCCATGGCTGAAGATTTTTTAGACCTTCTTCGACTTTCCCAATATCTGCAAATTTTGTGGCTCCATCTGCATCAGCCATAAGAATTTTTTTTCCCCGAGAACTTAAGACACCCTGCAATCAAAATAGTCAATAAATCAACACCTCTGAAATCAGTATTTGTCATAAGCTAGCTGCAAGACACTGCAAAAATCTAGTGCAGTAAGTAGAACAGTGGTATCTCAAAGACTCAACACAGCAGATGAATCTTGATGCTCTGCTATTGACAAGTTATCAATTTGTATTACAATAACATCTAGAGAAGTCACACGCACAGTAGTGTCCCACAGTGTCAGGCAATGCATGAACACGAAAGGTTAACAATCCCTCTCCAGAGAAGCTTGCAAACTAAAAGCTTTACAAACCAAAATTGTGAGAGACAAAAGGTTGCTACAAGGCAACATACAGGGGAGCACAAAGAAGCAACGATTAGCAGCTGCCACTGCTTTTCTTTGTTATTTGAGCTATGGAAAGGAGGATGCAGTACTGTTTTTTCCTAACACTGCTTCAAGAGAATTCAAGGGAAAATCTTAAAACAGTTTTGAAAAATAAGAGTTAAGTCACGGTATCACTGCAAAACATTTGTGATACACCAGGTGTCACAGCTTGTTTTGCCATACTCTTGGTCAGAGGTATCTGACAATTTTTGAAGGGGTCCAGACAGGAAAACAATTAGCAGTGGGTTTGACGAACAAACTGTCATCACCAAGTCTGTGTGACTTCGCAAGAACTTGACAAGGGAGTAGTAGTATATACACCCACTCTGCAGTGCAAAATTATATCACAGAGACTCATCCTCCTTCTCCTGCAATAACTTCAAAAATTATACCCCTCCATGCTTTCTAATTTCATGTTTTCTCCATTTGCTATAGTTATTTGTGTATCACACAAAAATTAAATTCATATTAAAGACAGAGTTTAAAATACAGATACAGTTGCTGACAACCCACAAATGATAACTCTCGTTATATAAAAGGTGCAAAAAATCTTAGGAAAATAATGTTCCTTATGAATGTGCAACAGCTGTTTTATTTTTAGAATATAATTTTATGATAGTACCTATGTGAAAATTAACATGTGAAAGGAGAAATTGTGCTGGTTCTACTATCAAAAGTGAGTGACAGCAGTGGGCTCCAGCAAACAGTCTTTGCTGTGTTTGTTCATTAGTTGTTTTTAAAACCACAACTATGACCTGGAAAGCAACATTTGCAAACGTGGCTCTATTTTCTCTATAAAAGCTTTACTTTAATCTCTAAAGGTTTGGTTTGGGTTTTTTTTGTGGTTGTTTGTTTTTTTAAAATACAAGCCTATTTCTAAGTGGAACTAATAGGAACATGAAGCTCAAGTTTAATGTTTTTTCCTTTTGCACTCTCATATAAAAATTTGTTATTGATCTTCCTGGCAAGAAAATACCGTTTCCAAGATCTAAAATAAACTTAATTATTAAATTAAGTTTATTACTTAAGTTATTAAGTTAATTATTACTAAAAACTTAGTTTTTGCCTTAATTTATAGACCCTGTATTCAGTTTTCTGATAATCTTTTTGTTAACGTCTTGAATTAAAAATGTTGATCAGCACAGCTCTATCTTCTGCATAGTTGGGCACAGGTAGTTCAGAGAGAGAAGGAGATGAAAGTACCAATTACCATCCTGACTGCTCCTCCTTTCCCTCGATTTTTTACCAAAGAAAGCACTCGCACTCTGTCGCTTCCATATTTCTCGCAGTACTTCAGTGCAACCTGATAGACACACAAAAAACCAGCATAAAACAAAACCAGGAATCAACATAAACATTTACATTTGCTCACCCTTTTTTTAAAAAAAAAAACATTTATAGCACATAGCTATAACCACTTCAGTCGGCACAAATACATTGCCAGTGTTTGCTGGAGTCTGTTTGGGAAAATAAAAACCAGTTCACAGTCAACATGAGAAGACTGGAGAAGTTAGTCATGTTCAGTAAGAACAGGATATTCCCCCCAAACAACTCTAAACCCCATTCACCCAAGTCAAAAACCTCAATACTAATGTAATTTATATCATACTATTACAGACCTTTTTATATCAACACTAATAGAATCATAGAATCACAGAAACACAAGGTTGGAAATGACTTACAAGATCATCTAGTCCAACCATCCCCCTTTCTCCAATACTACTCACTAAGCTACTAAATCATGTCTTGTACCACCTCATCCAGACACTTATTGAACACTGCCAGGGACGGTGACTCCACCACCTCCCTGGGCAGGCCATTCCAGTGCCTGACCATTCTTTGGGAGACAAGGTTTTTCCTGACACCTAATCTCAATCTCCTCTGGTGCAACTTGTGGCCATTCCCTTGAGTCCTATCAAGGGGGAGAGGAGGCCTATCCCCTCCTCTTCACAACCTCCCGTCAGGAAGTTGTAGAGAGTGATGAGGTCCACCCTGAGCCTCCTCTTCTCCAGACTAAACAATCCCAGCTCCCTCAGCCGCTCCTCATAAGACTTGTGCTCCAGGCCCTTCACCACTTCTGTTGCCCTTCTCTGTTCATAGTTAATCAAAGAAAAACAATTTTCTCCTACTACCTATTTCTTGCTTATCTTCCTGTTACCTGTGGTTTTAAAAAAAAATTCAGTGATCTAAAATCACATTCACACTGGAGGGATGTGCACACTTTGTTCCATCTTGTGGGGGAGAGAAAGTAGGAGTCGTCTCTATTTTTTTCTAAAACATTTTCCAAGCAGTAGTAAAAATACCAGTCAGGTTGGCCAGCCTTCCTTTCCAGTGACATTCATCAAAGTGGAAGTGGAAGAATGCAGAACTCAATGGAAAATGCTACTACTGGCACAGGGATTTTTAAATGAACAATGCTGTGAAGGGTATGGGAAAGAGCTATACAATGGATCAGTCATCTGTCAATCACGGTATGAATCAGCTATTTTGAAAAGCTTTTTAGTATCCCCAAGTTCATATTCACACCTTGCACATGTAGAATATTTCACAAGAAATGTGTTGAAGTTAAGATTAGATTTTTTACAATCTCAGCTGCAGGAAAATGGCTGTCACAGCTGCAATCAAGAATTCTAGTGTTTGCAAAAGAATATGTGTAGGCGTGTATGTATGTATGTGACATCCACAATGTATAGAACAAAGAGAAACATGAATTTCAATTGTCAGCTACTTCAAGTACCAAAATGTAACGGCAAAGCATTGTTATACTTCACAAATGCAATATAAAAATCCATACCTTTGATTACCTGGTAAGACTCCTCTTTTCCTTACCTTTTCGGTTTGATCTTTACTACCGTCATTAACCACTATGACTTCATAGGTGAAGGAAGGATCTCGTTTCTTGGAAATAAAAACAGAAATAATGAATTTCATCCAATTTCTTAAGTAGGTAGTAGGTCTTTCAAACGTCAGCGTTCTGTTCTCCCTAGCAGATTTTAACTCATTCATGTTTGCCAACGGGCACCAACATGATGCAGTAAATTTGTTAAGATGGTAATTATAATTAAAGAATTTTGCTATATTTGATGCCTGTACAGCCAGTCATGCTTTTCCTCAGCTACCATGGAGAACTGAGAAATCAATTTAGTTGTAAAGCTCAGAAGAACATCACTGTTAAGAAAATCAAAACAAAACCCACAAACCTTCACAAGGGGCTCCTTACCCAGAGAACAAATCCTAATGAAGAAGAAATACTTAAAAAACTTGTTGGAACAAACCAGGATTTAGTTTAGAATGGTTAATCCTTAATCTCTGTCTTGGAGAGATATCACGCATGCAAAGACTTTTCATCACGTAATAGTATATTAAATTTTTACTTCATTTAAAAATACCTTCCAGCATTCAATCTAAAAGTAACTGATAAAAGACAGAAGCGTTACTGCTAAGTGGCTAAGCAGTACTGTTTTAGCACATACCAAAATAACAAAGTGCACAGATCACTGATTTATTATACATAATACATAGATAATGAATTTTGAATGCAAAGTTAAAATACCTGTCTTTTTTCTAGATAATCCAAAGCTTCATCCATCATAAGGGGTACTAGAGAAAAAGTGAAGGAGATCAGGTTACTAGATTATAAACAGGCAAAGCACCAAAAGCACCTGCACAAGCAAGCTGAAAACAACCATGGAGCTAAATTGAGCGAATTGCCTGACTCACACAACACTGGTTTCAGTAAAGAAGTTTAGCACCTGCATCTCTTCAGTCCTGTCCCTTCTGAACGCAAAAAAAAAACAATGAAAAAAAAAATCAAACATGCAAGACAGGATGAAACTTTTCTTTTAAAGAACTGATTTTCTGTTTTGAAATATGTAATTCTCTACTTACTATTAGAGGAAAAAAATAAATAAAACATTCTCCATGACTGGGAGTGAAAACCAGCACTGACTTTATCTCTAAGCAAGCTGACAGAGAAGGCAACACGAGAAATTCCTGCGACTGGTCAGTAATGGGCCTTCTCTTAGTAAGGCTGCTGGCCATGATGCTTCAGCCAATACAGACACAACTTTTGGAGCTGATCTATCTGCAGGTTAGAAAGGCATTCAACCATAGGGTGTGCACGCTTATTTTTTGAGCACGTTTCAGGTGATTATTCTGTCTCCAAAGAGACAGACAACTAAATGAAAATCACATGAAGACCCTGCTTACTGAAAAGAGGTGTCTGAGAACCAGGACTGAGGAATGCACTGGACTTGAGAAAGGGCCAGGACTACCTTGTGTTTGGATACACTTTATTTGTCAACATCCCTCTTAATGAAATCCCAAACAGCTCAGCACTTTCAACAAGAAAAGGAATGACAATGTGTGCTACTGTGTCAACCCCAACTACAGTTTTAGAGCTTTATTATTTCTATTGCATCTGAAAGCCTTCATTTTCTCAGTATCATGTACTCATATATACGGCCAAGTCAAAGAAAAAACAAGATCACCTTTTTTTCTGCTTGTCTGAAGCTGCTGCTGTTGTTTTTTACTTTTTAAATTACTTTAAAAAGTTTTTTTCTAATTCTTGCCTTACAGCATTTAGAGGGACTATAAGCAGAGATTCTGCTGGATATCATTAAAATAAAGAGGATTCTTACAAGTGCCCCATTCTATTTTTAGCAGCAGAAATCAAGATACACTGTGTCTTAATTTTGAAATTCAATGTACTTGGACTGTTTTCTGGAAACTCTGTCCAAAATCAGATACGTAATCTGGCATGCCAGAATCTACTGCTAACATAAACTGATCTCTGCATCATTAGAATCATAGAATCATTCAGGTCAAAGAGATCCTTGGGATCATCAAGTCCAACCATCAGCCCTACTCTACAAAGTTCTCCCCTACACCAGATCCCTCAACACCACATCCAATCTACTCTTAAACACAGTCAGGGATGGTGACTCCACCACCTCCCTGGGCAGCCCATTCCAGTGACTGACCACTCTTTCTGTGAAGAATTCTTTCCTAATGTTCAGCCTAAACCTACCCTGCTGCAGCTTGCAGCCATTCCCTCTTGCTCTATCACTAATTACCCGTGAGAAGAGATGAGCACCAACCTCTCTACAATGTCCTTTCAAGTAGTAGTAGAGAGTGATGAGGTCTCCCTTCAGCCTCCTCTTCTGCAAACAGTCCCAGCTCCTTCAATCACTCTTTTTAAAATTTATGCTCCAGACCCTTCACCAACTTCATTGCCCTCCCCTGCGCTCGCTCCAGCATCTCGAGATCCCTCTTGTGTTGAGGTGCCCTGAACTGGACACAATACTCAAGGTGTGGCCTCACCAGTGCTGAATACAGGGGGACAATCACCTCCCTACTTCTGCTGGTCACACAATTTTTTTATGCAAGCCAGGATTCCATTGGCCTTCTTGGCCACCTGAGCACACTGCTGGCTCATATTCAGCTGCTTGTTGACCAGCACCCCCAGGTCCTTTTCTGCCAGGCAGCTCTCCAGCCACACTTCCCCAAGCCTGTAGCCATGCATGGGGTTGTTGTGGCCCATGTGCAGGACCTGGCACTTGGCCTCGTGGAAGCCCATGCCGTTAACATTGGCCCATCGATTCCATCTCTCCAAGTCCCTCTGCAGAGCTTCCCTGCCCTCATGCAGATCAACACTCCCACCTAACTTAGTGTCATCTGTAAACTTACTGATGGTGCTCTTTATATCCTTATCAAGGTCATCAATAAAGACATTGAACAGAAATGGTTCAAATACAGAGCCCTGAGGAGTAACAACAAATAGTTTTTCTTTTTTCTCTCAAAACAAGAAAAATCTTACACCGGTCTTCTTCATTGTACGAAGGCACAACAACAGAGAGTTCCTTTGTAGGGGGATCATGTATTCTTGGTACAGGTTCTTTCCTGCCTTCAGCATTTACAAAGAATTTCTCTTCTTCGTGTCGGTGAAGGTTTGGCATTTTTACGGCAGTTGCATAAGCAATCATACAAATCTGTGATGAAAAAGAAATAATAAAATTCCTGAGCATTCTATTACAGGTTTACATGGTTGTTGAAGGGGCTAACAGGGGCAAACAAGCATTTTTCAGTAATGAGGTTGGGTCAGCGGTGCAGTACTTCCATCCACTGACCAAATCATACAGGATCAAAACCTTCTCATGCCATTTAATGACTCTATTTCACCTACTCTGATGGCTGTTAGCATCATTGGCTGGTTGATGTTTTCAACCACAAAGCACATAGAATCACAGAATTATAGAATTGTTAGAGTTGGAAGGTGCCTTAAAGATCATCCAGTTCCAGCCCCACTGCCATGGGCAGGGATACCTCCCACTATAGCAGGTTGCTCAAAACTCCATCCAGCCTGGCCTTTAACACTTCCAAGGATGGGGCTTCCGCTACTTCCCTGGGCAACCTGTTCCAGGGCCTCACCACCCTNAGAGTAGAGGGGTAGAAGCACCTCCTGTGACCTCCTGGCCACGCTTCCTTTGAAGCAGCCCAGGATGTGGTTTGCCAGTGCGCACCGCTGGCTCACGTTGAGCTTCTCATCTACCTTCACTCCCGAGTCCTTCTCCTCGGGGCTGCTCTCCAGGCATTCTCCACCCAACCTGTACTTGTGCTTGGGATTGCCATGTCCCAGGTGCAGGACCCTGCACTTGGCTTGGTTGAACTTCAGGCAATTTGCAGTAACCCACCTCTCAAGCCTGTCCAGGTCCCTCAGGATGGCATCCCTTCCCTCCAGCCTGTCCACCGCACCACCAAGCTTGGTGTTATCGGCAAACTTGCTGAAGGTGCACTCTATCCCACTGTCCATGTCTCTGACAAAGATGTTATATAGCACTGGTCCCAGTACCAACCCCTGAGGAACACCATTCCTCATTTCTGACCACCACTTGGACATTGAGCCATTGACCACAACCCTTTGAGCGCGGCCATCCAGACAGTTTATTACCCACTGAGTGGTCCACCTATCACATTTATGACTTCCCAGTTTTGAGACCAGGATGTCGTGTGGAACAGTGTCAAACGCTTTGCATTAAGTCCAAGTAGATGACATTGGTTGCTCTGCCCTTGTCCATCAAGTCTCTGGCAGTATCGTAAAAGGCCACCAAATTTGTCAGGCATGATTTGCCCTTGGTGAAGCCATGCTGGCTGTCTCCAATCACATCCATGTTTTCCATGTGCCTTAGCAAAAATTCCAGGGGGATCTGCTCCATGATCTTGCCAGGCACAGGGGTGAGACTGACCGGCCTACAGTTCCCTGGGTCTTCTTTATTCCCTTTATGAATATTGGGGTAATGTCCCCCTGTACTGCAGTACTGTGTTCAGTTCTGGGCCCCCCAGTTGAAGAAGGACTGCAAACTACCGCAGAGATTCCAGCAGAGGGCAACAAAGATGATGAAGGGAGCACTGCTCTTAGGTGGCAAGGCTTAGAGTCTGTTTAGCATGGAGAAGACGGAGAGGGGATCTCATCGATGCTTAGAAATATCTAAAGGGTGGGTATGAAAAAGATGAAGTAAAACTTTTCTCAGTGGTGTCCAGTGACAGGACAATGAGCGATTGACACAAACTGGAACAGGAACACAGGAAGTTCCACCTCAACTTGAGGGAAAACTTATTTACTTTGAGGGTGGGGGAGCATTGGAACAGGCTGCCCAGAGAGGTTGAGGAGTCTCCTTCTCTGGAGACATTCAAAACCTGCCCGGATGTGTTCCTGTCCTGCCCACTCTAGGTGACCCTGCTTTGGCAGGTTGTGAGTGGACTAGGTGACCCCTGAAGGTCCATTCCACCCCTTACAATCCTGTGATTCTGTGAAAGTTGTGGTCCAAGCCCTGCTGCCTCCTTGCCAAGTGATGTCTACCACAGGATCTGGTGCTGCCTCTAAACCTCCTGCATGGAGCCACTGAAATCAATGGATGCTCCGCTGGCAAAACAGCACCCCTGGTTATTTTTGTGCATAGCTAAAACGAACCTATAGCACTTGGATTTTGTGGTACTTTTATGTGGGGACACCCTATATGCGGTACTGTCGGTGGGCAGCAGAACTGCACTTCCCAGCTGCTGAAGTGTGTTGAACGCCCACGCTATATCCAGTCGGGACCCCCAAACGTTTACCGTGAAAGCATGTCATGGGGCAATTTTACAAGAAGACGTAGTGTACGGACGAAACGCTCCATTTTAAACCGGTTTGAAGGCGCTGCACCCCACAGCTGGCAAAACCACATACCCCACATAAACCCACGTACAAGCACAGCCGCTGGAGTGGGGGTCTCAGAGGGCCCCGCGCCCGCGGAGCCCGGAGTCCTCTCAGTGACCCCCGACCCACACAACGGCGAGGGGGACACGGCGCTCCCCCCCTCACCCGCCCCGGGCCCGCGGTGACCGCGGCGCGGCTCTCACCAGTAGAAGGAAGAAGACGGCCAGGGCGGCCAGCAGCGCAACGGCTTCGGGTAGGGACGGCAGCGCCATAGCCCGCCGAGGGACAGCAAGGCGGAAGCGCCCGCCGTCTAAACGGGCCGCTCCGCCCGGCCAGCGGGGCTGGG